>JBDPZO010000006.1:421457-725530 GCA_039877585.1 Heterodera filipjevi | reverse complement strand
GCCAAAAATTCCACCGCGCTGCGCGAGATTCGAACCGCCGACAGCCAGTGGCAGTGTAACACGATAACCACTCGGCCATATAGCCATTAATGACCAGAGTGTTTATTGCAGATATAAAGTGAAAAATGCGTCATCGCTGCAGTGAAGGAGAGAAGGGCAGCAGCCAGGGGCGGGGTCGGGAGTGGCGTGAAGGGCGGGGGACCAAATAAACAAATCGATTTATTGGGAAAAATCCCTTTTTTGTCTTTAAAAGAATAAAAGAAGTGGGGACCATATTATAAAAATAGATTACCAATAATTAATTAGAAACTATTTAAAAATAATTTAAATTAATACAAAATTATTAAGATTTAAATTGGAATATAAAAATAATTTTTGTATTTCTTTTCATTTCTATTTAATTTTTTTCTTTCTATTTTTTTCGCTACCGTACCCATTAAGCAAATATCTTTGCCGGCATAAGGGGGTCAAGAGCGGGCGGCTGCGAGGGGGGCGGGGTCCGGCTGCGCGCGGTAGCAAGGGGAGGGGTCAAGAGTGACGGGAGGGGCAAGGCCCAGATAAATAAATTGTGTCTCGTACATTGTAGTACGGTCCCTCATTAAGCGCTGAAGGGGAGCAAGGGGAGGGGGTCGAGAGCGGCGTGAGGGGCCATATAAACAAATCGATTTATGGGGAAAAATTCCTTTTTTGTCTTTTAAAAGAATAAAAGAAGTGGGGACCATATTGGAATTTTCGAAAATTTGAAATTAAAGAATAATTTGAATATTATTTAAATTAAATTTAAATTCTTAAGACGTTTGAAATCTTAAGACGTTGAAAATTTCAAAAAATTTGCATAAAGTTGCGCAGCAACCCTTGCAATAGGTTTGGGCTTTGGTACTGAGCTGTCCGGGCCTCAAATGGCTGGCGCTCAGATGGCTACCGGCTGCCAAACGGCTGGCGCTCAAATGGCCCGCTGCAGCTCAATAGGTATGGGGGGCTACAGTATCCGGACAAATCCCAGTCCCTAACTACTTTCTCTCTTTCCTTCTCCCTTTCCCTTATTTCCTCCCCTCTCTCCAACCAACATTTTCCCTCTCTTTCCTCCTTTCTTCCCCCCTCTCCCCCACCCTCCCTTTCCCTCTCTTTCCTTCTCCTCTCCCTACTCCCCCTCCTTCTCTCTTCCTCTCCTCTCCCTCTCTCGCTTCCTCTCCTCTCCCTCTCACCCTCCCCTTCCTCCTCTTTTCCCCTCTTATCCCCTCCCATCCCCTAGTCTTCCTTCCCCTTCCATTCCCTCACTATAGTCTTGTTTATTGTGTTAGACCGACATATACAATTCTACTTCAAATAGCAGTTGAATATCTCACAATTTAGATCTGCTGGTGTCGCCGCAATTCCTTCTGTCAATGAATGAGCACAATGCATAAGAATTTCCTTGAAAACCGGACAATTCAAAACAAAAAGCGAATTTCTTGAGATTGAAATGATGAAATCGGCAGTTTGCACTAACTTAATAATTTAGGCTAAATATGCAAGAAAGAATAAAATGCAACTTCTTCACCGGCTCAGCTGACTCAAATTTATAACACGGGAAATGAACACAAAAATTGCTAAGCAAATCGGTGTAGGCGAGAAAAATTTATGTGCCTATTCAAACGTAATAATTTACTAATTAAAATTTATTTTTTAAACTATCTTCAAGGAAATTTATCATAAATAATTATACCTCGATGAAGTAGTTTTGTTATTGCTTTTGAATTAAAACGTGAACAAATTAATTTTTTAATAAAAATGTGGAAACAATAAGATTCAAATGAAAAATATCGACAAAATATGTGGCAAAAATGAGTTGGTTGGTAATGGTATTTTTTATCAACAATTTATTTGCCTAATATTTTTCAAATGTTTATTATTTTCTTGGTAATTGTATTAGTTATTCGGATTGACGGAATTGAGGAAGATTTTTTGGAAAAATTATGGAAAAATATGGACTTTTCAACATCACGAAATATTAACAACCCAAAAATCGGTAAAAAGTACATAAAAAAGGAAGAAATTGATGCCAAAAAAGAAAATGATGACAAACAAAATGCCATTATAAGCAAGTCCGAAAATTACCATGATGAAGAAATGGGAGACATAAAGCCAAAAATAGTCAAAAAGGGAATTATTTCTGAAAATAATGCTGATAGAAATGCCAAAATAAAAATGCCAAAAATAGAGGTTAAGGAATTAAAAGACGAAGCATTTGAGCATATTTATAATCCCAAATATGCTAGCAAGGAAACCTCGCGAACTGTAATTCAGAAAATGCATATGCGCTATACAACCATTGGATAGAGCGGGTCGATTTGCATTGTGTGAAATTACCGACGTGTACGGGTGGGTTAAAAACAGTAAGTGTGAATCAGGGTTCGAATCCGCCGGACTGGAAACATTTTGATTTTTGTTATTATGCATTTTAAATTGATAAATAAGTAACAAAACAATATTTAAAATTAAATGCAAGACCAATTTAATTACAACGGTGTTTGGTGAGTAGAAAATGTTCAAAACAAAGATTATAAGAGCACCCGGCACAGCGAATAAAAGGGGGCAAATTACAATATTTGCAACAAATATAGATATCCAAGTTTTTAAAACAATATTGTTGTGGAGTTTCGAAGGTGGGGATTTCGATCAGACCCATGAACCCAGACATCTTCCAACTATATTGACCAAAATCATGCATAATAACAAATAGAAAAATGTTTCCAGTCAGGCGGATTTGAAGCCTGATTTACACTTACTGTTTTTAACCCACCCGTACACGCATTCATCGCTCCTTTCCTTTCGTCCCACCGCAGCCTCAGGCCCAAATTTTCGATTTTTGAGGCCCCATAACTTTTTGGTTTTTTTGTTGTCGGTAATTTCACACAATACAAATTGACCCTGCTCTATCCAATGGTATATAGCACATATGCATTTTCTGAATTACAGTTCGCGAGGTTCCCTTGTAAGCTGAGCAATTTTTATTCTTCTAATAATAAATCCTTACACTTTCATGCGGTAACAGAAGTAGCGAAATTTTAATATAACAATTTAACTGAATATTTTTTAATTAAATTTCATTCTATAAAAAAGTTAATGATTATTCTGTACAATAAAAGCAAGTAACAAATCTACTCTGATGCTCAATGTATAGCTAATGTGTCAAAATTGCGTCTAATAATAAAAGAATAATTTTTTTAGAAAAATAAATTAAAAAAAGCAGAAAATAAAATTTTTTAAATAAAAAAATTCATTCACTTTTTCTAAAGTTATTGCAATTTTTCCCACTTTGGCAATGCAGATTTAAGAAATATTTATAAATGAATATGTATTTAGAATAAGAAAAGAAAACCAAGACGACCACAAAACCAAACACTGACAGATGACGTTGATAAGCACACAAAAATAGAGCTCATCAGACAATTTGATGAATTCAAAAAAGAACAAATTAACGGGCTGAAATATGATAGGAAAATGTATTCAAAAATTGAAGTTGAAATTGCTCAAAGTTTAGGGAAAAGTCGGAGTAAAATCTATCAATGGAAAAAAGAAGAATTGGGTAACCTTCGTTAATTACAAATAGTTTCGCCACCTAAGCATAAATATAAATTTTTAGCATTGAATGGAGTAGTGATAACACATTTGAGCTTTTTGAAGGCAAATGGGTGGCTTTTCTTAGAGGTGGCAAAACTGGTGGCGAGACGTCCTATTTTTTGCTTAGGTGGCGAAACGTCCGTACACGGCCTTCTTATTATAGTGCATTTTTGCGGTTTTCATGTTTTTCAAATCAATGCAGAAATATATTTTTTTAAATTTCCCATTTAGAATCTGTGAAAATGCATTCTAACCAACGAAAAAGAGAAATAATAGAACAATTTGAAAACATTAAAGAAGAATATTACAAAAAATTCAATTTAAAAATAACGAAGGAAATTAACATAAAAATTGCAAAGAAAATTGGGACTTCTGTGAATACAATTATTAAGTGGAAGAGTAAATTCAGGAAAACTAAAAGTAAAAATTATTAAAAAATTTAAAATTCATTTTAAATATTTTCAAGGAAAGATGAAAATATACTCTGATGCTGAGAAAATGGAATTTATAAAAAAGTTTGACAAAATTAAAAAGGCCAATCCATTGTTAAGTGATCGGAAAATTGCCAAACAATTGGCAATCGACCGAAAAAACATTAGAAACTGGCGAAAGAGCGGCATTAAATCTCTATGAAAAAATTCGAAAATTTGTAAATTCGTTCGATTAGGGCTTTTATTATTTTATAATTTGATTAGATTGTTGATTTATTAGCATTATTATTAAATTGCTACATTTTCTTTGTCTGTAGATAAAAAGTGAAAAAGCGATTAAAATTTTACTGAATTAAATTCCCGCCAATATGTCATTTTGTTACAAGGGAAAACTTCTGGGTTGGCTAGAATATGGAAAATATTAGAACTTCTGAAGATAAAACAGGGGTCGGATCTGAAAATTTTCTTCATGTGGTCCGGTATCTATTAGTTAGCTATATTAGCTTCCCAAATTTCAAAAAATTTGATTGAAATTTAAAGAAGTAGTAGACATAAAAATTGCAAAAAACTCATTTTTATTGTCATAAAAAAATCAAATTATGAATTTTGTTCGACTAATAAAACTAACTAATAGCTACCGGATCACACCAAGAATATATAATTTGGTTACGTTTGAGCAAAGTTATGAAGAGTTTTTGTCGAAAAATCTGTAAAATTGGCGGATTTATGAAATGTCCATTGGCAACTTCGTCTAATTTCACTGTAACGCAATTTTGTTGATTCAAAAGAAATATTAGACTTTGTTCGACTTATTTTATTTAACTTTCCGCGGCATTTACTTAAAAGCAAAAATAAACCTCGTTTTTCACAGGTGCCTCTACTCTATTCTAATGCAACACACCATTTTGGGAAAAAAATTCTTCTAATTTTTGGCTTTTTACGTTTAGAAACATACTATTTTCAGAATTTCTAAATACCGTAAAATTTGAACTTGATTGGGCCACGGGAAGTGGTTAAATCTATAAAAACAGGGTGTCTTTGTATTAATGCAACACACTGTAACAAACAGAAGCGGAACACCAAACTCGTACATTTAGTGGCGAAATTCACTATTTTACAAGATAACCGAACCGATATTAATTATAAAGTTCGTTTTATTTCATATAAAAATTATCATTTGTTTTAAAAAAATATTGACTAATAATTGACTAAAATATAATTTAATATTAAGCAAATATGTATTTTAAATGCTTAAATTTGGCTTAGAAATTTTTATTCATACATATCAAAAGAATTCAAAAAAATATATTGCGTATTTAATTATCAATAATTAATCCATAAAATGGAAATTAAGGTTATATGTACGTTGAAAATTATATGTGGGTGCCCTAATAAAATAAATTTATTTTCTTTTAATATTTCCAGACTTATTAAATGATCTATTATTTAAAAAAGTTTATTGTTTCAGTATTATTTTCCATTGCAATTGAGGCAATTGATGAAGATTTATTTGAAAGTTTATGGGAAAATAAAAATCTACAAGCTTCAAAAAATTGCGACAATTCAAAAATTGAAAATATTTTCATTAAAAAGGAAACAATTGATTTGAAAAAGGAAAATTCTGATCAACAAAATGCCAATACAACTGTATTTCAAACAAAAAACGGTGATGATTTTGAAGAGATTGAGGAAAGAAAGCCAAAAATTATGTTTGAAATAAAAACGGAACCTTTTGGTGGTCAAAGTGATGATGAAGAAAATGGCAAAATAAAAATGCCAAAAACTGAGGAATGGATGAAGAAAGCATTTACTAAAGAAAAGATTAAAATTGGAATTAATATACAAATACAAAATCAAAGTTTGAAGGATGAAGAAAATAAACAAACAAAAATAGAAATAATCAAAAAATTTGATAATCAAAGAAAAAGAAAAATTAATGGCTTACAATATGACAAAAAAAAATGTTTAAAAATTGAAAGGGAAATTGCACAAAATTTGGGGACAACTCGGGGCAAAATTTATGAGTGGAAAAAGAAATTTGGTAAGAAAAAATTGTCATAAACAGGATGAGAGGTTGATAGGACAAACAAAAGCCAAATATGGGCAGAAAAACTTAAAAAATGGTTAAATATCGACCAAAATACGGAATAAAAAATACCAAAAAATACAAAGTAAAAAAAAACATTTTTTTTAATTTATGTTCAAATATCTATTTAAAAAGGCAAAAAGAAAGAATTTTTTTTAATTTTTTATTTTCAAATGAAAGTATTTTTTGAGATAAATATATTTAAAAATATTTGCAAAATGCTTTCAAAATTATATTTTAGGGACTAATCCGCCTTTTCCCGCAGGAATCCCGTTTCCTCCTAGCTCTCATAATAACAATTATGTCGAGTACAATCTGCACTTTTGTGAAGCTTCCCAAATTTTTATTTTTGGCATTTTATTTTACCAAGCTAATCGCTCCTTTTTATTTTAAATTCGGCTGTTTATATGGAAAGGTACCTTTATTTGAAGTAAAGAATACACCAACAACTTTTCAAAAATTTTTTGCGAAGAATTAAGAAAATTTGAATTTGATAACTGATTGATCAATGTGGATAAATTAATAAATTAATTAACCTTTATAATATTAAATGAAGTGATTAATGTTTATTAATAATACATTTAATGTCGAGAAGCGGATTTGTATGGTGGATTTCCATAACTTTTTTTGCAAGCTTATTTGGGGCTAATAAGAACATAAAAAGCATTTTTAACTTGGTTTGAAGCTTCGAAGATGCATTTTTATTTACATAATCAATAATTGATCCAAAAAAAAAAAGGAAAATTAAATAGGTACGTTCCAATTGAATGTATTTAGTTGTCAAATAAAAATAAATAATTTATTTTACTAAACCAAAAAACTTCATAAATGCTATATTATTTAAAAATATTTTTTTCCCTCATAATATTATTTTTCCTTGGAATTGAGGGAATTGAAGAAGATTTCTTAGAAAATTTATGGAAAAATATTAACCTACAAGCTTCAAAAAATTACGGAAATACTCAAATTGAAAAAAATGGAATAAAAAAGGAGATAGTTGATTTGAATGTTGAAAATCTGAGCAACAAGATGCAAATAAAACAATAACAAAAACAGAAAAATATGATTTTGAAGTAATGGAAGACATAAAGCCAACAAATTTATTTGATATAAAAAAGGAAGCTTTTAATGGTCAAAGTCGTGGTGCGACGTTTGGGGATTTAACATTTAGGGACCCAACACTTGGGGACCCGACATTTGGGGACCCGACACTTAGGGAACCCGGCATTTGGGGACCCGACACTTAGGGAACCCGACATTTGGGGACCCGACATTTGGGGATACCCCCGACAATTGAGGACCCTACATTTGGGGATAACCCCGACAATTGGGGACCCTACATTTGTGGATAACCCCGACAATTGGGGACCCTACATTTGGGGATTTCAATTACTCAAAAAAAAATCATTGTTCTTATGTATGTCTGTTTCTCTGACATACACTATTTAATTATGTTATTCCTTCCGTCTCACTCTGACAATGACTTATTGATTAGTTGATTACGCTCACTCGGATGCCATTCGCCATCACTGTTCGTCTTTCTTTTTCTTTTATTATTATTTGACTCGCATAAATATTCTTCACTTATTGGACAAATATAAAAACTCTCGGACATAACAATTGTGAATATGCAACTCAGCTTTGCACTTGAGGTCGGATCCCTCTCTCTCAACATTTATCTGATCATTCAAGAAATAAAAGGTTAAAAAAATTTACTTTGAAGTATTATTCGTTTTTCAGCATGCGAGAAAGGAACATCTTGAAAGAGCAATAAATCATTTACTGATCAGAAAGTCAAATGTGGAAATGTTATACAAAATCAAAGATTGAAGGATGAAGAAAATAAACAAGCAAAAATGTTTAAAAATAGAAAGGAGAATTGCTCAAAAATTTGGGAAAAGTCGAATTGAAATTTATCGATTGAAGAATGAATTGGGTAACAAAATTTATTACAATAAGAATATTTTAGGATTTTGGTTGAAATTTCTTCCTCTTTTTAGGAGTTTTAATAAAAATTTCTCAAGCCTGCAAAAAAGAGAAATAATTGAACAATTTGAAAAAGTGAAAGAAGAATTTTCAAAAATTTTTCACTTAAATACAACTTGGCAAATTAACACAAAAATTGCGAAGAAAATTGGGGTTGATGTGAGCACAATTTATCTTTGGAAGAGGCAATCTGGCATAATAAAAAGTAAAAATTTAACTAATAAAATTATTTCTTAAATTATTTTCAAGGAAAACTGAAGAAGTACACGAATGCTGAAAAAATTGAATATGTGAAAGAATTTAACAAAATTAAAAATGCAAATCCATTGTTTAGTAATAGTAAAATTGCCAAACAATTGGCAATCGAAATAAGCACTTGAGAGGGTGGAGGATCAAGTTCGGTGGAATTAAACAGAATAATTCTTGCATTTTATAAGAAAAAAAATTGATTGGGTTGGCCAGAATTTTTACATTTATTAGGCATTGCCCAATAGTTTTTCAATTTGTTTTACTTTTCATTTGTGTAAACTTTTTCAGGAAAAAATAACAATTTATTATTAGGGCCAAATTATATGGAAATCTTTTTTGTTTTCTGAACTTGTAACAGCCTAAAAAGCACGAAAAACAGGTGTTTTGCTTGGTTTGAAGCTTCTAGGATAGTTTTTTAAATCCATATTTTCCATATTTTGTCCATATTTTGCATTTTGCCCATATTTTATGTCAATATTTTGGTATTTTTGGAAAATTTCATGAGAAAAATGCAATAAATACGAAAAATATACTCCTAAGAATCAGCTTTTGAAAAATTTTCAATATAAGTACATTATAAAATGAAAGATTGAATTTTTTGGCACGAAATTGGAAAAATCCTTAAAATTTGGCACCATGTGATTCCGACAGTGGTTGATATGATCAAAATGAAAAAAAAAGTGACAAAAACTATAGAATTGAGCAAAAAAACATTTAATGAATAAGGGTCAAATTGAAAAAGTCATACAAATACTAAATCAAAGATTGATGGATGAAGAAAAGCAAGCAAAAATGGAGATAATCAAAAAATTTGATTATATATATATATTTTTTTTTTTTAATAATTTTCCAAAATGGTAATTGACGGTAATTTTTTCAAATAATTTCAAAAGAATTTTCCGGGCGCGTCTCTCGATACCACCGAACGCTCAATTCCTTTGAAACGAAAAATTGTAATCAAAAATTTGACATTTTTTGGGCCAAAATCTGATACTAAATCACACCAAAAATTTTCCAGCGACGCCTAATGTCACCGGCGAGTTTTTTTTTTTTTTTAGCAATTTAAAGTGCATGGTAAATAGCGCAGTTTTGGGTAAAAAAAAACTCAGGGTGTCCATCTCACTGAATCAAAAAGGCGGTAAAAAAAGGCGGCATTAAAAAAACGCGTATAAAGAACGAACAAATTGTTCAAATATTCATATATTTCTCGAATTCGTCATTAAATGTGAAAAAAAACTCAAAAAGACGGCAAAAGACGGCGGAGAGGGCAAAAAGACGGAAAATGCCGCCCAAAGGCGGTATTATGGTCACCTGGTAAAAAATATCTTTGACCTTACTCTTGTTTTGACCATTCTTATTATTTATTTATTCAAAAGCATTTTCATACAAGCCTTTTTTATAAGTGGCCAAAGGTTTAAATTTCTTAAAATTTTTAGTCTATTTTTTCTAAATTATTGTTCATAAAAAACCTGTACAGGTTGGATTACGGCACCTTCCCAAAAGTACGGGTACCGCTTTACCCTACTCATAGCACAGATAACTGTGTTAATAGTATTCTCTGTTAATAGTATCGAAATTATTTTATTTGCTTTCAAATTTTGTATTTTTTTATTATTCAATGACCTCTTAAACTTCCTAAGATATTTGGATTTTTTACGAAAATTTCGTAGAGGAAGCCAAAGTGAATACATATGAAAAATAAATGCGCAAAACCGAACATACAATTGCATTTAAAGAGAACTTTTTCGTTCATCCAGTAATTAATCATTCAAAAAAAACATATATTTTGCTTGATTTTCGGACAAAAATCGACTTAATTTTTTTTTTTATTCCCCGATCGGGGTCCTCGATCCCCGAAAAAATTGACCGTACCCGACCCGATCCCCGACCTTCCATCCCCGGCGCTCCCCGATCTCCGATATTCTTGTCCCCGAAGGGTCGGGGCTGAACCCTACTTAAAACAGTCAATTTTACCCCCTTTTTATTTATTTATTTTTGTTAAATACGCTGTCATTTGTATGTCTTCATTTTGACATCCTTAGGGTATTCAAACGCAACCCAATTATGCATATCTCCGATAGCGTTTGTTGGCTCGATCAGCCATCCATATTAAAAAAAACATTAATTTTAAAGTTATGCCAATAAAATTTAAAAATGCTTCCTAAGCTTAAAATAAATCTGCGATTGAATTAAAAAAATACCGCAAATTTTTAAATATTAAAATCCCAAAAAACTAATACATACTCAAATTTTAAAAGTCGTTTGTTCAAATGTTCGCTCAATTTTAAAAAAAAAAATGACTTACTTTCAACATTTCTTAACATCTAAAACCTAAACTTTGATTCCAAATTCGGTTGCAACTTTGGTGCGCCAACATTTGCGCCAAAAATAATGTCTACTTTAGCCAGAGTTAAAAAAGCCAAAAGACGAAAAAAAAAAAAAAAAAAAAATGCTTGTGATTTGTGTAATTTAATTAAATAAAAATTGTTATTTATATGTGAATAGTTTTAAAAATTATTTTGTGTTTGGTATGGACTCAAAATCTGCTACCTCCTAGAGGTTGAGTCGGAAAAAGAGTTATTTTTCGATTTTTTTTTTAAATATTTTGAATTAAAACGGAATTAACGCTGACTACTGCAGACATTAATTTTTGGCGCAAATTTTGGAAGCGCAAATGTTACAAGCGCAAATGTTTTGGCGTAAAAAATCGCACCACCGCAAATTTGTTATAACTAGATTTTAAAAATCAAAATCTTTACAACCATTGGGATCCATAGACCTCCAAATCGCACTTTATTATAAGTTTCGCTAAATCTCCTACAGAAAATGAGCCCTCCTGTAATTAACTATAGAAAATTTGAACTGAGAAATGCCCAACAATTAACTCCTTCCTAAGTCTTCATTTTATTTTTGTAAATGAAAAAAAGTTTCGATAAAAAAAAAATTCGGCGCAAAAAAATGCAATTGAATTTTTATATGACATCCCTTATTTTGTCCATTAAATATAATGAGAAAGGGCTAAATAAAGGTTATTTAACAGTTTTTTCGTATGTAAATCTCTTCAATTTATGTTCGCCGCCGATATGGTGCACCACAAACGGGGAAATTTGAGTTATCTCGAGTTGCACTAGCCTATTGAAAATATTAAAAATTTAAATTATTTTTAATTTTTATTATTTAATAATAAAAATAAACATTACCATATACCAATGACAGCGGTAATAATTGGGCCCGCCTTGTATTCCGTTACAAGTTGAACCAGTTACTCGTGCAAGACAATCTGGGGGTGCGCTTTGGCATTGGTGGGTTTGACTCTTAAAAAATATCAATAATAGAGCCGAATTTTGCAGAATTTGTAAAAGGTCCAACTGGTATATGCTGAATTGTTGCGAGAATAAAATTCTCTTTTTCGTATTATGACTTTGTTCAGAATATAAAATAAAAATAACAATCTTTATATCACAACCCTATGTATAGTGTTTAAATTGTTTGGAAATTATTTAAATAATATATATAAATAAAAATTGGTTAAAATTTAAAACTTACCGAATCAATCATACAAAAGGGAGCCTAAAAAATATGACAAAAAATACTTCTTTTTTTATATATATATATATAAATAATACTCTGCACGCAGAAAGTGGTCTATGGTAACAGTAACGGGCAATGGTTTGCGTATTCCAATGGCATATGCTGTTGAACCAATGACACCTTCAAATTTTATATTTGCCGATTTTTGTATAATTATTATGTTTTAAATCAAATGCATATTTTGATAGGATTATAATTAGAAAATTTTCACCTTGAGATAATTGAAATAATTAAGCGGCAAAATAAAATATATAAATATAATTTAAATTATATCTTTGTTTTCGTTTTCCATTCATTCTTTAGGGATTTTGAATCCAAAAACAATTGCTATTTTAAAGATAAACCTATTTTTTTTTTGTTAATTTTTGCCAATATATAAATTTGATCTTTTTCCACCAAATTACCAGTTTGCCGGTTCAGGAAGTCCATCAATGATCATTGGCATATGGCATTGTCTTTGATCTCGGCTCGGACAAAAGGGCGGTTGGGGCTGTGCCATTCCCAAAACACACATTGCGAAAATGCACAACAAATGAAAAAGCATAATCGTTTTGTGTAAAGAAATATAAAAAGTTTGAAAAAATGAACGATTTTCAGCTTTATAAATACATATTTTTTTAATGTTCTCATTAATATTCATGGCAAATTTTGGTTCGCAAATCATAAAAATTTGTTCTTTTTTAAGGTTATTATATCGATAAAATGAAAATAAAAGATATTTTTTATTAAAATTCCTTTCGAATCACAAACCAGGCGAATCGTAAAAAACCAAATACTGAGCCATAAACATAACCAGGGCTCCCAAATGTGATGATTTTTTTTTTCGAAATGATGATTGGAAGATTTTTGCTTGCTTTTCTAGAAATTTGCTGATTTTTGATAATTTATGGGATTTTTTGGAAAAAATACAGATAAAATCTTTTCAAAAACGATTTTTTGGACTTCGGACGGACACGGATATGAACCCGACGGACACGGATATGAACCCGACGGACACGGATATGAACCCGACGGACACGGATATGAACCCGACGGACACGGATATGACCCGACGGACACGGATATGAAAATTCGTGTCCGTGACCACCCCTGGCATAAACTTAAAAATTTGGAAAAAAAACTCAAAGGCTGGTTTGCAGTTGAAGACGGACGGTACTAGGTCATTTCATAAATTCCGCCATTTTACAGATTTTTTCGACAAAAACTCTTACATAACTTTGCTCAAATGCAACCAAATGAAACAAGCATGGTATTGTCCGTTAGCTATTGGTAAGTAGCCAAATTTGAAAAAATTGAATATTTTTATGACAATTAAAATGAGTTTTTTGCATTTTTTATGGCTACAACTTTCTTAAATCTCTATCAAAATTTTGGAAATTTGGTAGGCTAATAGAGCTACTAAACAATAGCTATCGGACCATACCAAGTTTGTTTTAATTTGATTGCTTTTGAGAATAGTTATGACGATTTTTCTCGAAAATTTATAAAAATGGCGGATTTATGAAACGAGCCAGCACGATTAAGAACGGACAAACCCCGACTCGTACGGGTCCAACTCGTACGACCCCAACTCGTACTTAGTTACCCAACTCGTACTTAATTCTAAAAACGAATGAAAACGAATGGGAAAAAATGAATTCGGGGTTTTCGGGGTCGCTGATCACGAATATGGCATTAGTTTTTGCCAATTCCTAACCCCGGACCCGAACTCGAACAAAAAGTCGGAAAATTTTAATTTTTTTCTAAGTCGCTTTTATCCGTCAAAATTACTCCAATAGGCAAGATTCGACTTGGAATGATGTCATTTTGTTTTTGAGTACAGAACTCGAACAAAAGACGTGAATTCTATTTTTCATAAAAAAAATTTTTGTCCAAAAACCTACTTAAAGGCCATAAAAACAGATAATAAAGCTTTGAACAGATATTCTCGAACATTTATTGTCGATAAAAGCGACTTAGAAAAAATTAAAATTTTTCGACTTTTTGTTCGAGTTCGGGTCCGGGGTTAGGAATTGGCAAAAACTAATGCCGCCATATTCGTGATCAGCGACCCCGAAAACACCTGAATTCACTTTTTCCCCTTCGTTTTCATTAGTTTTTAGAATTAAGTACGAGTTGGGTAACTAAGTACGAGTCGGGGTACCCGTACGAGTCGGGGTCGTACGAGTTGGACCCGTACGAGTCGGGTTTTTACCATTAAGAACACCCATTGTTTATGCCCCCCTCACCACATATTTCAACTGTGTGCTGTACAGGGGGAAAATGCGTTCAATTTCGTCCGGTGTCTCCCTGTCGTGGTGCCTCCATTGCTCCTTTTGTCGTTCACCATTCACACATTCTTGGACACCCTTCACAAATATAGGACGACGACATGATGCCCGTCCGATTCCGTACAGTGAGGCAAAACGAAACATTAATTATTTGACAAGTTGTCAAAAAATGTTGTAAAATTTAATTGTAAAAATAACAGGAATTAAAATAAAATCGCAACCCTTTTATATTTCCTATAAATTAAGAAAATCTTTTATGTATTTTAAGCAATTGTTTTAAATAGTCAATTTTGCGCCATTATATATTTTTTTTAATACATTGTCATTTTTAAGTCCTCATTTTGACAATCTTTATCGTGCTAGTGCT
Source organism: Heterodera filipjevi (assembly GCA_039877585.1). Lineage (NCBI taxonomy): Eukaryota > Metazoa > Nematoda > Chromadorea > Rhabditida > Heteroderidae > Heterodera > Heterodera filipjevi. The sequence continues at coordinate 710,947 of JBDPZO010000006.1, read as the reverse complement.
TTACCTTGGGCTCCCCATTTACCAAGGCCTGAGCAATAAATGTAGTCCGGCAGCAAATAACGGTCACGGCACTCCGGGCGCATGAAGCTGTTAACGAAAGAGGCAATTTTTGAAAAAAACGCAAGTCAAAATTCAACACCCATGAGAAAATAGTTTTCCGACCAATACTTCTCATAATATAACGGATGATATGAAAAAGACTCTTTAATTTGGTTACTTTCAGAAAACTTATAACGATTTTTTTTTTGAAATTCTGCAAAAATGGCGGATTTATGGAAATTTTGCATATTTTTTTGTCCACCTGCTAAAGTCTCGCGCAGTTGAAATTCCCCGGCACATTACACCCCAATCATTCATTGGAAGCATTTTGATACCAAGCCTTTGATCACCACCGCTGTCCTGGGCCACGAACGTTTCGGTGCCAGCCAATTTAGGACGCCATAAATTTTTTCTTAGGTGACCAAATTCTTTAAACTTAGTGTCTTTCGAAAGCTCCTCCGATACTCTAAAAATAGAAAAAATTCAAAGCTATGAGAATTATGTTGGAAAATCTGTAAAATGGCGGATTTATAAAATGCGAAAGACGAATCGCTTTTTTCTATTAAATTTTTTATATATTAAAATGTTTTGCTTAAACAGCCAATTATCAGGATAAGATTTTTTTTTCTTCATTTTTTATCTTAACTTTTGATTTTTAGTACATTTTTTGGCATAAAACCTCTCTCCCTATTCATCAATCATTTTTTAAGTGCATTGTCCTTGTTGTCCAGTTGAGCCCGTGAAGAAGTTACATTTTATTCTTTGCATGTATATTTAGTCTAAATTATCGTGCTGGGTCGTTTCGTAAATCCGCCATTTTTTACTTGTTTTTCGAACCTAATCGGGCATAACTTTGCTCAAAGGCAACCAAATTTAATAATCTTTAAATGGCCCGATAGCTATTATTTAGCTCTATTAATCTTCCAAATTTCAAAAAATTTGGTTAAATTTTACGAAAATTAGGACTGTGAGAATGAAAAATAAAAATATTTTTGACTGTATTTTTTTTTTTTATTCAAATTTTTTGAAATTTAGTAGATAAATAGAGCTATCCAATAGCTATCGGATAATACCAGGATTATTTAATTTGGTAGCTTTTGAGCAAAGTTATGACCAATTATGTTCGGAAAATTTGCAAAATATGGCGGATTTACGAAACGCCCATAGTGGCGGAATAACTGCAACTTTTTTAAAAAAGCGGTAAAAATCAATAATTTAATCAGATTCTTTATTATTCTCAAAAAATTCATTTTCGTCGCTTAAATGGTGTCCGGCGGTGCCGATAGGCGCCGCTGGGAAAATTTTTGAAAATTCGGTGTGATTTATTAACAGATTTTTAAGCAAAAATGGTTAAGTTTGGAGAATTTTTGAGACAAAAATACAAAGAAGCATTGTTAAAAAAAGGGCAAAAAAGTTAATTTTCGTTTTTTGGTTTGGACGGTGAAATTAATAAAATAAATTCTTTAATGTAAAGAAAAATAATAAAGATTCTGTGATGAGGGGGACTCGGACCCATGAAACGAAATGAAGGTAACAGTCATCATTAAACCAAAATACAACTGACCGAGTATCTAAAATATGCAATTTAGGATGATTTTTTCTCCAAAATTTTTTTTCTCTCGCATTCCTTTACTATTTTTTCCTCAGAAATACAATGCATACCAGTGCTTAAAATATCCGTTTTTGCGGGTACCCGCAGTGTTTACCCGTACGGGTTTCGAATTTTCAAATCGATTACGGGTAAGAACCGCATGCGGGTTTCTTCCTTAAAATATGCGGGTAAACCCGTGACTACCCGACATTTGGGGATTTGTCATTTGGGGACCCGACACTTGGGGACCCGACATTTGGGGACTCGACAGAACCCGACATTTGGGGACCCGACATTTAGGGAACCCGACATTTGGGGACCCGACACTTAGGGAACCCGACATTTGGGGACTCGACATTTGGGGATTTCAATTATTCAAAAAAATCTAATTGTGAATATGCAACTCAGCATATGCACTCCCTTGCCTGCCTTGGCAAGAGTTGATTAACTCAAAAATCAAATTTATTTTAAAAATTAACTCTGTTTCCTGACTCAACCACGTGCAGGTAGCAGACTTTGAGTCCGCACAAACCGCAACACAAGAACAAACACACAATATTAAAAATACCCATAAGTTTTGAAAATTTATAAAATAAAAAGCCTTCCCCAAGGGCCAACGGGATCAGTGATCATTTATGGACACTCAAAAAGCCCCAATCGTCCCTGTTGTCGAATCACGTAAAGCAATAGGATTCCAAGATCATCTTTTTTATTTCTGATCTTCCTTGTTACTTTGCTAGAGGCTGAAATTGAAACTAATGGTTTTTAGTTTCAATTAATTCAATCGCACCTGGAAAACAAATTATTAAAATGTGATTAAGAACATATGTTCATGGTCACGGTGGCAGACAAACCCTATTTCCTATTCCAACATGGAACCACCATGAATGTGTGTTGCAGGACTTTGGGCGTACAAATAATGCTCAAGAAGGATTTCATTTTGCATTGAGAGGCCAATTCACAAGTGTTCATCCCCCACTGTCACGGTTATTGATTATAAACCCCATCATTAATCTAAAATAGTCTTTAGGGTTATCACTGGTTTGAAGAAGGAAGAAAGGATTGCAGCAGATAGGCTTCGACAATACGAACTTGACCCAAAGCAGGGAATAAGAATTCGTGAGCGCAAAAAAACATACAGAGACAACGACTTGGCAATTCGTAATCTTGTTGAGGGACTTGACTTGATTGAGAACCCAAATGATGACGAAATTCTTACACACCTTAGAACATTTCAGTACCGACTGATGCGAAATGACTTTGAAACGTGGGAAGACCCGGATGAGACTTAGATTTGTATCTTTGTGGTCCCGTTGGCCCTTGGGAAAGGCTTTTTTTTATAAAATTTTCAAAACTTTTGGGGCATTTTTAAGTATTGTGTTTTGTTCTTGTGTTGTGGTTCGTGTGGATTCAAAGTCTGCTACCTCCACGTGGTTGAGTCAGGAAACAGAGTTAATTTTTAAAATAAATTTGATTTTTGAAAATTAATTAACTCTGGCCAAAGGAGGCAAGGAGTGCATATGCTGAGTTGCATATTCACAATTAGATTTTTTTGAATAATTGAAATCCCCAAATGTCGGGTCCCCAAATGTCGGGGTTTTCCCCAAATGCCGGGTCCCCAAATGTCAGGTTCCCTAAGTGTCGGGTCCCCAATGAAAGGAAAAAAAGTTTAACCCATGCAAAAACCCATATCCTTCAACTTATAATGTTTCAAAAAAGAATATTTTTGTAGGAATGTATGAAAAGCTAATCAATCAACAAAAATTTTTTTCTGATAAGTGCAATGCACTTAGGACTTGGCAAATTGCCAATTGTGAATAAAAACATTTCCATTCACATTTTGGAGTTGACATTTTATGGCAAAAGAATAAGCTGAAAAATATAATAGAACAGATAGAAAGAAATTTATTCAAGTGCAATGAAAGTAGTTGCATATAAGATAGGCAAATGCATATTATTGAAACAGAAAAGTTTAGATGGATAGAGTATATATATGACTTATACATACGGCATAAAAAAGTGCAAAGAAATAGAGAATTATAATATGCGATAATTATTGGGGTATGTAATGCTTATCCATGCCATTATACGCATTCATCATTTCTCTAAGCTCTTAGGCAACAAATTGGCATAATACACGTCAACATTGTGTCAAACATAGGCGATATTATAGAGATGTATATATGTATGCATTATGTATGTATATTCATGCCATTATACGCATTCATCATTTCTCTAAGCTCTTATGCAACAAATTGGCATAATACACGTCAACATTGTGTCAAACATAGGCGATATTATAGAGATGTATATATGTATGCATTATGTATGTATATTCATGCCATTATGCGCATTCATCATTTCTCTAAGATCTTAGGCAACAAATTGGCATAATACACGTCAACATTATGTCAAACAATGGCTAATGGACGGCATAAATACATCGGTTGGCCCAGCATAATTCATCATCTATTCTGGATAAAATATATTTACCCTCATGCTTTTTTGTCAATCTCCTTTTCCTCTCAATAGTCCATTCATTAAAGGTCATGCTGAACCTTTTTTCAAATCTGGTTGCACAAAAATATAGAATAGGTATGGGGTTGTTTGTACCTTCTCCTTTACTAGTATAGGGGGGGAATTTTTTAAAAAACAGGCCAGAATACGGTTTTACAGGATTAAATTTCGTAGGGCGTGTACTCAAATAAGTTTTCGATTTATAAAACCGTTCAACAATTTGGAGTCGGGGGGGTTTCGGGGGTTTCACTTCTAAGACTTGTAACAAGCAATCAAATTTTTGAGTTTAATTTAGAAGTTTTTTAATTATAAAAAAAACAGAAGAGCAGGGAATCATATCAAAGAAAATTCTAATTTCACTGGTTCAATATAAGTCGTAGGATAAATAATTTATTTTTTTTTTGGCTAACTTTTTAGATAATAAATAGTGAGGGGAGGCGGTGGCACCTATTGACAGTAAAAATTTTACATTTTTTCATGGAATTTACTAAATCATTCCTCAATAATACATTCTGTTCCAAAATTATAGCGCCACGAATTTTTTTGTCACTTCACCTGCTTCCCATGGACCAATCGAGCTGAAATTGTTACCACATATACCTTTCACAATAAAACTAAGAAACAGACAAAAAAAATTACTAAGTGTAAAGGAAAATTTTTTTATGAATTTTTTACCGAAAATTGCCCCAAAATTGCTGTTCCATAATTATAACGCCAAGAATTGAAATACGAATAACTTTTTTTATAGACAAGGAAAAATATTGTCAGCATAACTTTTGGTGCTGATCAAAAAGATAATTTTGCATCAACCCGATCAGATCACTGATTGCAACCCTTATTTGATGAAAGTATCGAGTTTTTTAATATTAAAATAAACCCCCATAGAAAAAAAAAAATCTATTTTTTGTTTTTATAAAGTCTCTTTTATTGCACACAAATTCTTATAGAAAAGTCATAAATGGGCATTTATATTCTGCTCTTTATTTTCCACTCATTCAACACAATTACCACTTTTGCTGAAGAGACGGTAATTTTCTTATATTATTTTAAACGTTTAAATATTAAGGATTATGAACAAATTTGCAAGGGCATTGAAGATGCAACCGAATTAGCGAAAACGGACGGCTGGAAACAAGTGCTTTTAATGAACCAGCCCTTATCGTTGAATGAAGAAAGAATACGGAAGCAAAGTGTTGAATTTGTTCAAAAATTTTTAAATTATTGTGATTTTCTTTGGGAAAACAAAACCAAAAATACCCAAAGTAAATTCGAATTTATTAAAAAAGAAAATTAAAAAAAAGAATTTATCAAAAAATAAATACGAAAAAGCAAACAATAAAAAATAGTTTAGATGCTGATTATGAGGAAAAGAAGAGTGAATTATCTGCAATGGCACCAGTATTTGCGCAAAATGGGAACCGAATAACACTCAGAGAAGCGATGTCAAGAATCATTGACGGATGCACTATTAGTAGTGGTAAAATGAAAATTAAATATTTCTTTACGAATGTGCAAGGATGAAATTCTAAGATCTAAGACAAAATTTGTACCAAAATTTCTATGTTTTTCTGACGGCGTTTATCGGCGGCACCTCTGTACTTTAATTTCTTAAAAAAAGGAAATTCATCAATAAAAAGTTTAGCAAAACAAATATACCGCCTCAAAAATCCAAATGATTCACGGCATTTCCTATTTTAACACCTAAATTATCCTATTAAAAATAATAGATTGCTTAAAATAATGGACTGTTAAAAATTAAAAAAAAGTCCAAACGGATATTTGAAGAACAGTTACTAAATATTTCTTGCCTTGCACATTCCTGGGTTTGCCAATATAACCGAGAAAATTTATTTTCATTTCGTAATAGCGCCGCATAGTAACAGCCCTGAAACGCAAAAGCATAATAATGACAAGCATAACCTACAATTTTGCAACCTTCAATTATGCATGATGGTAAATTGTTATTTTAATATAAGAAATATAAAAGGTCAATTTTTAAACATTTTTCTTATTACCCAATAGCTATTAGTTAGCCCTATTAGTCATCCAAATTTTAAAAAATTTATGAATTTTTACGAAAGTTGTGGCCATCAAAATTTAAAAAAAAAACTAAAAAAAAATGTTTTTTCACCTCCACAAATCTTAGCTCTTGTTAAGCATGGTTTTTAACTAACAAAAATAATTAACAAATGATCACTATTCGCAAAGATAAATGTCTAATTTTTTTCTTTTGCTAAGGCGTACATCAATAATAATGCCAAATTCTTTTCATTCTTGTGGATTGTTTTGAGTTCTCCATCAGTGTCAGTGCCGTAAAAATAAATCTCCGTAAAATGTCGTCTGTCGGACAGCTCTTAAAAAAGATCGAAAATGTGTTGTTTTCGAAATTCTCTCTTTCACCAAGGACTTCCCCCCCACCCCATAGATCACGAATGTGATCGGGAATAACGGTGCAAATAAATCAGCAATTTCTGAGTTTATCTATGCGAGTAGTAGTGACATTTGTTAATTATTTTTGTTAGGTGTTTCGCAAATTTGAAATATTTAGGACAAATTTGTTTAAACCATAATTTTTCTGGGTGGCGCAAGTGTCGGCCTTTTTTAAACCGAAACCCGGCAAACCGGTACTCCTGGTTTTCGTTTTTGGCTCAATAAATTCGGTTTTTAAGTTTCGGTAACCGAACCGAAACCGATCACCGCCAATCCTAATTGCCACTAAAATGGATATTTCTAAAGTATTTTACTTTTTCTTTTTTCCATTCAACGGAATCTGCTTTTTTCCGAAGAGAGATGACGAATATAAGCGCATATTTTTTAAAATATTACCATTAATATTTTAATATAATCAAAATAAGGCTAATAACGATGCGTTAGAATATGCGAAAACGCCCTACTGGCAAGGATTGCAGCGCTCTGCTAACTCAGTGGATGATCTAGGAAATTGGAAGCAAAATTATAAATTTGTTCAAGATTATTTAAATTATTGCAAATTTCTTCGCACAAACAATAGCACAATCACAAAAGGTATTTTTTTTTTATTAAACATTATACCAAAAGAATAGAAAAATAATAAAAAATTATCAGTAAATACAAAAAAAAATTTTTAAGATAATGAGGAGAGTGGCTTAATTGCAATGAAACCGGAATTTGAGAATTCAAAAGGACAAAAAATTACAATTAGAGAAGCAATGGATAAAATAACTGTAGCTTACCAAAGAGCCTTAGGTAAAATGAAATATTATTTATGACCAGCTAGCTATAATCAATGATTAAGCTAAACAATTAAAAGGTTCAAAAAACTCAAAGATTTCCCCCGTCCCTTTCAATCCGAGAAAATTTTTTTTGTTTTTTTGATTCCAATTGTTCCAGAAATCTTAAAGAAAAAAATTAGAATCAATCATCTAACTATTTTATCGCTGTGCCTATTGACTAGTGATGTGCGAGACCAAAAATTTCCCGAGACTCAAGACTCGAGACCGAGTTTTTGAAAATTGGATGTGATTTAAGAACAGGCTTTGCACCAAAAATAAATCAAATTTAACTAACTTTATTTTAAATTGGCATAATGTTTTTTATTTGAAAACTTCAGCCCAGCTCTTTTGTTTGGTAGGAAACGAAAAGCCAATCTTTAGGAGTGTAAAAAAGTCTTGTTTTTCGAGACTAAAAACTCGAGACCGAGACCAGAAAAAAAACCCTAGACTTTTCTCGAGTCGAGATTCGAGACCGAGACTCTCGCACATCACTACTATGACAGCTAAAATACTCTAAAGTTTCTATGAATTGCCTAAAATGATGGGCCAAATAGGCATAAATAGATACATACGGTTATCAGGGTTATTTACTAAATATTTCTTTCCATGGAGATATCTTGTTTTGCAATATAACCGAGAAAATTTTTGTTCATCCCAAATAGAAAATAGCAGACAACCAGGCAGCAACGAGAAGGAGCTGCATGCCAGTAAAGTCATAAAATTACTCAACCTTGACAAATGCATGATGGTAAATTGATAAAAAAATTAAACTATTTTATAGAAAATTATAATAATTATAGAATATAAATTTATATTGTAAATAATATGATTGGGTTAGATATTCTTTGTTAAATTGGGCCAATAGGCATTCGGGAACTTACATTTTTCTATTGTATGTAACTAGCATTAGGCGTTTATTTCGTAAAATTTATATTTTTAAAAAAGGGTGGTATAAATTTTTATTTTTAGCCTTTTTTTTTCATTATACGGAATCTCCTCTTTGCCGAAGAGACATGACACATAATAATCATAATTTAAAAAAAAAAAACCATTTTATTTTTAAATATAATTTAGATATATGACAAAATATGCAAGGGTATTGAAGACGCATCAGAATACGCGAAAACGGATGAGTGGCAAAAATTGAAGGGATTTAAACCGCAAATAACACAGGAAGAACTAGGAACGAATTATGAAAAATTTACAAAAGGATTTGAAAGCATTGAAAGATTTATTAAATATTGCGATTTTCTTCGTGAAAAAGAAAACGAAAACACAAAAAGTAGCTTAATGTTTATTGAAATTTTAATAAAAAAAAAATAAAAAATAAGAGAAATAAATACTAAAAATATTTATTAAATAATAAAAAACAATAATTTAATACAAAATGTCTTTAGAGAATTATTCTTCTGAAGATGAGCTTGAATTAATTGCAGTGAAACCGGAATTTGAAGACTCAAAAGGGAACAAAATGACAATCCGAGAAGCAATGCCAAAAATAGTTGCAGCATACGGTATATATAAATTAAGTTAATAATAATGCTTTAGCACATACATACTTGGGGCAGTAAAAAATTAACATTCATGCCAAAAACAGAGAATATAATTATGCCGAAAATGCACAAAGAACTTACTGCCACACCTGACATAGAATTTTTCAATTTGTCTAAGTATAACAAGGTTAAATAATTTAAAAAATACAATAAAAAACATTTTAAAATAGTTATATTAATAAATTTCTGTGTTTATTACAATAATACAATTCAATATGAAATAGAATTATTTTCCAATCAGAAAAAAAAAGAAATATTTATATCTATATTTAATATGAAAAATTCTAATTAAAATGCCTTTTTATTTCAATAAAATATTACCTTTTTATATGATTTTAACTAATATAATATAAAATCTTATGGTTTAAATGTTTATATATATTTTTTTTATAATTTTCAAGGTGAATGGCAATGTTATTGAGTATAAGGAAACTAAAAGAATATGCATGAACTTAGGAGGAGCATCATACTATGCAGAACTATTCACTTGGAAAAAAGTAAGGGAATATAACGAGAAAATAAGGCAAAATGACATTGGAAAAAAACTAAAAGAATGTAAGAACGGATTTGAATGTGTTGAAAAATATATAAAATTTTGCGAATTTATTTGTGACAAAAATTGGATGAACAAAACAGGTGGGTTAATATTTATTGAAATTTTAGTATCAAAAATAAAATTAGAAAAACAAAAACTAAATTTTATTAAAGAAACAAAAAAAAGGATAAAGTTAATGTAAGAAAAGTCTTATTTTTTTAGATGTTTATTTTTCGCAATATATTGCAGTGAAGCCGAAATTTGAGGACTCAAAAGGGAAAGAAATGACAATCCGAGAAGCAATGGAAAAAATTGTTGCAACATACGGTGTATTAAGTAATATTGCAAATACTTTTGCCAAGCATGTGCAAGGATGATTTCCAAAACGTTTTTTATTACGAAAGATGAAAATTTTTTTTTTTGGAAATTTTAGAATTTCCAGCTACATCTTTTGGCATGTAATTACTCCCAAAATTTTAGAAGAGTCCTAAAAAAATGGGCGGATAAAACGAAATACACGGGTGTATTCGGTCGGACACATATTGTTGAAATTTGAGTACCTATGCAGGTGCTGAGTCGTTATATAAAAACCATCAAAAAGGGCGTTATATAAAAAACCAAATGGGTTTTTCTTGTGTTTTGGGCGTTATATAAAAAACCATCAAATCATATTGTTACCGTATTAAGGCTTAGAAAAACAATCGTGCCAATAAAATAATTGATACATAACAACAAAAGAAACTCTATATTAGAAATTAAAATGCAATCTTTTTATAGAAAATTCACACAATAGAAAAATCTTCCTTTTATAAACATTAACAATTTTATATGATTATTTAGTTTTATCTATTTAAACAATATTTTTTATTTATTTCTTTTTGTTTTATTTATTGTGCGGATTTCTCTTTTTTCATATTTATTTAAAAGATTTTTAATTATCTCGTCATTAATGAAAGAATCAAAGGCAGAACCACGGCTTCCACCAATAATCTTATCGTAAATCCAATTTTTAAAAAGAAAAATGAATATAATGAATAATATACAATATACGGTTTTTGATGGCCCATGCATTTCCATTTAATAGAAATAATAAAAATATTAGTCAATATAGTGTAAATCAAAAGATAAAAAAATCAAGCTTTTTTATAGATAAATTGACGTAACATTTATATTAAATTCAATAATTGATTAAATTTAATGCTAATATTGTACAAAACAAATATTTATTAAAAAATTATTTTATATGGGTTTTATTTTATTGGCACGATTGTTTTTCTAAGCCTTAATACGGTAACAATATGATTTGATGGTTTTTTATATAACGACCTTTTTGATGGTTTTTTATATAACGCCCAAAACACAAGGAAAAATCGATAAAAACAAGAAAAAACCCATTTGATGGTTTTTTATATAACGCCCTTTTTGATGGTTTTTATATAACGACATAGCACCCCTATGCACATACCTGGTTTAAAAAAAACAGACCATTAAAGCCAAATTGAGATAGGTGACAACACTGAACTGCAAAAGAATTTGGGTCTGATTAAAAATGGAAAAGAAAAAAAGAAAGACGGCTTGAAAGAAATTCTTAAAAACCCTTTCAAATGGAATTTTAAAGATAAAAAAGAGAAAAACGAAAAAAGTTTACAAGAAGAAATTACTGACATAAAATGTATCAACTTGTCCGCGTGCAACGAGGTAACTTAATAAATAGTAAATTTCAAAGTGTTATTTTCAAAAACATAATGATATAAAGTTTTTTGGAAAAATACCCAGAAATAATCTTAAAAAATAATAATAACAAGAAATCATTTTATCATTAAAAAATAATCTTGAATATTTTTTCAAAAAATAGAATGGATTTTTTGACCGATTAAATGAAGCAGTAAGAAAAGAATTAAATTTTTTTTAGAACAGAAGACAGCTTTCAGCCAAAAGTTATTTATTGGACCTTAGAAAACAATTGCGTTCCCCATCGCATTATCAAACGGGCAATTAGATTTTCGTCAGGTAATGTTTAAGGTTCTGAGAAATTTCCTTAATTCAGCGATCTTTATGCAATTCGGAGAAATTTTGTAATATAATTAGGATAAGATTAATTATTGCCCCCAAATAAAAATCTATAAAACTAACTCAATTAAGAAGGTGCTAGGTCGTTTCATAAAAACCGCCACTTTGGGCGTTTCATAAAATCCGCCAAATGGGCGTTTCATAAAAACCGCCACTTTGGGCGTTTCATAAAATCCGCCAAGTGTGCGTTTCATAAACTCCGCCATCATGGTCGTTCCATAAATCCGCAAATTTTACAGACATATCTTTGCTCAAACGCAACCAAATTTAACAATCTTGGTGTGGTCCGGTAGCTATTAGTTAGCTATATTAGCCTAACAAATTAAAAAAAATTTGATTGAGATTTAAGAAAGTTGTAGCCATAAAAAGTGCAAAAAACTCTATGTTTTCTCCAAACTTAAACAAAGTTTTTGAAATTTGGATGGCTAATAGAGCTATCTAATAGCTATTGGGCCATACCAAGATTGTGTAATTTGGTTGCATCTGAGCAAGGTTATAAAGGGTTTTTTGTCGAAAAATCTGTAAAATGGCGGAATTTATAAAACGCCCAAAGTGGCGGATTTTATGAAACGCCCTGGCGGATTTATAAAACGCCCAAAGTGGCGGTTTAACGACCCAGCACGAATTAAGAAACATCGCGTAGCACCGCATATTAAGCAGATATAATATGCACACGGATATTCACATATTGATTTAAGGTCATTGCGCGTATCATCGTCATCATGTTATGGGGGAAATGATCGAAATGATCATGATGAGGAGAAAACACATATTTATTTTTTGTTTTTGTTTTGCTATTATTAGCATTCCGGGATTTATTTACGAATTTTTTTTTTTCTATCACCACTATCTTTTGATTTTTTCTGTTTGTAATTTTGTTTTTCCTTAATGCATTTTTTTATTGTTTGATTTATTATTCTAACTGTTATTTAAATGTAGTTTTTTGTTTTATATCAGTAAACAAACGCAAGGCCAAATGTAAGCCTCGACTGGGTCTCGATCCCACCCAAACCAGTGCTCCCCCGACTGAGCTACCGGGGCATGTTGGCGGTGGGGGTCAACTGGGCGCCACCAAGTGGGCGCCACCAACTGGGCGCCAGCCCAACTGGGCGCCAGCCCAACTGGGCGCCAAGCCCAAAAACTCATAAAAATTTAAAAATCTGTAGTCAGGAACTGCAAACACCTCGCTTAGAAAAAAAATAAATGAATTGTATCGTGCTTTATTTCTTATAATAACAAATCTACTGGTTTATTCGATTGTTCCGCGAAACGCGTGACAAAAACTCCATAATATTTATTCAATTGGTTAAAATTGCGGATCAAACCCAAAATTCGAATATTTGTTTCTCTGTATTTTTTAACACATCGGAGGAGGCCCCCGCCCTTGAGGAAGAATCCGGGTCAGAGTTACATGAAATTTCGTTTTCAGCCACTTTGGTTTTCTATTTCAACTTCGACCAAAAAAATTTTCATTTTCTAGTAAGAAAAGCTTTTTTAAAGTTGTTTTTAGGCAGAGTTTGTTGAAGTCTTTACTAATAACTTCCCAAAGTTGCTAAAACTCCCCAAAAACTACAAAAAAACCAAAAGTAGTTAAAAATAATTGCTAAAAAGTTGCTCTAATTCGGAAATGTTCGGTGAAAAAAATAATTTTCATGCTTCTCATAGAGCTAGCCACAAAAAAAGGTATGTAAAACCTAAATTCTAGCCCTGATTATTACATCTTATTGAAGCAAAATTTTTTTTTAACTTTTATGAATTTTTGGGCTTGGCGCCCAGTTGAGTTGGCGCCCACTTGGTGGCGCCCAGTTGGTGGCGCCCAGTTGGCCCGGTCCGCATGTTGGCTATCTCTCTTATGGCTCTTTTCGGCGTTTTACCGTCCAGCCAGAGCAGCTCTTACTTAATAATGGGAGACATTTCATGACTACATTTGATACGCCATTCATGGGTGCCATTTTAGGCATTTGCTTTTCTTCTATTTTTTCTTTTTATTTGGTTTCAATTTAACTTCTTTGTTTTCAATATAACGATTTTTTTTGAAATTAAGAAAGCTAATAAAGCTATTCAAGAGCTATCGTATGGTACCAAGTTTATTTAATTTGGTTGTTTTTGAGCAAAGTTATGACTAGATTTAGTCGAAAATTCAGTGAAAATGGCGGATTTACGAAACGCGCATGGGTGGGGTTTTTACGGAATGTGCACTAACACCCCCAAAAACTCTGATAAAATTATCGATCAGAGAAGCAGAAGAAGAATTTTTCTCAAATTTTGAAACAGAGAATTTTTTTCGCAAATTTTGTCAAAAAGACAACACTCGAAAAAATTGTTGTTTTCTTGTGGCACCTGTTGAATTAAGGAGCATTTCATTTTTGAACTATTTTTGCAAAAAATATTAACAAGAAGTTACCTAATGCCAATAAATGGCTTTTTAAAAATTACCTATGTAAACCATAAGAACAAGATGAATATGTTAAATAACTTTATTGTTTACCTTATTTATTAAAAAGATTTGAAAATCTCTTCATTCATTTCAAACCATGATAAATTTGTCAAAACCATTTTCAAAAAAAAAAAATCTGAGATTATGTTCAGGTCTTCCAAATGAAAAGGCTGATAGGCGCCACCGGGAAATTTTTTGAAAATTTTGGTCGAATTTGCTCATGGATTTTGGCCTAAAAACGACGAGGGGGGGGGGGAGGGTCGGCTGGCCGACCCCTCCTTGTACATGTATCAGGGATGCCGCCGATTTCAGATTTGAAAAATCGGAAAACCGGAATTCCGATGCCTAAAAATTTTTCGGAAAAGGGAAATCGGAATTCCGATGCTCCAAAATTTTTTCGGAAAACGGAAAATCGGAAATCGGAAATTTTTTTTAACAAAATAAACAATTATTTAAAAAAATTTTTTAATTCTAAGTGTAAAAAGGCAATAAAAACAGGGTTCCTAGATGTGATGAGAATTATCATCATAATGATGTTTTTTACGAGGCAATAATGGGTTTTTTGAAAGGAAATTTTTAAGTTTTTTTTTGAGAAAATCTTTAAAAATAATCTTTTAAGACTACATTCCGTTGATAAATTAGACCAAAATGTTCTCCCGATGGCGCCTATCGCACCACCGAACCACTTTTTTGGCTTAGGTTTTCTTAAAATATTAAAAATCCACAAAAATTTGGCATTTTTGGTGCAACAACTATTATTAGAATACACTCTGATTTTTCAAAAATTCTCCGGTGGCGCCTACCGGCACCACCGACTCCCGTACCTAAAAAGTGATACTTTTTATTGGGTTTTCTTGCACTTTGCACAATTTTTTTAAAATGATAATTGATTATTTTTTGCCAGCAAATATGATGTGAAAATTTTTATCTGGGAACCCTGAATAAAAATGTCTAATTATTCTAGGTTTCACTCGCCACAATTAGGCTCTTTTATGATTTTTTCGGCTGTTTTCAAAATTCAAAGGAGCGAGGGGGGGGGGAAGAAGGTGGTGCCGATAGGCGCCACCGGGGGGAAATTTTTAAATTTTGGGTGTATTTTGGTAACTGATTTTAACCAAAAATGGTTGATTTTGGGTTTAATTTTGAGAAAATTCAAAAATTAATTCTGATTTTTTCGATTTTTCCAAAAAATATCGGAAATCGGAATTCCGATGCCCCAAAATTTTTTCGGAAATCGGCGGCATCCCTGACATGTATGATTTTAACTCCGATTAATGCTTACATTAGAAGAATTAATACATATAGCTGCAAAGATAAGAAATAGAAAATATATTATTTTAGAATCAATAATTGATCAAAAAGAGGAAAATCAAGAGAATGTGTATTTGTTTTCAAATAATATTTTTTTTTATTTTAATAAGCCCCGACTTATTATTAGGGCAACCGTTTTGTGGCATATGCCTTTTTTTATGCGCATTAGTTTCGATATATTAAGCATAAACAACGCATTTTCCACTTGGTTTGAAGCTTCTACGTTGACTTTTATAATGCCTTTTTTTTTTTTACTTTTTCGGGATTTTCGTGCCTTAAATGCCTTTTTTGGCATTTTCGTGTTTTCATGCCTTTTTTGGCGTTTTTGAGTGTTCATTTCCGAATTTTTGAAAAAATTCATAAGAAAAATGCCAAAAAAATGAAAAAATAGACTTCTAAAAATTGCTCTTTCAAATTTTGAAAAAGGACACCTCTGAGAATGGAAAAGTTACAGAAATTTTGCCCCATAACATTTTTTATCCAAATTTTTGATTCCCAAAAAATTTTTTGCTTAATTATAAAAATATTAAATTTATTTTGCTTGTCTTCGGTGATAGATGAAAGAATTTTTTCTTTATGATTTTGACTAAAAAATTGCTTTAAAAATTTTTTTGGCTTTAAAACGGCAGGTAAAAATGTGCGTTCAAAAATTTTAAGTGCCGTTTTTATGCCTTTTGGATTTTTTGGTGCCTATTATAGTGCCTTTTTCGCGATTTTTGGTGCCTTTTTTGCGAGCCCTACTTATTATGTTTGTATTATTTAGAAAAGTTGTCTTTTTCTTTACAGTATTAATTTTCATTGGAATTGAGGGAATTGATGATGATTTATTTGAAAATTTATGGAAAAATATTAAAAAAAAACCAAAAAATAATTGTAAATGTAGTTAAATTAGTGACTGATCGTTTGCGCCCCGCACATTTGTGCATATATATACATATATATATATTACCTCGAACAAGGAACTTAGAAATAAAACGTGACAAAATAATAATTATTAAAAAAATGCGGAAATAACAGAATGATTTACGAATGAAAATATCAACTAAAAGATCCGGTAAAATGAGTTATCAATGAAGTTTTTATTTGAACATTTATTTGCATAATGCTGAAAATTATTTTAAAATGATTGAAATTTTTTTGCTAATTCTTTTATTTATTCGGATTGATGGAATTGAGGACGATGGTTTTGAAAACTTATGGAAAAATATGGGACCTACAACTTCACAAAGTGGAAAATATATAAAAAAGGAACAAATTTATGTCAATAATAAAAATTACGACCAACAAAATGAAAATAGAACATTAATCAAATCTGAAAAAAGCCAATTTGGACAAATTGAAGACATAAAGCCAAAAATACTAAAAAAGGAGACCAAAAAAGAAGTTATCGCTGAAGATGGTGCTAATGAAAATGCCAAAATAAAAATGCCAAAAATAGAGGTTGAAGAATTAAATAAGGACGCATTTGAGCATAATCAAAATCCCAAATATGCTAAGCTGATCAATTTGCATTCTTCCAATGATAACTCAAATCGCTTTGATACGGTAACCTAAGTAAAGACAATTTATAATATAACAATTTTCGTTAATTTTTCTTTATTTGCGTGCCCATTAGAATTGTTTACATTTTAAGAAGCAAAAAAGAAAATTACGACCGATAAAAAGTCAAACACTGAATGATGACGATGATAAGCAAACAAAAAAGGAATTGATTAAACAATTTCAAAAAATGAAAAAGAAAAAATGAGTGCTTTCAAATATAACAGAAAAATAAGTGCAAGAATTGAAAAGGAAATTGCGCAAAATTGGGAATAAGTCGGTATAAAATTTATCGATGGAAAACCGAATAGTTATTCTATGATTTAAGCTTCGTTTTTATGCATTTTTCGGCTTGTTATTCTTATTTTAAAAATTTAAAATATGATGGTCGGTATTGACGCCACCTGGGAAAATTTTTTTGAATATTTGGGTCTAATTAGAAAATAAATTGGAAATTTAATTCTTAGTGCCTATTTTTCAAATTTCGCAGAATTTGAAACGCAGAAACCCCAAAATTTCGAAAAGCGAAATGAAATTTCGCACAGCCTGGTTCTGACCTTCTGACCAAAAATTTTAGAATAAATTTCTTATGAAATATTGAAATGGTTAGGTTGGAAAAAAAAATAAAAAGAAAATACACACCTGTTTAACAATATTTAATCCATCATATTTTTGGAAAACGCCACAACCAACTGAACTTCGACCAATCCTAAAATTTATAAAAAAATCAATATTTGGAGCAATTTCACACGAAAATTCGTTCCCCAAGTTCTCCCTTGCAAGTGCCATCCTTAGGGGTGTAAAAGAAATTTCTCGGGGGAGAGGGGATGACGTATTTAGAAACGCCCACATGGCGGATTTAAGAAACGGCGTTTAAGAAACGCCCATAGTGGCGCATTTAAGAAACGCCCACTTAGCGGGTTTAAGAAACGCCAACTTAGCGGATTTAAGAAACGCCAACTTAGCGGATTTAAGAAACGCCAACTTAGCGGATTTAAGAAACGCCCATTTAGCGGATTTAAGAAACGCCCATTTAGCGGATTTAAGAAACGACCTAGCACCGAATTATATGCACATGCATATGTTTAAAAACGCAAAAAAAGATAGAATTTTTGTATATTTTAGTTCATAATTTTTTTTGTTGAGCGGCTATTCTTTATGATTTTTGAGATCTAATAGAGCTTCTGAGGAGCACTAAGTTTAAAGAATTTGGTTACCTAAGCAAAAATTATGGCGTCCTAAACTTGGCTGAAGCCGAAACGTGGGCGCCAAAATGTTTGTGGCCTTTTTGACGGAAAAATTTATGGTCGAATGGCGGAGTGTCGGACGATTTTTAAAACAGGTGCTAACTCCGCAAATAAGTCTTAGTTTAGGTCTAAACTTTGGCGTGGGCTTATTTGTTTCTTTTAAATATTTTTTCAAGTCTATGAAAATTTTATTCTTATGGTCGCCTTTTTCACTTTATTAGATTTGAACTAAGAATTTTTTGAAATCCCAATGAAATTCCTTTAAAATGGGCACTCGCACGAAAATGACCCCCCGCACGAAATTGGCCGGACAAAAATGACTGCACGAAAACGACCCCCACCGCTATTGTATGTGCATATATTGGCATTTTCCATTTTTTAACGCCATTTGATCGGGCGCACTCAATTCAGTGTCGCCGATGAGTGGGGCACAATTAGCGCTTTATAACTTCTTTCAAAAATGACCAAATTCAAGGAACTTGGTATCATTCGAAAACCTTCTGGATTTTTTATATGTTTTTTCTAAATATTGCATACTAATAGAGAATCCTGAGGGCTTTCGAATGATACCAAACTCCTTCAATTTGGTTATTTTTGAAAGAAGTTATAAAGCGCTAAATGTGCCCCACACTGAATTGGCGACACTGAATTGTAGTAGACCGCCATTTGATACCATCTGTTTAAAAATACAAAAATGTGACTCATAAATTTCAAAATTTCAATAATGTGAACAGATTTCTAAAAAATTAATTATGTGGCTTAGGTTTCCCCATAGCCTGGATAAAAAAACTAATAAACGCATCAATCCCATTCAAAGCCCGCATTCTTTTTCATATCAGCCAGAATTTTCTTCTGAAATGTATACACTGTTTCATTTTAATAGGAAAACCATTTATGTCCTTGATTTTATTACGAAATTTTATAAATAAGTTTTTAAATATTTTTATTTTCGACCTCCATACCAATGATGTCGTACTGTTTTGCCAACATTAGTTTGTAATTGCGTTTTTTTTCCGCTCGCGTCGATTTCCGGCTCCCGACTTAATTTCGTTAACTTTTTTTTTTGAGTTAAGGATTTAATTAATTTTTTTTTTCCTTTTTTTAGAGATGTTTTAATATTTAAAGAAATTAATTTTTTAGTGAGCCCTATTCATATTGTTCCTGAGTGATACTTTCTTTTTGTTTATGCTATTCTTCGATCAGTTCGGAATAAAATATTAGGGGTAGGCTTCTTTTTTTAAGTTTATCTGTTATTTTTTAAGATTTTTTTTAAGGTTCTTTCTTAGGTTTTTTTACTTTTCTTTTAGGTTTTTTATTTATTGGTTTAGCTTAAGAGTTTTATTTGTAAAAATGCAAAAATGACTCACTCTTTGGGCTTAAACTTTTTGGCTTTTGTTTATATATAAATCAAATAAATATCATAAAATTGTCCCGATTTTTCTGCATTTTATATGCTTTATTTTAACTAAATTGGTCAATATTGAAGGGAGATATGAATTTTCTAATTTATCACTAAATTCCCCCTGATCAAAATTTGGCCAGAAAATGAAATATTAGTAAAAAGGTTATTCTAATTAATTTATCTATCTATTTCGACAGAACTCGATGAGCTCTTCGATTTTTATGCCAAAGCCATTGCTCTACAATTTAATCCCAGCGAGTTATAGTAGATTCAAAAAATGCGTTTTGTCAAAACAATAGGGTCCCCCCTACGGTTTTGCAGAATTGAAAAAACAAAAATTCATAACTTATATCAAAATGGGCCAATTTTCATAAAATTTTCTTTATTATGCTTAAAATGATTATACAAATTTTTTAAAAAATGTTTACTTGAATTGGGTAGAAAAATTCATGAAAAATTTTTCCATAGGTTACCCCTTATTGATTGTGAACCAAATTTTGTTTAAACGTTTTTTTTTGTCATATTGCTTTTTTCTTTGGCGAATAAGAAATAAATTTAAAAGAATTTACATACTAAAAACGCGCTGGGACGAAGTACGAAAAATGCAAGTAAAAAGAATATGGTTTTAAATAAGAATAATATATGATAATTGTTATTCTTCATTTTAAATTTAATAAAATTTTATAATATTTTAATTAAAAATATCGGTATCATTCTTAAAGAATTCATTGAAAACAATGCACTTTCTTCATTTAAATAATGAGTTTTCTTTCTATTTTCACAATTTTGTTTTTTAAGAGAATGACATTATATACAATGAAAAATTTTTTTCTAGGATCAAATTATTTTTACAAATGTGACAAGGACAAACATTGCATTTAAATAAATGATAGCAACGAAATAGTAGAGATGCTCGAGACCCAACATTTCCCGATACTCGAGAACCGAGACCGAGAAATGACACCGAGACCGAGACCGAAACCCCAAAAATTTCTCGACTCGAGAACCAAGACCAAGAAATTTTTTAAAAAAATAGAGTGAAATTTTTTTTAAACCAAAAAAAGCATTTTTTTATATAAAAAATTACGCATTCATTTATCAAATTGAAATAAAAAAGCTATTGTAATCCAATTTTATAAACTCGAACTTTTGCTGTTAGCCTGGTTCAAACCTAACACATTGCGTGAAATTTTTGAAATTGTTTCACAATCAATTGAAAAATTTTGTTTTGTTAATTAGTAAAAAGCCTAAAAAATGGACTTTTTTGTGGGCAAAATCTGTTAACAAAACTTACTAATATTTGTAAATTTTCCCTAAGGCGCTTATCGGCACCGCGGTCACTCAACCCCTTTAAAATTTTTCATTATAAGACGCAAAATCTAAATTGATCTCAAAGATTCTCCAACAGATTTTTCCCTTTACTTCGGAAATTTTTTGTAGTTTTTTGTAAATTCTTCGTTTTTAGGAATTTTCCTGCAAAATAATTAAGGCTCGAACAATGGATTTTTTATTGAATGGGTTAATCATGCTTGGGAATGTAAATTCAAAAAAAATTTC
This sequence comes from Heterodera filipjevi, assembly GCA_039877585.1. NCBI lineage: Eukaryota > Metazoa > Nematoda > Chromadorea > Rhabditida > Heteroderidae > Heterodera > Heterodera filipjevi. Next base: position 689,898 of record JBDPZO010000006.1, on the reverse strand, counting down.
AAAAAGTTTATGATTTGCAATAAAACATAAAATTGTTTTTGAAGTATGTGTTTTTCATCAAGGGCGAGGCGGCATTGCCGATAGGCTCTGACGAGGAAAATTTTGAAAATTTGAGCGTTTTTGGTAACAAATCTTGCATAAAAAGACGAGTTTTTAAAAATTTTCAAATTAATTTTGAGAGAATATACCGAATGGGGTCGGTCCGATGGTGCCGATAGGAACCATCGGGAGAAATTTTTTAAATTGTTCTGATCCAAAAAGTCAATCTTTAAGGGTGTAAAAAAAGTCTCGGAAACCGAGATCAAAAGACCGAGACAGAGACCCCAAAAAACCCGAGAAATTTCTTGACTCGAGAACCGAGACTGAGACTCTCGAGCATCTCTACAAAATAGGGTGCAAGTCGATTGAGAGCCCATGATTGAGTGCCTATGATTGAGTGTTTACGATTGAGTGCCGACATGATTGGGTGCCCCCGATTGAGTGCGGACGATTCTAAAACTAGTGGCGGTTTATAAAAAAAAACTATGCGTCGTTTTCAAAAAAAAAACTAGGGATTGGTTTCCAATAAAACAAAACTGGCACTCAATCGTCGGCATCAATCGACCGTGCCCGACAAAATACCAATCCAACGAAAATTTCAGCGATTTTTCAAAAATTTTTGTTTTTTCATAAAGAAAACACTTTATTTTTCTTTAATGCCGAAGAATTCCTTTCGCCACTTACTGATGTTTCTTCGGTCAATTGCCAATTGTTGGGCAATTTTTCTTTCGTTAAACAATGGATTGGCCTTTTTAATTTTGTCAAACTTTTTCACATATTTCATTTTCTCAGCATACGTGTACTTTTTCAACTTTCCTTGAAAATCATTTTATTTTTAAATGAGTTAAATTCTTACTTTTTGTTATGCCAAATTCCTTCTTCCATCTAGTAATTGTTCTAAATCCAACTCCAATTTTCTTCGCTATTTTTGTGTTAATTTCCCGCGTTGTTTTAAAATTGAATTTATTTGAAAATTCTTCTTTAATTTTTTCAAATTGTTCAATTTTTTCTCTCTTTTGCTGGTCAGAATGTATTTTAAAAGCTTCTAAATAGAAATAAATTCTTCATTATCTTTAAAGATCGCAAAAAAAGGCACCAAAATTGCAACAAAAAAGCATTATAATTATAATAGCCACTAAAAGTTGCAAAAAGGAGGCACGCAAAAGGCGCAAAGGCCTAAAGTAGGTATTTTTGAGAATAAAATTTAGGATAAAAAATTCAAATTTGTAGGGGTAAATTTTAGAAATTTTTCTTCTTAGGGCTATACTAAAAAACAATAATAGGGCATAATAAACCCCAACCTATAACTAAAGCTAAGTGGAAATGAGGTTTTTATGCTTAATAAATAAGAATTAGGGCAGGGCAAAGGCAAGCGGTCTCCAATTATCTTATAAATTTAAAAAAAATCATAATTTTTTTAGTTTTATTTACGAGAGTTGTTACCCAATTCATTTTTCCATTCATAAATTTTGGTTCGCGTACTTCCCAAACTTTGTGCAATTTCCATTTCAATTTTTGTACTTGTTTCCCTATCATATTGAAACCCGTAAATTTTTTCTTTTTTTGCTTCGTCAAATTGTCTGATTAGTTTCAATTTTGTTTGCTTATCATTAACATATATCAATCTTCGTTTTGTTACTCGGCTTGATTTTCTTTTCCGATTCTAAAGAATAAGAAAACTAAAACAAAATTTAAATGAAACCATAAAATTATACTCGAAGAAAAAAATTCGGCGCTATAGCAAAGTGGTCATTTTTGTAAAAAATTTTTTTTTTTGGATTTACATTCATCATTTATAATATAAAAGAGCATAGACCAATGGCCGAACGTTTCGTCACTGAACCTTTCGCCACTGCAATTTTTTTTTTAGGGGGGATTTCGGGGTCGCTGATCGCGAATCTAACCAATTCTGAACCCGGACCCGGATTCGAACCAAAAATTAAAATTGAAAATTTTCTAATTTCGTTTTTTTGAATTTATGATGACTTTACCAGCAAAAAATCGTCATTACAATTATGAATGGATATTTTATACCCCTTTTAGCCTAAAAATGGAATTTTAAAATTTTTCGATTTTAATTTTTGGTTCGAATCCGGGTCCGGGTTCGGAATTGGTCGAAATGGATGTTAGATTCGTGATCAGCGACCCCGAAACCCCCCTAAAACAGGTTTTTAAGACAAAAAAAATTGCAGTGACGAAAGGTTCAGTGACGAAACATCAGGGAGCCCTTTGCATATAGCGCCAAAAATTCTATTAAACTTTTTTTCTTTATTTTTTTTCAACTTTTTTTTTTCGTGCTGGTACATTTCTTAAAAACCGCCATTATGGGCATTTCTGAACCTCATAGAAAAATTATATTTGATTTTTTTAATTTTTTATTCAAAAATTTATTTAAAAGGCATAAAAGTTTTATTAATTCACATTAATCATTTAATTTAATAATACATAATAATTCAGGGTTTTTCTACGTATTACTAAGGAGCGGATTTATATGGACAAAAAATTCAAAAAAATGGATAAAATATGGCAAAAAGTGAACATAAATTTTTCCAAATTGAGGGTTAATTTTCTCAAAAATTTTTTTCAGAATTTTTCAAACTTTTATTTAAATTGATTGATTAATGTGGATAAAATAATTAATTAATTAAATGATACAATTTATTGCTTTTAAATAAATTTTGGAATAAAAAAAATTTAATCAAAATAATTATTTGTTCTTAAGGGCGGATTTAAGAAACGCCCAGATTTGAGAAACGCCCACTTAGCGGAACGATCTCGCACCTTTTTTTATCTATTTTTTTCTAAAAAATAACTTTTTTATATCAACTAATTTGTAAACAGGAGAAAGTAAAACTTCTTTTCTTATTAAACGCGGTTTTGTTGGTTTTTTTAGTTTGCTTGCTATTTTATTATCTTATACATTGAGCATCTGAGTAGACTCCTCTTACTCTTATAGATGTAATATTTATTTTTATTTCTACTGACTACTTAAAGAATGAAAAATATTTCAGTTAAATTGTTACAAAAAAAGTTCGCTGTTTCTGTTACCGTATGAGAGTGATTGGAGTTATCATTGGAAGAACAAGAATTGATCAGTTTAGCATATTCGGGATTCGGATTACGCTCAAATGCTTCATCGTTTAATTCTTCTTCTGTTTTTTGCATTTTTATTATGGCATTTACATATGCATCAACTTCAGAAATAATTTCTTTTTTGGTCTCTTTCAATATTTTTGGCTTTATGTCGCCCATTTCTTCATCATGGTAATTTTCGGTCTTGATTATTGTTCTATTAGCATTTTGTTTGTTATAAATTTCGTTTTTAGCATCACTTCCTTCCGTTTTTATATATTTTCGACCTATTTTTGATGTTTTAACATTTTGTGAGGTTGAAGTGCCTATATTTTCCCATAAGTTTTCCAAAAAATCCTCCTCAATTCCTTCAATCCGAATAAATAATGCAGTTATCAAGAAAATAATAAACATTTGATAATTATTTTTCAGGAATAGGCAAAATAAATTGTTCATATAAAATTTTCATGTCGATTTATTCTGCCACATAATCTAGTGGATAATTGATTTAAGTAATTTTTCCTTATTTTTTTAGCAAAATTTCGAAATATAACAAACAATACAGTACATCACCAGATGGTATTAATTTGAAACAGACTCTTACGGAATTTTTATTTGTCATTAACTCCTTTTGTTCCCTGTGTAAACATTATGGGAAAATTTATTATTCCTGGTTATATTGGTATACATTTTTACCCTGTACATTTGAGCCCCGCACATTTGCATCCCGCACATTTAAGAAATTCTAATTATCAAAAGAAATTTACCTTAAATTTTTTTTCTTGAAATTTTCAACCTAAAAATCTCAAACGCCCACTCAAACGGCCTGACTCAAATGCCCTGATCCGATACATTTCCGATTTTTTTAAATCAGAGATCGGCTGCATTCCTGGTATGGACCTAACTCTTGTCCATGGTGACAAATGTGACCTTCGGTGAGCAATTAAGCACACAGGGTTACCCTGATTTGACGATGCTGCTGCAGTCAGCTGACTGATAGGGGGCCTATCGGTCGGCTAACGGAATCATGGACAAAAACATAAAAAAATGCATAAATTTGAAGCGGACAATATGGGTTTTCTAACGACATAAATCTTATTTTTATTAAATTTTTAAAAATATTGCTAAATTATTAGATTATTATTGTGTTCGAAGCAACAAAAATTTAATGTTTATTAGCGAAGAATAATAAAAAAATAAAAGGAAATTCCGAAAAGGGTGGACGACCAAAATATAATAATCAACAAGTAACAGGAGGGGGAGAAGGGAAAGGACGACAATTTTTTTGTAAATATTAGTGACAAATCTAATTATCATCATCTTTTGCCACTATTTTTTGCCATTATTTCTACATTTTTTGTTAGTTAGTTAATTATTTTTGGATCCGCGCCACTAAAAATCCGAACCCTAGTCATCGTTTTCTTTTATGACATCAATTTCTTTCTTTTTTATAAAATTTCAACCGAATGCTGATTTGGAGGAAACAGATAAATAAGCCGAACCCCGGGCCCATAGGTAATAGCCTCACCAATCGTGGCAGGATTTAAATTATCTACTGATCACAAAACAAAACAAAAAAATAAAATTTTTTATCGAAAATTAAACAAAAATTAACAAAATTGAAAAGCGTTTGAAATTCATGAAGATTAAATACAAAATAAATCAAAATTAGTTAAAATATCAAACTGACCGAGTCAACCAAACAGAAGGGAGCCTATCAAATCTTATATGGCAAAAATTTCACTATTTGTCTTTCTTTTTTTTAAATGAACATTTTTACTTCGCACGCAAAAAGCGGCCTTCAATGTGATGCACATTCCAATGACATGCGCCGTTGAACCAATAACACCTTCAACTTAAAATGATGACAACAAAACACCAATCCAATGATAAGTGTACAGCAGGGATGGGCCAATTTTGGATTTCGGATCATTCGGGTTTTTTGGGATTTTCGGTTTCGGATTTGGACAAAATTTGAAATTCTGATGTTAAAATAGAGTTAGGCAGGACCGGGATAAAGGCGGTTCCGTCTTGGTTTTTTGAATTCCCGTTTCCCGATGCCGCTCCCATAAATTTTGCGCCAAATACTGGAGTTCTTAGGAGCTGGGGCCGGTGGTGCCGATCAGGGATGGGCGAAATTTCGTTTCGCGTTTCGAAAATTTCGGGGGTTTTCCGTTTCGAATTTCGCGTTTCGAGTTTCGGGTAAAATGCCGAAATTTCGCGAAATTAGACCCCTAAGAATTGGGTTTTTTACTTAATTTTTTCTTCAAAAAATGGCTATAATCTTTTAACAAAGAGGCCATGAATTATGAAATTTTTTCGGTGGCGCCTATTGGCCTCCCCCCCCCCCCCATTCGTTTAGATTTTCTCAAAAAATCTCAAAAATCCATAAAAATTGGTCTTTTTTGTGCATACAGTTATCAAAATACACCCAATTTTCAAGAATTTACCCTCTCGACATCATCGGTCCCTACCCTTTAAATTATTTAAAATTAAAAAAAAATTAACTGAAAAAATCCAAAATAAAATCTAAGATTTACATGGAGAGTGAGAGTTAAGAAACAATAACAAATTAATGAAATTTCAAACCAAATTATGGCTATTAATCATGGTAAGGATCATGTCTTATTTCAAGGTATATGGGGGGAAATTTGTCAATTCAAAGTTTACAAAACCTTTATTATAAGCAATAAAAAGGACGAATTTATTCAAATGGGTTTTCATACAAATGGTCTTATATTTTGGATAAATTCGTCGTAAGAATTCTTTTCTTTTTTGCCAGAATTAAAATGGAACCAGTTTCTAGTGGACGTGGGGAGGTGCCCGGCGGTGCCGATAGGGACCGCCGGGAAATTGAAAATTTATTAGGGTTTTTTTAACAGATTTTGACCAAAAAAGTTCTAATTTCAATAAAAAAAATTGTAACTTTCTGGTGCAAAAAGCCCAATTATCTTTTCTATCGTCCTCGTCCGCAAACTTTGGCTCTGCAAAAGTCGGTCCGCAAGTGACTGACTATAAGCCTTTTAAAAACATGTTTATTTTTTTAAAAGAATGACATTATATATAATGAAAATGTTTTTTTTTCCAGAAATTGGCAATTGTTGGGCAATTTTTCTTTCGTTAAACAATGGATTGGCCTTTTTCTTTTTAATTTTGTCAAACTTTTTCACAAATATTATTTTCTCAGCATTCGTGTACATTTTCTTCTTTCTTAATTAATTTTAAAAATAAAATTTAAAATGTTATATAAAATTTAATTCTTACAAAATGATGGACTCCTATTTGTGCGAGTTTCTCTGACGCGAAGATGTCAAAAAAAGTGGCGTAGATTCACTTGAAGAAATGTTAGCTTAAATTGTGTGTCGTTTATGCCCGCAAAATAATTTTGGTGCTTAGTTTTTGCAAAACTGCTCGCCTTTTGTTGATTTTTTAAAAATTCAAATCCGGGCCCCAAACCTAATGCGCCGCACCTACTTTACCCTAAATTTTTTTATAGTTTTCAAAAAATGAGGTCTTTTATGATATTCGTAAAATTTTGGTTAAACTTTTGACTTTTTGGGTCACATTAACACCAAATTTTATGCATGAAAATTTAAATATAGGACAACAAATTGAACAAATATCTAAATATCTAATAATGCTAACAAATGAAAAAAATTTGGCCAAGCCAATCATATCATTTTTCTTGTAACACATGCATGCTTTAGTTCCGTTTAATTCCACCGAACTTCATCCTCCAGTCTCTCAAGGTGTTTACATCTATTGCCAATTGCTTGGCAATTTTTATATTACTAAACAATGGATTTGCTTTTTTAATTTTGTCAAACTTTTTCACATATTCAATTTTCTCAGCATCAGCGTACTTTTTCAACTTTCCTTGAAAATAATTTAACAAATAATTTTATTAGTTAAATTATTACTTTTTATTATGCCAAATTGCCTCTTCCACTGATAAATTGTGCTCATAACAACACCAATTTTCTTCGCAATTTTTGTGTTAATTTCCCAAGTTGCGGTTAAATTAAATTTTTTTGAGAATTCTTCTTTAACAACATCAAACTGTTCTATTATTTCTCTTTTTTGCTCGTTTGAGAATTTTTTTAAAACTCCTAAAAAGCGGAGAACCAAAAATCCTTTAAAATTTTTTATTGCAATAAATTTTGTTACCCAATTCATTCTTCAATCGATAGATTCCATATCGACTTTTTCCCAATTTTTGAGCAATTTCCCTTTCAATTTTTATACTTTTTTTGCGCTTATATTGCATACCATTAATTGTTTCTTTTTTTATTTTTTCAAATTTTTTGATTATCTCCATTTTTGCTTGCTTTTCTTCATCCATCAATTTTTGATTTTGTATTTGCATAACACTTATAATTCGGACCTTTTGATCAGTAAATGATTTATTGCTCCATTCTTCAGTTTTTGGCATTTTTATTTTGCCATTTTCTTCATCGTCACTTTGACCATTAAAAGCTTCCTTTTTTATATCAAATAAATTTGTTGGCTTAATTTCCTCTATTTCTTCAAAATCATATTTTTCTGTTTTTGTTATTGTTTTATTGGCATTTTGTTGATCAGAATTTTCAAGTTTCAAATCAACTATTTCCTTTTTTATTCCATTTTTTTCAATTTGAGTGTTTCCGTAATTTTTTGAAGCTTGTAGGTTAATATTTTTCCATAAATTTCCTAATAAATCTTCTTCAATTCCCTCAATTCCAAGGAAAAATATTATTATGAGTGAAAAAAATATTTTTAAATAATATAGCATTTATGAAGTTTTTTGGTTTAGTAAAATAAATTATTTATTTTTATTTGACAACTAAATATATTCAATTGGAACGTACCTATTTAATTTTCCTTTTTTTTTGGATCAATTATTGATTATGTAAATAAAAATGCATCTTAGAAGCTTCAAACCAAGTTAAAAATGCTTTTTATGTTTCTTATTAGGCCCAAATAATCTTTAAATAATTCTCATTTTTTGCAAGAAATTCTTCAAATTGGTTATTTAATAGTCAAAATCTGTTAACAAATCACACCAAAAAATTAAAATAAATGGTTTTTTCCTTAAATATTTGTTTGTTGGTTTTCGTTTTTTTTCAAAAATTCCCAGTCGGCGTCTATCGGCACCACCAAAGCACTAAAACGTCCTGAGCCTTTTTGGTCTTTAAGTAAATTTAGTAAATATAAATCAATGTGTATAATGTAATGGTGCCAGGGGATTTCGACAGTGGTTGATTTCGACAGAACCCAATAATTTTATAAAATTTTAAATTATTTTTTTTAAAACCAAAATTCCATGTTTGAGGAATTTTGAAGCGAATAAAAAGCAAATTGAATATACAAATGTTTGAATATATGATCGAGCTGGGGAGCTTTTGAGGGAAAAATTTGGGGGCGGGCCGGCCTTGAACCGGCGTCTCTGGCTTTCCGGACCAGTGTTCTACCAGCTAAACTACCGACCCACCTTGCCCTCTCCGGCTCCCCACTTTGCCCGATCATAAGGGATCACTCTTCTCCTCCATTGATCTCATTAATCTTCTCTTAGTGAAGCTTCTCCTTCACTATATCAGGTTTGTCGATAAAATTTATTTGAAGCTTCTATTATGTGTTTTGTGATTTTTTTTTTTTTGACTTTTTCTCATTCAATTTGTTTTTTTTAGCAAAACAGCTTGTTCTAACACTGTTTCGTTAAAAGAATCTATTTATAAACCTGACTATAAACTTATAAATATCGAAATTTATTTCATTTCCTTTGAAAAGTGAATATAGTTGAATTTTTTTATTATATTTTGCCTAATTTTCCTGACTTTTTGCCGTTTTTCGTGCCTTTTTGGCGATTTTTGACCTTTTTAATCGACATTTTTTTTATGACTTACCATACAGATTATCTTTTTTTTTATTATATTTCCCTGACAGGAACCTGGAATTTATGGAACCGCGACTCCGGCCAGGGATGCGATCGGCAAAACCCAAAAACCGGGCGCACGAGTTTAAAAACCGGGCAAAATTTTCAGTAACCGGGCAAAAAAGCGGGCATATTTTTTTAGCCAATAGTTCAGTGTAAAACAACGTAAAAACATTTAAACATCATATTTCTTACCACTCTTCACCTGTTTGAGCAAATTTGGCAATGAAAGAAAGTAACTGTGCGCATTGGGGCAAGAAATATTTATATTAAATTTGATAGAAATGTGTGAGTCCAACAAATGAGTTTCCATTCTGTTTCTTTCATCTGTTTTGATGTTTTTTAGAAGAGAAAATACTGATGCACAATATGCATCAATAACCTCATTTTAGAAAAAAACCAGTAAAAAGCATTTTTTTTTAACCCACAGGGGCGGGAGCGATGGTGCCGATAGGCGCCAGCGGGGAAAATTTTGGAAATCTGAATGTATTTTGGTAAGAGATTTTGCACCAAAAAGCGCGATTTTGTGCGTTTTTGAGAAATATTTTGAGAAAACATAGGCCAAAAGAAGTCCGGTGGTGCCGATAGGCGCCACCGGGGAACATTTTAGAAAAAATGGTTGTGTTTTGGCAACAAATTTTCACCAAAAAGTCCGAATTTTTGTGAGTTTTTGAGAAAAATTTTGAGTAAACATAGCGTAAAGGTGTCCTGGTTAACTTAAAATAAGAAACCCGGCAAAAAACCCAAAAACCGGGCAAAAACCGGGCACAGACCCCCAAAACCGGGCAAATGCCCGGATTTCCAGGCAAAATCGCATCCCTGCTCCCGGCCCCGATTTTCGGCCAACCCTAGCTTAAATCTTTTTCAATTTTTTAACTGAATTTGACATCATTTTTTTTTATATACAGTACAATGAAATGTTGTTTTGCATGTTAAAACTATTTTACAAAACAAAATAATGAAGGACAAACATTACAAATTATAATAATGCTAACAAATAAATCTAACCAAGCTATGAAACATCAAATCACTAATCCAACGAAAAGTTTTGCTATTTTTCGAAAAATATATTTTTTCATAAAAATGCGCACACTTTATTTTTGTTTGATGCCGAAGAATTTTTTTCGCCACTTACTAATGTTGGTTCGGTCGATTTCTAATTGTTTGGCAATTTTAATATTACTAAAGAATGGATTTGCTTTTTTAATTTGATTAAACATTTTCACATGTTCTATTTTCTCAGCATCCGTGTACTTTTTCAATTTTCCTTGAAAAAAATTTAAAAAATAATTATAATGATTTATAATTTTTACTTGTGATTATGCCAAATTGCCTTTTCCAAAGATAAATAGTGGTCACATCAACCCCTATTTTCTTCGCAATTTTTGTATTTATTTTATAATTTGTATTTAAATTAAAACTTTTTGAGAATTCTTCTTTCACTTTATCAAATTGTTCAATTATTTTTCTTTTTTGCTGGTCCGATAATTTTGTTAAAACACCTAAAATAGCAAAATTCAAACCAAATCCCTGGAATATGCATTTCATTTTTGTTACCCAATTCTTTCTTCAATCGATAAATTCCATTTCGACTTTTTCCCAATTTTTGAGCAATTTTCCTTTCAATTTTTACACTTTTTTTTTTGTCATATTTTAAGCCATGAATTTTTTTTTTTCTTATTTTATCAAATTTTTTGATTATCTTCATTTTTGCTTGTTTATCATTATCATCCATTAAGTTCTGATTTTGTATTTGTATAACATTTTTAATTTGAATTTTTTGACCAGTAAATGATTTATTGCACAATTCTTCAGTTTTTTGCATCTTTTTTTTGGCATTTTGTTCATCATCACATTGACTATCAAAAGGTTCTTTTTTTATTTCAAATAAATTTTTTGGCGTTATGTCTTCCATTTCTTCAAAGTGACAGTTTTCTGTTTTTATTACTGTTTTATTGGCATTTTGTTGATCTGAAATTTCATGTTTTGACTCAATTATTTCCTCTTTTATGACTTTATTTTCATTAGTTGTATTATCGCTGGCTTGTAAATTTTTGTTTTTCCATAAATTTTCAAACAAATCTTCATCAATTCCCTCTATTCCAGTGAAAAATAATATTGCGATGAAAAAGACAAAATTTTTAAAATAATTTAGCATTTAATAAGTCTGAGTTTAGTAAAAAATAATAAATTTATTTGAATTTGTCAACCAAATAGAATAGTAACGTGTATACTTTAGTTAATTTATTTTTTTTGATCAATATTTAAAAAAAATAATAATTTAACATTTAAAGTGATGTATTTTAATTTTCTCGAATTCTTTTCATACAGATGGATTTATCAAACACTTGATGTTTATTTGCTTTAAACAACTAACTAAAAAATAAATTAAGCAAAATTTATCCCATGATAGAGAAAAAATATTAAAATAAACAATTAGGGTTCTTTTTAATTTTTAGCAAATCAAAAATAAAAATTCAATAACTATGTTTCGTGTTTTTTTAATAGGGTTCTTTTTAATTTTTAGCAAATCAAAAATAAAAATTCAATAACTATGTTTCGTGTTTTTTTAACTGGCTTAGTGGTGCCCAAAGTTTATGTCGCCCCTAAGCATAAGCCTCAGCCTAAGCTAGGGTGTCTTAAGCCTTAAAAATCATACAAAAAAACAAGTGTTAGATTTTTGCACTAAGCTAGGGTGTCTTTACGGTAGTGACGGCATACAAATTTATTCATGTGCAAATAAGGTAGATAACAAATTTCTCAGGCCAAAAACGCATAAAGTTGTCAGACAAAAAAAAATTTTTTTATTTGCAAAAAAAAATAAAAATTTTTCAGAAAATATTTTTAAGATTTCCATTTTAAGGAGTACTTCTTCCAAAAATTTGTGTATTCCTTGCAAAATTTTTGAATTTTCCAAAAAAAGACCGAAAAATGCCAAATTTACAAAATGTTGACAAATAAACCTTAAAATATTGAATTAATAATGCTTCTTTTGAGCCCCTTTCTTCAAAGCATATAGCAAAAAAAAATATTTAAAAAATATAATACAAAACCCTACTGATCACCTCCATTTTTATGTATTGTCAACCACGCAGGGTTTTTTTTTTAGATAAACGAACAAAAGGTTCGGTCGGTTTTTTCGGTAAAAACGCCGTCGAAAAAAGTGGAAAAAAACCTTCGACTTTTTTTTTGGTTTTCGGTTTTTTTTTAAATTTATTGGTAAAAATCGTCAATAATCAAATTTCCGACATAACCATAAGCACTATAGGCTCAATTCACTATGTTTTCTTAAATTAAGATATTCCATCTAAAAATTAGAAAATACTTATTGGAAAAATCAATTTGCCATGAAAAATACTCATTTTTAAAATCACCATAAATTACTCATACTATAAAGAAAAAATATTGAAAGCAAGAACAAAACCAACTGAGCCATTTGTCAACGTAATGCATCACAGCCTTTTTCAATCAAAATTCTACGAAATTAGCTCTAAATTTCAACTTTTATGTGTGGAATTATCTTTCGACTTTTTTTTTTTTTACTTTTTCCAAAAATGTCGGTCGGTATAATCAGTTTTTCTCCTTGAAAAAAATTTAAAAAGTAATTATAATGATTTATAATTTTTACTTGTGATTATGCCAAATTGCCTTTTCCAAAGATAAATAGTGGTCACATCAACCCCTATTTTCTTCGCAATTTTTGTATTTATTTTATAATTTGTATTTAAATTAAAACTTTTTGAGAATTCTTCTTTCACTTTATCAAATTGTTCAATTATTTTTCTTTTTTGCTGGTCCGATAATTTTGTTAAAACACCTAAAATAGCAAAATTCAAACCAAATCCCTGGAATATGCATTTCATTTTTGTTACCCAATTCTTTCTTCAATCGATAAATTCCATTTCGACTTTTTCCCAATTTTTGAGCAATTTTCCTTTCAATTTTTACACTTTTTTTTTTGTCATATTTTAAGCCATGAATTTTTTTTTTTCTTATTTTATCAAATTTTTTGATTATCTTCATTTTTGCTTGTTTATCATTATCATCCATTAAGTTCTGATTTTGTATTTGTATAACATTTTTAATTTGAATTTTTTGACCAGTAAATGATTTATTGCACAATTCTTCAGTTTTTTGCATCTTTTTTTTGGCATTTTGTTCATCATCACATTGACTATCAAAAGGTTCTTTTTTTATTTCAAATAAATTTTTTGGCGTTATGTCTTCCATTTCTTCAAAGTGACAGTTTTCTGTTTTTATTACTGTTTTATTGGCATTTTGTTGATCTGAAATTTCATGTTTTGACTCAATTATTTCCTCTTTTATGACTTTATTTTCATTAGTTGTATTATCGCTGGCTTGTAAATTTTTGTTTTTCCATAAATTTTCAAACAAATCTTCATCAATTCCCTCTATTCCAGTGAAAAATAATATTGCGATGAAAAAGACAAAATTTTTAAAATAATTTAGCATTTAATAAGTCTGAGTTTAGTAAAAAATAATAAATTTATTTGAATTTGTCAACCAAATAGAATAGTAACGTGTATACTTTAGTTAATTTATTTTTTTTGATCAATATTTAAAAAAAATAATAATTTAACATTTAAAGTGATGTATTTTAATTTTCTCGAATTCTTTTCATACAGATGGATTTATCAAACACTTGATGTTTATTTGCTTTAAACAACTAACTAAAAAATAAATTAAGCAAAATTTATCCCATGATAGAGAAAAAATATTAAAATAAACAATTAGGGTTCTTTTTAATTTTTAGCAAATCAAAAATAAAAATTCAATAACTATGTTTCGTGTTTTTTTAATAGGGTTCTTTTTAATTTTTAGCAAATCAAAAATAAAAATTCAATAACTATGTTTCGTGTTTTTTTAACTGGCTTAGTGGTGCCCAAAGTTTATGTCGCCCCTAAGCATAAGCCTCAGCCTAAGCTAGGGTGTCTTAAGCCTTAAAAATCATACAAAAAAACAAGTGTTAGATTTTTGCACTAAGCTAGGGTGTCTTTACGGTAGTGACGGCATACAAATTTATTCATGTGCAAATAAGGTAGATAACAAATTTCTCAGGCCAAAAACGCATAAAGTTGTCAGACAAAAAAAAATTTTTTTATTTGCAAAAAAAAATAAAAATTTTTCAGAAAATATTTTTAAGATTTCCATTTTAAGGAGTACTTCTTCCAAAAATTTGTGTATTCCTTGCAAAATTTTTGAATTTTCCAAAAAAAGACCGAAAAATGCCAAATTTACAAAATGTTGACAAATAAACCTTAAAATATTGAATTAATAATGCTTCTTTTGAGCCCCTTTCTTCAAAGCATATAGCAAAAAAAAATATTTAAAAAATATAATACAAAACCCTACTGATCACCTCCATTTTTATGTATTGTCAACCACGCAGGGTTTTTTTTTTAGATAAACGAACAAAAGGTTCGGTCGGTTTTTTCGGTAAAAACGCCGTCGAAAAAAGTGGAAAAAAACCTTCGACTTTTTTTTTGGTTTTCGGTTTTTTTTTTAAATTTATTGGTAAAAATCGTCAATAATCAAATTTCCGACATAACCATAAGCACTATAGGCTCAATTCACTATGTTTTCTTAAATTAAGATATTCCATCTAAAAATTAGAAAATACTTATTGGAAAAATCAATTTGCCATGAAAAATACTCATTTTTAAAATCACCATAAATTACTCATACTATAAAGAAAAAATATTGAAAGCAAGAACAAAACCAACTGAGCCATTTGTCAACATAATGCATCACAGCCTTTTTCAATCAAAATTCTACGAAATTAGCTCTAAATTTCAACTTTTATGTGTGGAATTATCTTTCGACTTTTTTTTTTTTTACTTTTTCCAAAAATTAGATCATTTAATAAGTCTGGAAATATTAAAAGAAAATAAATTTATTTTATTAGGGCACCCACATATAATTTTCAACGTACATATAACCTTAATCCATTTTATGGATTAATTATTGATAATTAAATACGCAATATTTTTTTTGAATTCTTTTGATATGTATGAATAAAAATTTCTAAGCCAAATTTAAGCATTAAATATATATATATTTGCTTAATATTAAATTATATTTTAGTCAATTATTAGTCAATATTTTTTAAAAAATTGATAATTTTTATATGAAATAAAACGAACTTTATAATTAATATCGGTTCGGTTATCTTGTAAAATAGTGAATTTCGCCACTAAATGTACGAGTTTGGTGTTCCGCTTCTGTTTGTTACAGTGTGTTGCATTAATACAAAGACACCCTGTTTTTATAAACCATTTCCCGTGACCCAATCGAGTTCAAATTTTACGGTATTTAGAAATTCTGAAAATATTATGTTTCTAAACGTGAAAAGCCAAAAATTAGAAGAATTTTTTTCCCAAAATGGTGTGTTGCATTAGAATAGAGTAGAGACACCTGTGAAAAACGAGGTTTATTTTTGCTTTTAAGTAAATGCCGCGGAAAGTTAAATAAAATAAGTCGAACAAAGTCTAATATTTCTTTTGAATCAACAAGATTGCGTTACAGTGAAATTAGACGAAGTTGCCAATGGGCATTTCATAAATCCGCCAATTTTACAGATTTTTCGACAAAAACTCTTCATAACTTTGCTCAAACATAAACAAATTATACATTCTTGGTGTGATCCGGTAGCTATTAGTTAGCTTTATTCGTCTTACAAAATTCATAATTTGATTTTTTATGACAATAAAAATGTTTTTTGCAATTTTTAGGTCTACTACTTCTTTAAATTTCAATCAAATTTTTTGAAATTTGGGAAGCTAATATAGCTAACTAATAGATACCGGACCACATGAAGAAAATTTTCAGATCCGAGCCCTGTTTTATCTTCAGAAGTTCTAATATTTTCCATATTCTAGCCAACCCAGAAGTTTTCCCTTGTAACAAAATGACATATTGGCGGGAATTTAATTCAGTAAAATTTTAATCGCTTTTTCACTTTTGTCTACAGACAAAGAATTTGGCATCATATACAATAAAAATATTGCTTTTCATGTAAAACAATTTTTACAAAATAATGACAAAGAAAATGTAGCAATTTAATAATAATGCTAATAAATCAACGTGCTGGGACGTTTGTTAAATTCCGCCACTATGGGCGTTTGTTAAATCCGCCATCTTTTACAGATTTTCCGAACATAATTAGTCATAACTTTGTTCAAAAGTAACCAAAATAAACAATCCTAGTATCATCCGATAGCTATTGGATAGCTCTATTTATCTACTAAATTTCAAAAAAATTGAAAAAGTTTTAAAAAAAATATAGCCAAAAATATTTTTATTTTTCAATCTCACGGTCCTAATTTTCGTAAAACTTAATCATAATTTTTGAAATTTGGAAAGTTAATAGAGCTAAATAATAGCTATCGGACAATACCAAGATTATTAAATTTGGTTGCGTTTGAACAAAGTTATGACGAATTATGTTCGGAAAATTTGTAAAAAATGGCGGATTTAACAAACGCCCATAGTGGCGGAATTTAACAAACGACCTAGCACCATAAATCAACAATCTAATCAAATTATAAAATAATAAAAGCCCTAATCGAACGAATTTACAATTTTTCGAATTTTTTCATAGAGATTTAATGCCGCTCTTTCGCCAGTTACTAATGTTTTTTCGGTCGATTGCCAATTGTTTGGCAATTTTCCGATCACTTAACAATGGATTGGCCTTTTTAATTTTGTCAACTTTTTTTATAAATTCCATTTTCTCAGCATCAGAGTATATTTTCGTCTTTCCTTGAAAAAATTAAAATGAATTTTAAATTTTTTGATAATTTTTACTTTTTGTTTTCCCGAATTTACTCTTCCACCTATATATTGTTCTTACACCAACTCCAATTTTCTTTGCAATTTTTATGTTAATTTCCTTCGTTATTTTTAAATTGAATTTTTTGTAATATTCTTCTTTAATGTTTTCATATTGTTCAACTATTTCTCTTTTTCGTTGGTTTGAATGTTTTTTCACAGATTCTAAATGGGAAATTTATTTTAAAAAAATACTTCTGCATTGGTTTGAGAAACCACAAAACCCGCAAAAAGGCACTATAATAGGCATCAAAAGTGAAAGTAAAAGGCGCAAAAAGCTTAAAATTTTGGATTAAAAATTCCAATTGTTAGTGGGAAATTTATGAGAAATTTTCTATTCTGGGATATACTATTTTTCAAGTTTAGTTGAAACAAAGTAAAATGTTTTATGCGTAATATATAGGAATAATGTACTGAAAAAAAGCTTTTTCCTGGTTTTGCGGTTTCTAATAAGATTATTTAATAGGGCTGCTCGGTACCAGAAATTTCCCGGTACCCGGGACTCGGTATCGGTACCGGTATTTGATCCCGGTACTCGGTATTCGACCCCGGTACTCGGTTCCGGTACTCGGTACCCGGTACTCTCAATAAAACGATCAAAAAAGGGCTAAAAATTTCTGAAATCGCACAAAATGCATTTATATGCCACATTTATTGAATTATAAATGTTGTTAAAAAATGCCAAAATAATTAAAATTAGTGAGAGAAAGTGCAAAATAAGGGTACAGGGCGTTTCGGGCCCCACGATTGGGCCCTACCTTTTCGGACCACACCGGCCCCGAGATCGTAAACCAAAAATAGTATAAAAACCGAGCCCCCTGGTTTTAAAAATCGAACCCTTGGTTTTTGAAATGCCGCAGGAAAAAATAAGTTGAAATAATTGGTTTATTGAATAAAAATTTTTTTTGGGAAATCTCCATTCTTAGGGTTTACTTTTTTGAAAAGAGCCTAAAAAGACATTAAAACTGAAAATATGTACTAAAAACCCCGAAATATGTAAAAAAATATTATGTAAATAAAATTCCCAACTTTTATAAGCAAATGCAAAAAAGAAGTTGTTTTTCTTACTAATTAGACTACGTTCCAGGAAAAAATATGTATTTACATAAAATTGCAGGGCTGCCAAGTATTTTTTTTTCCAAAATAAGCACAAACGGTCATAAATCTAAGATTCGGACCCCAAAAATAAGCGTTTTCGCAAAATTAATCTAAAAACGTACTAAAAACACGTAAAATCTTAAAAATTTATCCAATAGCAAAAAAACAGTAAAAGGGAGCCGGTGGTGCCGATAGGCGCCACCGGGAGAATTTTTGAAAATTTGGGTCTGATTTGCTAAAGGATGTGGATCTAAAAATGGCTGTTTTTAAAGATTTTTTTCCAAAAAACCACAAAATTCCCCCCCAAAAAGCTCTTTTTAGTAGAACCCCCAAAAATAAGCATAATCTTAGAAATAAGCACATTTTCAGTTTCGAAGATGCGACCCCTCTAAATAAGCAGATTTCTTATAAATAAGCAGACTTGGCAGCCCTGTTTTTAAAATTGACATCCCTACTGATTATAAAGATATTTACTTAAAAGCAAATACCAAATAATAATATGTCGAAAAAGAAGAAAATCGTGTCGATGATTTATTTTTAGAAAATAATAATGGACCCAATACTTTCCTTCGACAGCTTTTAAATTCTTGACCAAAACCCAATCATTAGGGGTGTAAAAAAGTACCGAGTAGTCGGTACCAGAAATCCGGCCGGTACCAAAAAAACCCGGTACTTTTACCGACTCGGTACTCGGTATCGGTACTACCGAGCAGCCCTATTATTTAATACCAAAAATTTTTTTTTTTGATTTAATGAATTGTTTGTTACCCAATTCTTTTTTCCATTGATAGATTTTATTCCGACTTTTCCCTAAACTCTGAGCAATTTCAACTTCAATTTTTGCATACATTTTCTTATCATGTTTCAACCCGTTAATATGTTCTTTTTTTATTTTGTCGAATTGTCTGATGAGCTCTATTTTTGTGTGCTTATCAACGTCATCTGTCAGTGTTTGGTTTTGTGGTCGTCTTAATTTTCTTTTCTGATTCTAAATAAAAATTTCATTATAAATATTTCTTAAATCGGCCATTAATTTATGGAGTTAAAAAAAATAATTGCAAAAAAGTGGGGAAATTGCCATGACTTTAGAATGTAAATGAAATTTTTTAATTTAGCAAGTTAATAAAGTAATTCAAGGGATATGGTACAGTACCATGACCTTTTCATTTGGTTGCGTTTGAGCAAAGTTATGACTAGATTTATTCCAAAATTCTCTAAAAATGGCGAAATTTCAGAAACTCGTCAACACGACTTTCAATTCATTTGCATTGCTTTTAGCTTTTTTAATATTAACAAAATAAAATTTTCAAAAAATTTTATCTTCAACTTTTTTTAATTTATTTTGAAAAAAATTATTCTTTTATTATTAGACGCGATTTTGACATATTAGCTATACATTTAGCATCAGAGTAGATTTGTTACTTGCTTTTATTGTACAGAATAATCTTTAACTTTTTTATAGAACGAAATTTAATTAAAAAATATTCAGTTAAGTTGTTATATTAAAATTTCGCTGCTTCTTTTACCGCATGAAAGTGCAAGGATTAATCATTAGAAGAATAAAAATTGATCAGCTTACAAGGGAACCTCGCGAACTGTAATTCAGAAAATGCATATGTGCTATATACCATTGGATAGAGCAGGGTCGATTTGTATTGTGTGAAATTACCGACAACAAAAAACCAAAAAGTTATGGGGCCTCAAAAATCGAAAATATGGGGCCTGAGGCTGCGGTGGGACGAAAGGAAAGGAGCGATGAATGCGTGTACGGGTGGGTTAAAAACAGTAAGTGTGAATCAGGGTTCAAATCCGCCTGACTGGAAACATTTTTCTATTTGTTATTATGCATGATTTTGGTCAATATAGTTGGAAGATGTCTGGGTTCATGGGTCTGATCGAAATCCCCACCTTCGAAACTCCACTACAATATTGTTTTAAAAACTTGGATATCTATATTTGTTGCAAATATTGTAATTTGCCCCCTTTTATTCGCTGTGCCGGGTGCTCTTATAATCTTTGTTTTGAACATTTTCTACTCACCAAACACCCTTGTAATTAAATTGGTCTTGCATTTAATTTTTAATATTGTTTTGTTACTTATTTATCAATTTAAAATGCATAATAACAAAAATAAAAATGTTTCTAGTCAGGCGGATTCGAACCCTGATTCACACTTACTGTTTTTAACCCACCCGTACACGTCGGTAATTTCACACAATGCAAATCGACCCGCTCTATATAGCACATATGCATTTTCTGAATTACAGTTCGCGAGGTTTCCTTGCTAGCATATTTAGAATTATGAATATGCTCAATTGCTTCGTTGTTTAATTTCTCAACCTCTATTTTTGGCATTTTTATTTTGGCATTTCTATCAGCATCATTTTCAGAAATAATTTCCTTTTTGACTATTTTTGGCTTTATGTCTCCCATTTCTTCATCATGGTAATTTTCGGACTTGATTATAATGGCATTTTGTTTGTCATCATTTTCTTTTTTGGCATCAATTTCTTCCTTTTTTGTATACTTTTGACCGATTTTCAGATTGTTCAAATTTTGTGGTCTTGAAGAGTCCGTATTTTCATATAATTTTTCCAAAAAATCTTCCTCAATTCCGTCAATCCGAATAACTACTACAATTACCATAAAAATAATAAACATTTGAATAATATTAGGCAAATAAATTGTTGATAAAAAAATTCCATTACCAACCAACTCATTTTTGCCACATATTTTGTCGATATTTTCATTTGAATCTTTTTGTTTCCACAGTTTTATTAAAAAATTAATTTTGTTCACGTTTTAATTTAGAAGCAATAACAAAACTACTTCATCGAGGAATAATTATGGCTACCAGAATTTGCGGACGAAACGCGGAAATTTTTTTTTTAAAAGGCCAAAACCCAAGAAAAAAAATAATGGCAACTAAGCATGGCCTCATCACTATTAAGCCTAAACTGGAGTCAAACTGATAAGTGCGAATGGTGTTATTACCAGTCCAAATACTGTTGGAACATTCAAAACCCTAATATATGTTTGCTGTTTTGTTCCCAGCGCTTTTTTAACTTATTGTCTACACGGTTGGGCCGAGGCACATATTTTATAGACTGTACTCTTAAGCCACGGTTTGTTTTAAGAATTTTTTTTTGGGTTTTTGCCTTTTAAAAAATTTTTTTCCGCGTTTCGTCCACAAATGTCCGTCAGCTATTCGTCCGCAAACGTCCGTCCGCAAATGTCTGTCCGCAAATATCCGTCCGCAAATGTCCGTCAGCTATTCGTCCGCAAATGTCCGTCCGCAAATGTCTGTCCGCAAATGTCCGTCCGCAAATGTCTGTCCGCAAATATCCGTGCGCAAATGTCGGTACGCAAATGTCTGTCCGCAAATGTCGGTCCGCAAATGTCCGTCCGCAAATGTCCGTCCGCAAATGTCCGTCCGCAAATGTCTGTCCGCAAATGTCTGTCCGCAAATGTCTGTCCCGCAAATGTCTGTCCGCAAATGTCCGTCCGCAAATGTCTGTCCGCAAATGTCTGTCCGCAAATGTCTGTCCGCAAATGTCTGTCCGCAAATATCCGTCCGCAAATGTCCGTCAGCTATTCGTCCGCAAATGTCTGTCCGCAAATATCCGTCCGCAAAATGTCCGTCAGCTATTCGTCCGCAAATGTCTGTCCGCAAATATCCGTCCGCAAAATGTCCGTCAGCTATTCGTCCGCAAATGTCCGTCCGCAAATGTCGGTACGCAAATGTCTGCCGCAAATGTCCATCCGCAAATGTCCGTCCGCAAATGTCCGTCCGCAAATGTCCGTCCGCAAATGTCTGTCCGCAAATGTCCGTCCGCAAATGTCCGTCCGCAAATGTCTGTCCGCAAATGTCTGTCCGCAAATGTCTGTCCCGCAAATGTCTGTCCGCAAATGTCCGTCCGCAAATGTCTGTCCGCAAATGTCTGTCCGCAAATATCCGTCCGAAAATGTCCGTCAGCTATTCGTCCGCAAATGTCTGTCCGCAAATATCCGTCCGCAAATGTCCGTCAGCTATTCGTCCGCAAATGTCTGTCCGCAAATATCCGTCCGCAAAATGTCCGTCAGCTATTCGTTCGCAAATGTCTGTCCGCAAATATCCGTCCGCAAATGTCCGTCAGCTATTCGTCCGCAAATGTCCGTCCGCAAATGTCGGTACGCAAATGTCTGTCCCGCAAATGTCTGTCCGCAAATGTCCGTCCGCAAATGCCGTTCGCTGTTGTGAAAGGTTCGTCTTTATAAGAGCAGGTGACTTGTAGCTGTGCGGAATATAAATTGAATGGAATATATTTGCCGTTAATAAAAAGAAATAAGTATTTCCCTCCCCCTCTTAAAACCACTCCCTTTTTACATGCGAATTTGATTTTGTGTTTTTTTTAATTTAATAAATCCATAAAAGTTTGCATAAGTTTTAAATAAAAATTAATCATTGTTTAACAAAAAAAAAACCCAACAAAGCATTTGAAAAAGTGAAAAACAATTTTCAGAAACTTTTAAGTTGAGAATACAATTTGGGAAATTAATACAAAAATTGCGTTGAAATTGTCTGTTGATGTGAGCACAATTTTTTTTTTTCAACTTTATGTGATGACTTTTTTCAAAAATCTCATTTTGAAAAAAATATTAATATACAAAAATTAAATTGTTTTTTTTTCAAAATTTAATTTATAAATAGATTGTAATGTAAAATGAGTTGCTTGCGAAATAATATATAAGATTTGATGAAAAAACTGTTAACATTGAACACCCCTGCACTTTTGTCACTTTTTTACCCAATAATCAGAAAAATCCACAAATTGTATTTTTTCCTGAACTGGCATGGGCTTTTTCTGTTATGAAATGTTTCAGAGTAGGTAAAAGGCATAAACTAATTTTTTTTTTAATTTTGTAAATTTTGCGTAAACTATGAGAATCGAACGGTTGTTCGTCGGTGTTGGTTGGAGCTGCCATAAAGTCTTGGAACTTAAAACCAGTGCTATCGCTTTTCGAGAATTGAAACCGTATCCACATTGTACGAATTTTTTTTCGCGTTTCGATATTTATGAGAGATTATTCTCTATTAATATCAAATCTTTAAAAAACAACTTTATTTTATGAAATTTGGCATCATTTTAATTATCATTTACAATGACAATGTTTTTTCCATGATATACTTTTTTTCATATTATAACAAGACAAACATTGCAATTAATAACATCGCTAACAAATCAACAATCTAACCAAAGTTTGAAATACCAAAACACCAATCCAAAGAAAATTTTTGCAATAAAAAAGTAAACAATAAATTTGCTTTTTTTAATTTGATTAAACATTTTCACATGTTCAATTTTTTCAGCATCCGTGTACTTTTTCAATTTTCCTTGAAAAAATTAATTATTATAATTTATAATTTTTACTTTTGGTTATGCCAAATTGCCTCTTCCACATGTAAATTGTGCTCACATCAACCCCTAATTTCTTCGCAATTTTTGTATTAAGTTCCCAATTTGTTTTTAAATTAAAAGTTTTTCAAAGTGTTCAAAGCTCCATCCCCTTCTTGATTCAAAACGATTATTTGACTTTGTCCGAAAATAAACCTCGTTTTTTTTTGCTCAATTGTCTCTATTCTAATGGAACACCCCATTTTAGAAAAAAGGATCCTTAAATTTTGGATTTTCAAAATTGCTAGGTACATTTTAAATTGCAGCTCGATTAGTTCACGGGAGTGATCAGATTTATAAAAAAATTAGGTGCCTTTATATTAACACAACCACATTATGACAATCAGAAGCGGCACACCAAACTCTTTGTACAATTGGCGCCGAAATGCACCCTCTTTTTACAATTAAACCGGATTTTAATTTAAAATTGTTTTATTTAATATGAAATTACAAAAATTTAAAAGGATTATTAATCAATAATTGACTAAATAGTAAATATTAAGCATATATTTTTTTAATGCTTATATTTGGCTTAGAAATTTTTTATTCATACATATCCAACGAATTAAAAACCATTGCAATTTAATTTTTATATCAATAATTAATCTTAAAACTGGAATTTAGGTTATCTGTACGTTACAATTATATTTGGCTGCCTTAATATATTTTTAATAATTTCAAAACATTAAATGCTCTATTATTTAAAAAAGATTATCGTTTTCAACACAATATTTTTCATTGCAATTGAGGGAATTGATGAAAATTTATTAGAAAATTTGTGGAAAAACACAAATCTACAAGCTTCAAAAAATTGTGACAATCCAAAAATTGAAAATATTTTCATTAAAAAGGATACATTTGATTTGAAACTTGAAAAGTCTGATCAACAAAATGCCAATAAAACTATAAATCAAATAGAAAAATGTCATTCTATTGAGGACATAAAGCCAAAAAATTTATTTCAAATAAAAAAGGAATCTTTCGATGGTCAAAGTGATGATGAACAAACTGCCAAAAAAAGGATGCAAAACACTAAAGAATCGTGCAATAAATCATTTACTGGTCAAAAAATTCAAATTAAAAATGTTATACAAATGCAAAATCAGAACTTAATGGATGATAATGATAAACAAGCAAAAATGGGGATAATCAAAAAATTTGATAAAATAAGAAAAAAAAAAATTCATGGCTTAAAATATGACAAAAGAAAACGTTTAAAAATTGAAAGGGAAATTGCGCAAAAATTGGGAATAACTCGAAATCAAATGTATGAGTGGAAAAAGAAATTTGGTAAGGAAAAAATTTCATAAATTAGGCGAGAGGTTGCAAAGACAAACAAAATTGGACAGGAAATTTAATTAATGGTTAGATATGGACGAAATAAGAAAAAAATACCAAAAATAAAAAGTAACAAAAATTTTGTTTAATTCATGGTACATTGCCTATTTAAAAAAAGCAAAATATATATATTTTTTTTAATTCTTTAATTTAAATAAAAGTATTTTTTAACATTAATTATATTTAAAATATTTGCCAAAATCCAAAATATAAAATATTCTTTTTTATGGTGTAATCCGTTAGTGTACAATCCGTCAGCAAATAATGGTTTTTAAAACAGTATTTCACATTTTTAGGTCTATTGTCATGGGGTTTTCTAATAATCTAACTTGTTTTAGTTTACCTCTCGCCCTAGCATAAAAAAACTGAATTTTTAATTTAATTTTCTATTTTAGGGGTTTCAAAAAAATATTCAAACCTCCAAAAACGAGAAATAATTGAACAATTTGAAAAAGTGAAAGAAGAATTCTCAAAAACTTTTCATTTAAATACAAATTGGGAAATTAATACAAAAATTGCGAAGAAATTAGGGGTTGATGTGAGCACAATTTACATGTGGAAGAGGCAATTTGGCATAACCAAAAGTAAAAATTATAAATTATTATAATTATTTTTTTTTAATTTTTCAAGGAAAGTTGAAAAAGTACACGGATGCTGAAAAAAATGAACATGTGAAAATGTTTAATCAAATTAAAAAAGCAAATCCATTGTTTAGTAATATGAAAATTGCCAAACAATTGCCAACAGAGGAAAGCACCTTGAGAGGGTGGAGGAAGAAGTACGGTGGAATTAAACGAAAATAAAGCAAACATTTTACAAGAAAAACAATAGTTTCTTTTTGAATAATTTAATAAAATTGTAATTGAATAATAAATAGGCTTTTAAGTTTCATGGCTTGGCCTGTATTCTTCCATTTGTTAGCATTGCCAGTTATATTTTCTTAATTAGTTTTTCCTTTTATTTATTTGTGGCAATATATGTTCATAAAAAAAATAACATGATGAAGTTTGCTAATAATAAAATTTATTTTAATAATTCTGCGAGGCACAAAATTATAAAATAAGACAAAATGAGACTGGACGGTAAAAAAAAAAAGTTCACTTAAATAACAAGTGCAAGTGAGAAGGAATTTGATTTAAAAAATAGAGAATATTTGAAGGAAAAAAAGAGTAACAGAAATAGGTCAATGTACAATTTTGTTTGACCATATCCAACGGTGCCATGACGATTCGTCCGCCAACCCAAAAAGTAACAGAACAGAAAACCCTTTAATATATATATTTTTTTTTTTGTATTTCTTTTTGTTTTATTATTTTATAGTTCCGTGATATATTGAAAAAATAGTTTTACGTTTTATCACTTTTTAGTGGGCGGACGAATAGAAACCGCCACTTTGGGCGTTTCATAAATTCCGCCATTTTGAAGGGTTTTTGTCAAAAACTGGTTATAACTTTGCTCAAACCCAACAAAATGAAACAATCTTGATATGGGCCGAAAGCTATTGGTTAGCTCCATTAGCCTACTGCTTAAGTTTTGAGAAAAATATAGAGTTTTTCTCTTTTTATGGCTACAATTTTCTTAAATGTGGACCAAATTTGAAATTTGGTAGGCTAAAAGAGCTAACCAAGAGCTATCCGACCTTACCAAGACTCTAAATTTTGGTTGCGTTTGAGCAAAGTTATGAAGAGTTTTTGACGAAAAATCTGCAAATTGGCAGAATTTATCTAGCACCACATTGACATAATTACTATCAGCCTGCAAAATTTTATTTATTTTTTAAATAAAAAAAGGTGATTCCCTGCTAGAGTCAGTAAGTTAAATTTTCCTTGATTGGCCTTAATTTTTGAGAAATGAAAAGAAAATAATTCTTATCGGAAAATCTTTCAATAGAAAAATTATCATTAGCGACATGGAATTTTGTATTTCTTCTTTATATAACAGTTTATTTTTAAGGAAAAAATTTTGCCATTTGAAAAAGTCAAAAAGAAATGAAATATTTCAGCAAAATCAAAATTGACAATTTTTATAAAATGACTTTCAAATTAAATATAGACTAAAATATGTGGCAAAATGTGTTACCAATAAAAAATTTATATAAGAACATTTATTTTCCTATTACTAAAAAAATAATTTACAAATGATTATAATTTTCTTCATTTATGCATTTTTGATTGGGATTGAAGCAATTGAGGATGACATTTTAGAAAACTTATGGAAAAATATAGGCACTTCAACGTTACAAAATGTCAATGTAGCAAAAATTCGTCGTATAAAAACGGATGTCAAAAAAGAAAATTATGTCAAACAAAATGCCAATATAACAAGAATTAAGTCCGGAATTTGCCAATTTGAAAAAATTTTAGACATTAAGCCTAGTACATTGAAAGAGACCAAAACAGAAGTTATTGCCAAAGATGAGGCTTATGGAAGTGCCGAAAAAGAAATGCCAAAAATAGAGGTTGAAGAATCGAATGACAAATCTGATTATAATTTTTTTTTTTTTCTTAATTTTATGGTAATTTAAAATTAAGTAATTTTTATATTTATTTAGAAACCAAAAAGAAAAGTAAGACGAATTCAAAATCATACATGGATAGATGATGCTGATAATCACACAAAAATGGAACTGATCAGACAATTTGATGCAAAAAGAAAACAACAAATCTACGGGTTTAAATATGACAGAAAAATATTTTCAAAAATCGAAATGGAAATTGCGCAAGATTTGGGAATAAGTCGGTATAAAATTTACCGATGGAAAAAAGAAATAAGTAAAAAAAAACAATATTTTTTCTAAAATATTATCTAACTGAAGATTGAATAAGAATTTCAAAAATTATAGGAAATGGTTCAAATGATAAATGGAAAATTAATTGGAATAAAAATACTATAAAAATATATGTATAAATCATGTTCAAAATTTGCCTTAATTTGCCCCACTTTTAAGAAGAGCGTTCAAAGAGAATAGATGATAAGGCGAAAATGGAGCTGATAAAACAATTTCGTCAAATAAGAAAAGAAAGCACTCATGGTTTCAAATATGACACAACAAAACGTTTACAAATCGAAAGAGAAATTGCGCTAAATTTGGGGACAAATCGGACTAAAATTTATCGATGGAAAATAGAAATGAGTAAAATATGTTCACAAAAAATAAATAAAAAATAAAGAATTTTCTTTGTATAAAGGAATATGCATAAATTTTAATTATAAATTTTCCATTTAGAGGATTTGCAAATACATTTTGACCAGCAAAAAAGAGAAACAATTGAACAATTTGAGAAAATTAAAGAAGAATTTTCAAAAAAGTTCAATTTAAAAATTACGCAGGAAATTAACATAAAAATTGCGAAGAAAATTGGAGTTGGATTTAGGACAATACAACGGTGGAAGGGAAAATTCGGCATAACAAAAAGTAAAAATAATGTCATTTAATATTTATTTTTTTAATTTTTCAAGGAAGGTACACTGATGAGGCTTAAAATGAAGTGCACTCTTATTTTGCAAAAAACTTTTTCGTTGGATTGGTTTTGATATTTTAAAGCTTGGTTAGATTTTCATATGCTTTCATTTATTCATTATTTTGTAAAAATAGTTTTATCATAGAAAAAAAAATGCATTATACATAAATGAAGAATGATGACAATTTTCATAAATATAGTTGTTTTTTTTTTAAATTTAATATACCGGAAATATCTTTCATAAAAATTAAAGCGTAAAAAACAATCCGAACCATGTGATTTCGATTTCAATTCCCAAAAAACAAGGCATTTTGCATTTGATTTGTCCGATTGTCTATTCGTTATAGCTTTTTTCTGCATTACGCATAAAAAAATTAGCATTCGTTAATTAGTGTAAACGTTAAAAGATAAAACAATATTTTTAAAAATCTTGCTCAAAAATTATAAGCATTGACTTTCACAAATTTCAAAAAATTTCTGGCAACTCAAATTACACCGACAGACAACCGTTCTCCCTGTTAACGCAAAAGTTTGTATAAATCCTCAAAAAGTCCATTTTGTTTTTGAATGAAAATTCTTATTTTAACAACAAACTATCTTCTGAACCAGACTATGAATTTATGAATGGGATTAAAACAGAGCTCTCATTTGTACTTATTTGTAAGTATTGAACTTATTTAGAGGGTCCAAAACTTATAAATTTCCAATTTGTACTTATTTTTGGGACTCAAAGAAAGTTTAAATTTTGAATGAATATTAAATAAGACATAAAATTGATTATTTTGGGTGAAAATCTGTTAAGAAATCGGCCATAAATTTTCAAAATTTCCCCCGGTGGCGCCTATCGGCACCACCTTACCCCAATTGCATAGGTTTTCTCTAAATTTGCCTTAAAAATTCTCAAATATTGGTCATTTTGTGACAAGATTTGTTACCAAAAAAACACTTAAATTTTCTAATTTTTTTCCGGCGGCGCCTATCGGCACCGCTGATCCTTCCATTTTCGAAATTAAAAATTTCATTCTCATTTCAAAGCCGGAATTGCTCAAAAAAATTGTTTGAGGAGAGAAATATGTCGCGCTACTGATTTTGATGAATGAACGAAAGATTAAGCTTCAAAACAATGTTTTCAAAAAATGTTCTTATTTTGGACCCCTAGTGTTTTACAAAACATTGGGGTCGTCACACATATGGAGGGGTGGAATCTTTTAAATAAAAATGTTCTTTTCTTAAAAAATGTTCTTTTTAAGCGGTACGACAATTGCGGACGCGGCAATTGCGTAATCGACAAACGCTGACGATGATTGGAGGCGTGATATATTAAGAATAATAAAAAAAAAAAAAACCATAATTCTATTCATACCCCAAAATTAACTGCCGAAAATATATTTATGCATTTATTAACTAATATAAGTTAGTTTAGTTCGGCTCTCTCCTGACCCATAAGATCGATCCCCCCCCCCAACACCAACTGATATGTTAGACTGGGCCGTAGCCCCCGCGGAACGCTCGTCCCATCGGCCGGTAGTGTGGAGGAGAGACAGTGTTGGGAGTGGTGACTGATTGACTAACTGACCTCGGTGGCTAGTTAAGCTATCATATGGGGGCCCGTAAAGGAGGAAAAGGGACCCGATCGTTGAAATTGATGAAACGACGCATTAGAAGTATTTAGACCATATTAGAGCCTTAGTTGATGGTCGAGGAAGATCGATCTCTGAGGTCAAGAGAGAGCCGGACCAACGCGAACACGCACGGCATAACTTATTAGTTAATAAATGCATAAACATATTTTATGCACTTAATTTTGGGGGTTAAAAAAAACAGTGAGTAATTTTCTTAAATATCGCGCCTCCAATCGTCGTCCGCTATTGTCGCATCCGCAAGTGCCGATCCGCAATTGTCGTAACCGCAGGGACGGACATTTGCGGACGGACACTTGCGGACGAACATTTGCGGACGGACACTTGCGGACGGACATTTGCGGACGAACACTTGCTGACGGATATTTGCGGACGGACACTTGCGGACGGACATTTGCGGACGGACACTTGCGGACGGACATTTGCGGACTGAAACTTGCGGTCGGACACTTGCGGACGGACACTTGCGGACGGACATTTGCGGACGGACACTAGCGGACGGACACTTGCGGACGGACACTTGCGGACGGACACTTGCGGACGGACACTTGCGGACGGACACTTGCGGACGGACACTTGCGGACGAACACTTGCTGATGGATATTTGCGGACGGACACTTGCGGACGGACACTTGCGGACGAACATTTGCGGACGGACACTTGCGGACGGACATTTGCGGACGGACACTTGCGGACGGACATTTGCGGACGAACACTTGCTGACGGATATTTGCGGACGGACACTTGCGGACGGACATTTGCGGACGGACACTTGCGGACGGACACTTGCGGACGGACATTTGCGGACGGACACTTGCGGACGGACACTTGCGGACGGACATTTGCGGACGGACACTTGCGAACGGACACTTGCGGACGGACATTTGCGGACTGAAACTTGCGGACGGACACTTGCGGACGGACATTTGCGGACGGACACTTGCGGACGGACACTTGCGGACGGACACTTGCGGACGGACACTTGCGGACGGACATTTGCGGACGGACACTTGCGGACGGACTTTTGCGGACGGACACTTGCGGACGGACACTTGCGGACGGACACTTGCGGACGGACATTTGCGGACGGACACTTGCGGACGGACACTTGTGGACGGACACTAGCTGACGGACACTTGCGGACGGACACTTGCGGACGGACACTTGCGGACGGACACTTGCGGACGAACACTTGCTGACGGATATTTGCGGACGGACACTTGCGGACGGACACTTGCGGACGGACATTTGCGGACGGACACTTGCGGACGGACATTTGCGGACGAACACTTGCTGACGGATATTTGCGGACGCACACTTGCGGACGCACACTTGCGGACGGACATTTGCGGACGGACACTTGCGGACGGACACTTGCGGACGGACACTTGCGGACGGACACTTGCGGACGGACATTTGCGGACGGACACTTGCGGACGGACATTTGCGGACGAACACTTGCTGACGGATATTTGCGGACGCACACTTGCGGACGGACATTTGCGGACGTACACTTGCGGACGGACACTTGCGGACGGACACTAGCGGACGGACACTTGCGGACGGACACTTGCGGACGGACACTAGCGGACGGACACTTGCGGACGGACACTTGCGGACGGACACTTGCGGACGGACACTTGCGGACGGACACTTGCGGACGGACATTTGCGGACGGACACTTGCGGACGAACACTTGCTGACGGACACTTGCGGACGGACACTTGCGGACGGACACTTGCGGACGGACATTTGCGGACGGACACTTGCGGACGGACACTTGCGGACGGACATTTGCGGACGGACACTTGCGGACGGACATTTGCGGACGAACACTTGCTGACAGATATTTGCGGACGGACACTTGCGGACGGACTTTGCAATTTCTTGGTGCATTTTTATTTCTATATTTTCCCTACATTTCCATATTTTACGTTTTTGTCCATATTTTGATATTTTTATTCATATTTCGGCATTTTTGAAAAAATTTCATAAGAAAACCCGAGTGAGGTCTTCTTTTGGTAAGAAGAACCAGTTTGGTTCATCATCATCCGTCATTTCAGATTTTCTGGCAGCGATTTTAAAAAATCACAATGTATTTATTAAGCCCCCAGTTTTTTTTTTTCAAAACCCACCCCCTACCTGACCCTCAGTTTTGTTTGAAAACCCACCCCATAGCCTTTTTGAAAATCCACCGCCTATTTTTTAAACCCCATTCCCTAGTTTTTTTAAAACCCAACCTTAATTTTTAAAAATTTTTTCTTAAAAATTAAGGGGTTAGGTTTTTGGGTTCATGTTTTCAAGTGGTTTATTTTGATTAAACGCGTAAATTTAATAATTTGTTGAAAATAAAAAATAAAATTTACTTGGGCGGCGCAAATGTCGATTTTGCTGGGCGGCGCAAGTGTCTGCGGCGCAAATAATGCGGCGCAAATGTCTGCGGCGCAAAAAACGCGGCGCAGTGTCTGGGGCGCAAATGTCCATTTGGCTGGGCGGCGCAAATGTAGCGGCGCAAATGGCGCATCACCCTATTTTACATGGGTTTTTGCTTCTTTTTTTTTTGGTTACCCAATGTTGCAACTCGATTAGCCCATCGGCGGAAGTACTACATAAATGGTCTAATAATCAAATTCTCCAGCAAGCCCCATTAAAAAATGAAATGTGACAAAGTCAAAGTATTTATATGAACCGGAAATGAATCTCTGGTACTTTTTCGTTTTGAGACCTAATTTTGAATTTTAAAAAATTGGTTTTTTAAAACCACTTAAAAATTAGCGACGTTTTTGGGGTTGGAATTCCGATTTCCGAAATTTTCGGCAAAACAAAATTTTGTAGTTATTTTTACTTAACAAACATCGTACCTACTTTTATGCAGGATAATTTACAAATTTAGATTGAGTAACCAAATTTTTCAAATTTTATTGTCTAAAATTTTTTTTTTAATTTCCGAATTCCGATTAACGATTCCCGAAATTTTTTGAGTGCTCGGAATTCCGATTTCCGAATTTTTTTTTTGGGCGTCGGCTCCCATCCCTGATAAGTACGTGTTCTATAGGAAATAACTAATATTTGAAAAGAAATAATGAAATCAATAATTGACTAATTATAATTTGAGTATTAAGTAAACATTATTTATTGCTAAAAAAAATTTTCTTCATATAAATCTAAAATAATTCTAAAAACATTGCTACTTTTATTTTTTATATCAATAATTAGTTTAAAAAAATGGAACTTATATTATAATTATATGTACTTTAATTATATTTAGTTTCCAAAAAATAAATTATTTTATTTTTATTTTTAATTTCCAGACTTATAAATGCTCGATTATTTAAAAAAGATTATCGTTTTCAACACAATATTTTTCATTGCAATTAAAGGAATTGATGAAGATTTATTTGAAAATTTGTGGAAAAATATAAATTTACAAGCGTCAAAAAATTGTGACAATTCAAAAATTGCAAATATTTTTATTAAAAAGGATACAATTGATTTGAAAGAGGAAAAGTCTGATCAACAAAATGCCAATAAAACTATAAATCAAATAGAAAAATGTCATTCTGTTGAGGACATAAAGCCTAAAAAATTATTTCAAATAAAAAAGGAACGTTTTGATGGTCAAAGTGATGATGAACAAAATGCCAAAAGAAAAGTGCCAAAAATTGAAGAATTGTGCAATAAATCATTTACTGATCAGAAAGTCAAAAGTAGAAATGTATTACAAATACAAAGTCAAAGATTGATGGATGAAGAAAATAAACAAGCAAAAATGAAATTAATCAAAAAATTTGATAAAATAAAAAAAGAAACAATTAATGGTATGCAATATGAGCGCAGAAAAAGTATAAAAATTGAAAGGGAAATTGCTCAAAATCTTGGAAAAAGTTGGAGTAAAATTAATCGGTGGAAAAAAGAATTGGGTAGCAAAAATAATTATCAAAAATAATAAATAATATAAGAATAATCTTTAATTTATTATCAATTTCATATTTCAGGGGTTTTAAAAAGACTTCCGAACAAGCAAAAAAGAGAAATAATTGAACGATATGAAATTGTAAAAAAAGAATTTACAAGAAAATTCAATTTAATAGCAACTTGGGAAATAAACGAAAAAATTTCTAAGAAAATAGGGGTCCATATGAGCACAATTTATCAATGGAAGAGACAATTTGGCATAATCAGTCGTAAAAAATTATAATTTTATTTTTTATTTTTAAATTAATTAAGAAAAAAAGAAAATGTACACGGATATTGAGAAAATGGAATTTGTGAAAATGTTTAACCAAATTAAAAAAGCAAATCCATTGTTAAGTGATCGCAAAATTGCCAAACAATTGCCAACAGAGGAAAGCACCTTGAGAAGATGGAGGAAGATGTACGGTGGAATTACGGAAACCAAATTGTGCGAAAAAAAGGACGAAAAAAGATTATTTATGATAAATTTATAAAATTGTAATTG
Source organism: Heterodera filipjevi (assembly GCA_039877585.1). NCBI lineage: Eukaryota > Metazoa > Nematoda > Chromadorea > Rhabditida > Heteroderidae > Heterodera > Heterodera filipjevi. Next base: position 655,594 of record JBDPZO010000006.1, on the reverse strand, counting down.
CTTAGGCATTTTTTTCTTTCATGACTTGACCAGAATTTTTTCATTGGTTAGTTTTGTCAGAAATTTTCAATTTGTTTCCTTTTTTTGCTAAATCATTTTTGGGAAAAATGACAATTTATTTTACAAAATAATAATTTTATGTTTGCGCGTTGTGTGTGAAGTCAATGGTATGCTGTTGTCGTTATCCTCGGTGACAATTTGCTCATTGATGAACCGTGACAAAACGTCGTCGGTAAGCCTCTGTTGCACAAGCGGACAATTCACTCTTTTTGGGTCTTTTGGGGATTTGCTTGTTTAATTTGCTAAGACATTTTTATAAATTATATTTTCTCATCATCCGTGTACATTTTCTTTTTTTTTTATTAATTAATTATAAAAAAAAATGAAATAATTTTTACTTTTGGTTATGCCAAATTGTCTCTTCCACTGATAAATTGTGTTCACATCAACCTTAATTTCTTCGCATTTTTGTGTTAATTTCCCAACTTGTCTTTAAAAGTGAATTCAATTTAGTGTTTTTAATTTAAAAGAAGCCCATAAAAAGGTAAAATTCAAATTGAAGCATAGTTAAAAATATTGTTAAATTATTATTTTATAATCAATATTGAGGGAAAACAGGAAGATTTAAATATAAATGTATGATGTTACAATGAAATTGGTCAGCTAATAAAAAAATATTTCGTTTTATTAAGTCTACTAGCCTTAAGATATGTTATATTATTTTTTAAAAAATTTCTCTTTTTCATCATTATATTTATTCATTGGAATTGAAGGAATGATGAAGATTTACTTAAAAATTTAAGGAAAATTATAAATGTGGAAGCTTCAAAAATTATGATAATTCAAAAATTGAAAATAATCTCATAAAAAGAGAAATAATTGATTTGAAACTTGAAAATTTTGATCAACAAAATGCTTATAAAACAGTAATAACAACAAAAAAATGTCATTCGGAAGAAATGGTGGACATAAAGCCAAAAAATTTATTTGATATAATTGAACCTTCTGATCATTAAATGATTTATTGCTAAATTCCTCAATTAAGAAAAAAAAGAAAATGTACATGGATGCTGAAAAAATAGAATTTGTGAAAATGTCTTAGCCAATTAAAAAATCAAATCCATTGTTTGAAAGCACCTCGTGACCGGACAATGGGACAGTGGACAATCGGACAGTGGACAATTGGACAGTGGACAATCGGACAGTGAGGACAATTGGACAGAAGTGAACAATCGGACAGTGGACATTCGGACAGAAAATAAAATTAAAAAAAGGAAAATGATAAGAAAATGACCGATTAAGAATGTTTTAATAAGTTTAAAAAAGTTATGACAATTAAAATGAGTTTATTTGCAGTTTTTTGGCTACACTTTCTTAAAACTTAATCCTAGCACGCCTATTTACAAGCCATAGCTTACCGAATGCCGAAATCAAACCTTTTAAAATTTGCTTTCTAAACCCGATTAAGCATCCAACCAATTGTTCTAAAGTAACCAGTCACTTTTCTTATCATTTTCCTTTATTTTCTGTCCGATTGTCCACTTCTGTCCGATTGTCCTCACTGTCCGATTGTCCACTGTCCAATTGTCCACTGTCCCATTGTCCACTGCCCGATTGTCCGGGAGCCCCTTTAGAGGGTGGAAGAAGAAATTCGATGAATTAAACGGAAATAAAGCGCACGAAAACAAGAAGAGAAAAAAAAATTTTTTGTTTAAATTTTAATAAAAATTGTAATAATTTTGATTCATCAAATACAAGGGAACCCTCATTTATTCCCAACAACATTAGCATAAGCAATTAAAAGAAGAATCTTGGTTATGTTCTATGACTTGATGTTGTCCTTATATATAAGTACAAAAAAAAGAAGCCAAAAATGGGTTTTGCACAAAATTCTTTCGCGTTTATGTTTTTTTTGTTTGGGATTCCTGAGGGTTAAAGGTCTGTTGCAATCACAAAAAATGTTTTAGGGTTTGTGAAGATTACGAAACATGAATTTAGAATTTTTGCTTTTGAATTTCTTCTTTAAAAAATTCTCAAACCTGCAAAAAAAATAGAAATTGAACAATTTGAAAAAGTGAAAGAATTTTTGGCGAAAAAAAAAGTAAAAAAAAATGCAATTGAATTTTTATATGGCATTCTTTATTTTATCCATTAAATAGAATGACAAAGGGATCAATGTTCTTTCGCAATTTTTAGCATGTAAATTCTCTTCAATTTATTTTTTTGTTTTATGGTGCACCACAAACGGGGAAATTTGGGTTCTGTGGAGTTGCGCCAGCCTATAGAAAATATAAAAAAAATTAAAATATTTTTTTATTTTTATTATAAACAAATAAAAAAATTAAATATTTACCGGGTACCAACGGCAGCGAGGCTGTCCAGCACAAGTTGCAGCAGTTGTTCGTTGAAGACAAACTGGGTAAGCGCCTTGGCATTGGTGGGTTTGACGCTAGAAAATGTTAAAAATAATACATAATTGAAATTATTTTGACACTGGATTTTGCAGAATTTTGCAAAAAATAAATAAACAACAGATCCTACAGTATTTCAACTGTTCAAATTGTTTTAAATTTTAAACTAACCGAGTCAACCAAACAGAAAGGAGCCTAAAAAATATTATATGAGAAATTTTTTTTTTATATATTTTGTCATTATTAAAGGCACTTACATGGCACGTAAAAAGTGCTTTCATGAAGCAGTAACGGCCTGCAAGGTTTTGCGGATCCCAATGGCATGCGCCGTTGAACCAATAACACCTTCAAATTTTTATATTTGCCGGTTTTTGTATAATTTTTATGCTTTTTAATGTAATTTTTATGGTCACCTTTCTTTTCGGGTTTCCATTCATTCTTTAGGGATTTTGAATCCGAAAATTTATTAGCTATTTTAAAGAATTAAACCTATTTTTTTTTTGTTAATTTTTGCCAATATATAAATTTTAATTTTTTTTTTTCACCAAATTACCAGTTTAACGGTTGAGGAAGTCCATCAACAATTTTTGGCTTTTGGCAGTCTCTTTGATTTAGGCCCGGACAATAGACCGGTTGGGGCTGTGCCATTCCCAAAACACACACTGCGAAAAGGCACAACAGTTGAAGAAGCATAATGATTTTGTGTAAAGAAATATAAAAAGCTTGAAAAAATGAACGATTTTCAGCTTTATAAATACATATTTTTTTAATGTTCTCATTAATATTCATGGCAAATTTTGGTTCAAATCTAATAAAATCGAAGTTTTATTATAATTAGGAATGAATATTCACATTTTTATGGAAAGAATGATAAAAACAAATATTTTTATTCAAAATCCCTTTGGGCAGACAGGCGCTCGTAAAAAACCAAACGCTGAGCCATAAAACATAATCTTAGATTTTTGTTTTTGAAAATATTTTGGCAATTTATCAGGATATAAAAATAAAGGAATAGGTTTTTCAATAGTTTTTTAATAAATAAAATAATAATCAAGTTAAAATTTGCATACTTACCTTCCTGTTGTGGTTAATAATCTATGCTTTTTAGGGTTTGCAGATGAAATTTTGAAAAAGCTTTTTTGCCGAAAGTAAACTCATTTTGATAAAAGAAGGCTTAATTTTTTAATTATTCCATATTATTTAAAAATGAAATAGTAATAGTAATAATAAATAGCTGGTTTTTTTTTTTTGTTGGTTTTTTACAAACCTTTTCATATGAGCCGTGCCACAACCTTTTGTCTTTTTGAAAGAATTTTCGTTCGCGAAAAAATACTTAGTTTAAAACTTTTTAAAAAAATCTTACTTTTGCTTATCTAATTGATAAATTTATCGGAGTTTTTGGGAGGTTTGGAAAAATTTTCGGTCTCGAGACTACTCCAGTAAATAACATTTTTAATTCACAAACTGGGTCGTTTCCACTCTTTCTTGTGATTTTCTTTCTGGTAGACTCAGCTTTAGATAAAAAAAAACGTTTATAAAGACAACAAAAATTTTGAAAATACTCAAAATCAAATAAATATAAAGAATTTTCATCAATATTCTCGAATGATTTTTGTGCCATTAATCAGGCGTAAAGGTGTCCATTCTTTCAAAAAATAGTCTTTTCCATGCGGTGTCCTCTCCAAATGGGCACTGTAATAAATTGACGCACTGTCCGGCATTAAATAAGCCATCCACCTGAAAATTAAAAAATAAATAAAAAATGGCATAAAAATTTTTGTAATTTAACTAATTGCGTTATTCGAAGATAAAGCTTTCTAAAATTTTGATGAAAACAAATTTTGATTTTCACTTAGAAAAAGTAAAAATCGTGTTACAATACGAAAATAAATTTTGAAAAACTCCATTCCTTCGTATAAAAAATGAATGCTTTCCTAACAGTTAAGTGGTGAGAAATTGGGTAGTGATGAATGGGGGGGATGTGAACAATTGGGCAATGGACACATTTTTTGTACATTAATTCCTGCATTTGCATAGAAACCTTATATGTGTTACTTTTTTGCTAAGGATTTAATGTGACTTTTTGCATTATATATTGATTTAAGCCAAAAATATATATTTGAAACTGACCATGAAAATGTGGAAGCAGGAGCTGTGATCAGCAATGAGTCACACGTAATGGTGGCAAAAGCGAGGTCCTCACCTCGAGAGCCGCCTTCAGGAATGTAAATTTTCCCATACTGCTATAAAGGTATAACATTTAAAAAAAAAATAAAATTATTTACAATTTTTTATTGAAATAAATAGAAAAAAATAAAAATTGAGCAATTTTTATCAGGCACAATGACTCACTTTTTTGTCTAAGTTCTGCTTAATTTTATACAGAAAATCTTTCTCAGCGCCGAGCAAAATGATTGAAACGGGACCATTTTTTTGCTTAATTTTAATAGATAAATATAATTTTGATCTAGTTAGCTGCTTATTGATTAGTTATTCTATATATTCACCTTCAACTCCTTGTTTATATAGTCAATCGCATGCACTGTAAAGTTCAGATCGGAAGCCCAGCCAAGTTCTATAAAATCAGCCAACCGATTATGGACACACAATTTGTGCGAAATCTGATCAGCCCTGAATGAAATTTAGTTTAAAGAAAATTATATACTTTTAATTTAAAAGCCTAAAAATTGTTTTTGTTTTTTTTTTGAGAGGGGGTCAAAAGGTCGGCCAGGCACGTTTCGGCCCCCACGTTTCGGCCCCAGACTCGTTTAAGACTTTGTAACTTTTTTCAAAGTCAACCAAATTTCACAAATTTGGTATCATTCTAAAGCTTTAAGTGTTTAGAAGGTATGAATAAGCTATTGCTAATCGATTGACCAACTTAAAAAAAAGTTACAACATGAAAGACACTAAAAAGTCAGAATTTTGGTATTTTTTGGTTCATAAATTTTCTGTAAATCGACTATTCTTTAAGACTTTTAGAAGTCTAATAGAGCTCATGAAGAGCTTTCGAATGATAATAAATTTGTTGCATTTGGTTGGCAATGAAAAAAGTTATGATACTTTAAATGTTGCTGGGGCCGAAACGTGGGGGCCGAAACGACCCCGACCCTCAAAAGGTAAACCATGAATAAAAAAAGCAGAACAAAAATTGGGCACTCACTTTTTAAGTTAAAAACAAATCGAAAATCGGCGTGGATCAAAAGTGCCAAACCTAACAACAAGAAAACGGCAAAAGTCAAAAAACAAGGCATACCATATATTCGGAATCCCCGGTTTAACCCTTTTGTCGAATGAATTTTAAATAAATAATAATAATAAATGTTGAACATTTACTCGAACAGCTTGCACTTTGCACTAAACACCTTTTTGCACACATTTGGTGAAAATTGGAAAATTTGTCGAATGTCTTCGCGTCGTCCGTCAAAAAATTTGTAATTCTGCAGATAATCAGCCTTTTTGAATTGGACATATTTTTTTTTGATCGTCAACAAATGCAGTCTTAATAAACGGGGAACAATCAACTCTGTGTTGTGATCAATGATTAGAGATCGGACCGGTCGTTTTTTTTTTTTGGTTTTTTTTCCATTTTCGGTTTCTGTTTTTGACCGAAAAAAACCGACCGAGAAAATTTCAGCTTGTTCGGTTTCGTTTTTTTTTTCGGTTTTTAACCGAAACCGTTCGACCGACCCATTTGTCCGGTCTCTATTAGAGATGGGCGGAAATCACAAAAATAAATTCCTTTTTCCTTCAAATTTTAGTCGATTAAACTCGAAAACGAAATAAAAAAAATCAGCATACGAAAAGGAAACACGAAAACGAAAACCCAAAAACAAAAAACTCGAAAACGAAAGGAAATTTCGTCCAGCCCTTCGTTTGGGTCTATTAGAGACCGGTGTAGTCGGTTTTTTTTTTTTTAATTTAATTCAGTGTTTAAATGAATATTTAGCCGAAAGAATTATACTCATTGTTTTTTTTTTAGTTTTTTTAAATTTTTTTTTGGGGGTTTAACCGTAAAACGGGCACAGCTATTTGCAACTGAGTAAGCTGTATATAAAAAGATTTTTACCTGGACGGATCGTCATATTTGCAACATTCGTTAGCAAATCCTTCAATGTAGCGGATGTTGGACGCTTTTATAACATCCAAATTCTTCCAGCAGGGAAAAGGGAAAAATTAGCCACTGTTAGATAATCTTCATAAGTTTATTACAAATATAAAAAGCTGACTACAAAAATTTAACTTATGCTTTTTCGAGGCTACTTTTTAAAGGTTTCGATTTCGTAAATTTTCGAAAATTTATTTGCATTTAATAAAAAAGATATATTTAAATTCAATCCCTTAGTTTATCAAAAAAAATAATAATAATTTAAATACATCTTATTTTGTAGAAAATATAGGGATTTTCTTTCAAAATTTCTTTTCCTCCTTTGGTTCAGTGTAATCTCTTATTTTATTCAATGATTTCATTATTTTGTTTTTTGTCCAAAAAATCTTTCAAATTATTTATTATTTCTTCTTATAATTAACATTTTTTGTCTTAAAAGAAATTTTTAAATTTTCAGCTTTTTTTTTTTTTATCGAGGTACCTTAAATGCGGACCAGCCTTAGAATTTTTTAACAAATTTTTAAATTTATGCCAATTTTTTTGAAACCCTACACCATAATTTTTCTCAAATCTAAAACCTCTAGTTTTTTGAAAACCTACCCCCCTAGTATTTTGAAAAAATAAATAGAAAATTTTTATAAACTAGGGTTAGGGTTTGAAAAAAAAATTGGCATAAATTTAAAATTGAAAAAAACGAATAATCAAAGACTCGTCCGCAGTTGCGAACACCCATTGTTTATGCCCCTCCCCCTCACCACATATTTCAACTGTGTGCTGTACAGGGGGAAAATGTGTTCAATTTCGTCCGATGTCTCCCTGTCGTGGTGCCTCCATTGCTCCTTTTGTCGTTCACCAGTCACACATTCCTGGACACCCTTCACAAATATAGGACGACGACATGATGCTCGCCCAATTCCGTACAGTGAGGCAAAACGAAACATTTGATTGCCTCAAAAGAATTTTTTAATTTTGAGTTTTGAAGACCCATAATTGGTTAGGGCTGAGTGGATTTCCCGGTTCTTGACTCGGAAAATTTTTCCCGGTTTTTTCGTATCCCGGTCTAGTTCCCACCAAATAATCTTAAATATTCTCAAATTATTTAAGTAATTGCTTTAAATAGCGTATTTTATCATTTTTTTAATTTTTTTTTAAATACAATTTTCATTTTTATCTTTATTTAGGCAGCCATAGGTCCGTTTTTTGGTCCGTATTACGTCATCTTTTGAGTTTTTTGTCAATATTTTGGGGGTTTGCAACTTAAAGAAAATTTTGAACCTTATAGAAGGATAAAATTGTCCATTATTTCCGCCTCATATATGGGCAAAAAAAAATAATAATAAATTAAAAAAATAAATGAAAGTTTTCTTTAAAAAGATTTTTTATTTCTTTGTGTCTTCATTTACCAAGCCCTGAACAATAATTGTAGTCCGGCAGCAAATAATGGTCACGGCACTGCGGGCGCATAAAGCTTTTAATGGGAAAGAGATCATTAAAAAAAAAAGTTAGTCAAATGGCAAACAAAAAATAAATTTAAAGACTCGATATAAAATTCTTTATAATCTATAAAAATTACCACGGTAAACCCCGTCAAATTCCGCTTAAATTTTTATGGTTACGCATTTCCATTTGCCAAGAAAATCGGTAAAATTAACGGTAATTTTGATATAAAATACGTTCTGGGACATGTAAAACCCGCTGCCCATAAGAAAATCTGTCATTTTTATAGATTTACCGACAAAAATTTGTCAAATATCAGAGATTGCAAGACTTCTAATTTAGTTACCTTCAGAAAACTTATGACACGACTTTTGTCGGAAAATTTGCAAAATTGGGGGTTTAGGAAACGAAACGCATCAGCACATATAAAATAGAGACAAAAACAAAATTGGAAAATTTGCATATCTTCTTGTCCACCTGTCAGTCTCTCTCAGTGGAAATTCCCCGGCACATTACGCTCCAATCATTCATTGGAAGCATTTTGATACCAAGCCTTTGATCACCACCGCTGTCCTCCTCCTCTGCTGGGTTTGGCAAAATTGCGTTACATTTGGCCAACGCCAAAAGCTCAACCAAATCTCTTTGCTGCTGATCAACCCAATTTTCCTTTATGTATTGATAAAAAAATGAATAAATTATTTTAAAAAAATTTTAACTTCCCTTTTGACAACAAAAGTTGAATCGGGAAGAACTTAGCGCGGTCCACCTTGACGCCGTGCGGCATAACTTTTCTCAGAGGCAATCAAACTAATTACTTTGATAATCATTCGACAACACAAGTGTCTTCGATTAGCCAGCGAAATTTGAAAAAAAATTATTATGAAATAAAAAAAGTGCAAAAATGCAATTTTACAAGAATTTGGCAATTCGCACATTACTTTTTATTAGCTGGGCCAAATTTTTTGAAATTTTGCAGATTTACAATTCAAATGTCACCAAGAATATTAAATTTTATCCCTTCTGAGAAAAATTATATTGAACGGCGCAAAGGTGTCATACTGGTTAATCTCGTTTAATAATTTGTATTTTAGAATATTTAAATGTTACTCGCCCGGTGGAAATTGAAACCACGGACCTTCTAAAGTTTAAAACGCTCTAACGAAACTGAGCTAATACGGGCGGTGTTGCGACTTTTGCTGCCAAGACATTTGCGGCCCGACTTTTGCGGCTATGCCCATAATCCCAAAATTCCTTAAAAAGCTTTAAGAAAGGCTAACCCATGAAATTGGTCCAAGAATTGCGTTCTTGGAGATTTTTGAAAAAAAAAAAATTATAAATTATAAACACTCTCCAATGGATTACCTAAAGAGCCAAAAATGATGCTTTAACCATTATTAATCGTTTTAGTTCATTTGGGATTAAGGAGCGCAAATGTCTTGGCCGCAAAAGTCGTATAATCATACGGACGACTCTGTAAAGTTCACACAAGATTTTATTAAAACATTTTCTTTTAACTTGCTTCTTTTTGTTCATAACAATCATGTCATAAAAAAAAATTTTGAAATAATTTTTCCAGTTATTCTTAGGCCTATTAAAAAAATTCAAATTTTTTAAAAATTCTAAGCTGATGAATTTTATCAATTTACCCCCGCTTTGTTGTTTTCCTTTTCATTCTGTTGTTGCTCCGCATTCATCTTGTTGCCTGTTGTTGTTGTTGTTGTACTGCTCGATGCTACTGACTTCACTATCGTTGACAGCCGCTCACGCGTCATGGACAGCAATGTGGCCACAATTGCCAAAAAGCATACGGCCAACAGCAATGAGCATTTTGGACTGGTGAGCATGGTGCGCTTTATGCTCAGCATTAACATCGTCTTTTGTACACTGATTTTTGGAAATTTTTTTTATATTTTACATGCAAAAAACGTGGTCCAATTCTGCTTAATTGATTGGACTTCATGCGCTTATTAAAGAGTTATTGAAATGAACAATAAATATAATAAATTTTTATTAAATTGATACAAAACCTTAACAATAAATTAAAATTTCAAATTCAAGTTCCGGCTTGTCAAAAGTCTATAGTTTTAGTAGAGCACCAAATTTAGAAAAAAAAAAACAGGAATTCGTTATTAATATAAGGTTATAAAATTGATCATGATATGGATTTCCAAAATTAAAATCATGTCTTTCAAGTTCTTGGTTCTGGGCATATTTAAAGCAGGGTCTGTACAAGATGTTCACCATCATGGGTGTTTCTTAAATCCGGCATTTTTATTGGCTATCAAAAATTAGCCATCTTCAAAAGCAACGAAAAAAGCAATCTTAGTATCATGCGATAGCACTTGAATGGCTCTATTTAGTTTCCTAATTTTCAAAATACTTTATTAAGCATAAAAAAAGTTGTGGCCCAAAAAGTTGAAAAATTGTATATGCAAAATTTATTTAGCTGATAGTTTTGTCCGGAAAATTGGTAAAAATGGCATGATTTAAGAAACTTGTGATTTTTTCGGTGATTTACGTAACAATTTGTTTAAAAAAGGTACCTCGATCCATTTCATGGCCGAAATAACGGATTATAGACAAAAATAGTTATTTTGAGGTTTTTTTTTGCAAAAAACCAATGCATTTTAAAAAAAAGAATCAGCTCTAAATCTTCCGCCTCTGCTCCCCCCGCCCAAAAAAAAATATGTGCTGATAAACCAGTACAATCGCAAGCCGTTATTTTAATAAAAATTGTTTTTTACAATTATAAAAGAATATTTAATAATTTAAGATTATGAGCAAATTATGCACAGCCAACAAAGATGCACAAGGTGTGCGAAAAGGCCTTTGTTAAGATGGAAATAAAGTGTCGTCCAAAATTTAAGTGTTCATTATTTATACAAAATATAAAAAGAAAACGCCAAAATTTTGATATAATAATCCCCTTTAAAATGCATGACATAAACAAATTGATTGATTGACAGTTTCCTTTTATAAGGGATTAACATAATTTTAAAGCGATCGTTGCAAATCTTTTTAAAACTTTATTATGAAAAAATAACTCGGAAATTGAATTATTTTTTATGACCTTGAATAGCCCGGTTGCTTACATTGCCTTGTCAACAAAAATTTTATTTAGTAAAATTTTAATGATAGTATTATTTTTTAAAATTAATGTTTTATCTAATAAATTTTCGTTTTTGTAACTATTTTTAAAAGGACATAAAAACGATGGTATGGTTCTCTGGTAGCAGAAAAGAAATATAAAAACGAAAAAATTTTTTTTTTATGAAATAAATAAATAAAAAGCGTTTTGTCGGCCATTTCTATAAATGAGCAATTGCGAAGCTGAACAAACAACTCTTGAAAAGTAATCAAAAATATTTTAATCAAAAATATTTTATTGAAATTTTTGAGGCTTTTTTCTTTGGGTTTTATGCAACAAAAAACCCTATCAAAAAGACCATAATTACGTTAACAAATTATGGTTCGGAAATTTTTCCCGGTGACACCTAGCGCCACCATGGTCAAAATTTCATCAAATTTATAAAATTGGATCGCTCGGGCGCCCCACTACTTGCTCCGTCATCGCATGCTCGCCATTGGCGGACCTCTCCGCAGCCTTCAGATTTTTGCACCATCATATTAAAATTTTTGAAGAAGATCAGTGCAATTTTTCAATGAAAATGGTAAAACATCTGTAATAAATCGATTTAGAATGTTTAAGTCGTTTATTGGTGCGTTTTTAGGCGGTGGACGGTTGAGTCCCAAGCCATTTTTCCATTTCAGTCCCGGGTCTGTAACTCTTCAGGGAGTGGTTTCCGCAGATTTTTTTTTTACGGATTCTTACTTCACAGACCGAGAGGCGTCGATTGATATATAAATTGTTCGATGTTGCGTCTGGGCCCTCAAACCCATATTTCCCCGATGACTTTATCACGAAATTTAAAATTTTGATTTTTTATGTGCTTTTTTTAAAAACTTTCTTCTGCTAAATTTTTCTCAAAAATCGAAAAATTTTTTAAAAGAAATTTTTTATAAAGTTTTTTTTTGTTTTAATCTAACTAAGGAGTGCAGCCAATAGGACAAATAATTATATGTTTCATTGTTCTAACATTTTTTGGGCTTATTTATTTATTTTTTCGATAATTAAAGGAACGCGGTATGTGGTGCCGATAAGCGACACACCGAGTCGGCAGGGTAGATTTTGGTTTGTTTGGTAACATATTTTGCACAAAAAGGATTCCGGGATTTCCGTTTCTCCGGCCTGTTCCCCGGTTACCGGATGCATTTCTCGTCCCGATTTCCTACTTCCGGTAAAATCATTTCACGCACAACCCCAAATGGTAACAGGCGCATTTTTGAACTAAAACCGAGAGAGTTTAAGAACCACATGGGCTCTTCATCTATGGTGATTTTATATTTTATTTCGTTTTAAAAAATAAATAAATATTCAACAAGCGTTGTTACAAAATTGAAGTTTTTATAAGAACTGTTCGTATTCTTCATTTAAAATTTAGTTAAGAATTTTATTTTAAAACGATATATCAAATTAATCAATAAATGCAAGAAATTTTATCTCTAAGTGCAAACATACACTTAGGATTTGGGCAATTACCTTTTGTTGGCAAAAAATATCACGTAACTAGTAAATTTGCCAACAAAAAAAAATGGCAAAAATTAAGCTAAAAATTGGCAAAGAGAACATTATATGCCATGGCATTTGGTGAATTAGCCCGTAGGAGTGAGTAGGGCGCCTTAAAATAATGAAAAAACAGGATTTTTTTTTAAATTCTCATCCCCATAAGCTTTTTCAATCTTGCCATTATTTTTTAGCCAACCCATAAATGTGTAATTATATTGTGCTTTTTATTTTGTATTCATTCAAAGCAATTTCTTCATATGGTTTAGAGACGACGGTAATAATAAAGAATTAAATAATTTTAATATTTCATAAATTTAGGATTATCAAAAAATATGCAAAGGCACGCAAGACGCATCAGAATATGCAAAAACGGACGAATGGCAAAGATTAAGGGAATATAATGAGAAGGAAATGATGGAGGAAACAAAGCGAAAAATGCTAAAAGGAATAAAAACGGATTTTGAAAAATGGAAAAATAGTCTAAGCGGAGAAGACGCGCGAAAAATGTTGACTTTGGTAGAACTAGGAAGTGTTTTTATGGATTTGGAACATAATTTTGGATGTGTCGATAGATTTTTGAAATATTGCCGTTTTCTTCAGCAAAAAAATCACATTATCACCAGAAGTAGTTTAATAATTAATTAAATTCATAAAAAAAAATTTTTTTTAATTTTTTTGAATATTTATCAAAAATGTAAAAAAAATATTAAAAGGTAAATTAAAATTTAAAAATTTAAGATGATCATTATTTTGATGAAAAGGAACTTGAACTTATTGCAATGAAGCCAGAATTTGAGAACCTAGCTGGACAACCGATGACAATCCGAGAAGCAATGCCAAAAATTGTTGAAGCATATGATTTCAATCACAAAATTTTACTGAGTAAAAATCCAAAATTTCAAATGTTTTTCAAAGAAAACACAGACAGAATGCTGAAAAAATTGGATGCAGCAAAGGAAAATGCCAAGCCGAACAAACAAGTGAAAATCACTGCCAATCCTGTCATAATGAATCAAATTACTGACAATCATATCATTCCTGACCTAAAATTCCTCAATATAACCAACTGCATCATGGTAATTGATTCATTCCAAAAACTTCTTTTTAATATGAGTAAAATTTATTGATCAAATTTTATGAAAATGCATATATTTTTAATTAGGTTTCATTATTTGTTCGCTCCAACGGGGACCAAGAAGCAAAGCATTTTTTGTTGGATATAAAAAAAGAAATGATTCATCATACTGCATCAAAGCATCAAGAAGTAAATGAAAATAGATTGTATGCTGCAGAATTATTCAGGTACTGTATAAATGTCGAACAATGACCGCATAATGACCTGTCTTGGTTCAAAAAATTTATTCTAATTTCGGTGCTTTTCAATTTTTGCGATCCCCCGCCCCCCTGAAATTTAAAAGAAAAGATGCTTCTTGGAGTAGTTTGGGTTTTGCTGATCACGAATATGATAACTGATTCGTCAAATGTCCAGTTTAATCTATGATTTTGTCATATCAATGACAACGGATGACTAACGATGACAAAGAGAAATGCAAATTAAACCTGTTAGGGCGGAACAAGACAAAACACCGCCACCCGAAACACCGCCGGAACGAGTTTTTTGGTCATTTTTTTCTTGATCCACTAATTATGACAAACTTGATTTTATTCGAAAGCTCTAAGTGTTTAGAAACTATCTTAAGCAGATGTTAAGCGATTGAAAAATTCGCAAAAAAGTTAGAAAATAAACTTCATAAATTCCCGATTTTTTCGATTTTTTGCATAATAAAAATTATATCTTTTTGGAGAATTTTGAATCGCTTAACATCTGCTTAATGATAGTTTCTAAACACATAGAGCTTTCGAATAACATCAAGTTTATAAAAATTGGTAGATCAAGAAAAAAGTTACGACCAAAAAACTCGTTCCGGCGGTGTTTCGGGCGGCGGTGTTTTGGGGTGCACCGCTGTTAGGGGATGGGGCAGCAGGTCGCACTTTTTCCACTTTTCTTTCAATTTAAGAGAGATCCGCATATCTTACCATAAGAAAGATGAAGAATGGAAAGTTGTTTATGCTGATGAATGAATTGGTGTGATTATTTTTGGATATGTTAGCATTCTGCTCTTTTAAATAGTACCGTATTTGTCTCTATCATTCATGTTTTTCTATTAATAAATACTGTATGTCCATGTTTTCATGATTCTTTCTTTGTTTACTGATTTTCAACTGAATAAAGCCTTAAAACAAGTGTAAACTAAAATGATTTTTGCTGGTTATCCCAACATTCTGAGTGCCAGAAAAAAAAAACAAGGTAAAATTTCATAAAAATGGTAAAATAATCTGTATGTCTTGGCTATTGCGTTTTTGCAATTTGCTAAAAATAGCCAATCTTTAGAGAAAAAAAAATACTTTATGCATTTGGGAGAATATGAGAAATGAAAAATTATAAAAAATAAATCGCATAAATAAAAAAATCTCTGTAAACTTCATTTTATTTGCTTCGATCATCAGCAGTTCATTTAACAGTTGTGTTGTTTTCTGTTGTTTTTTGTTTGGTTGCCAATGCAAATTGGTCGGCGTCCATTACTGTCGTTTAAATTTGGCACTTTAGTTTTGGCATTTTATCGCAGCGGCGGAAATTGTCCAATTACGATAGCCTCCGCTTCTTCAACAGTTAAGCCATTTGGCATAAACTGCCTATTATTGAATTTGAATGACATTTTTTAATTATTTTTTGGTAATTTTAATTAAAATAAATTTGTTTGTCTGTCATTTTGGAAAGTAAAAGGATAAATTTTTAAATGTGATTTTGTGCAAATTGCAAATGTTCCTCCCTCGCATTTGATTAATGAGCATAATTTGAGCGATCATTAGCCATTTTTTGTCCCATTTTCACACAACAACAGACAAAAACGAATTGTGCAGAATATTTTTTGCGGAATTCTCTGGTCTATTTTTGTTAATGATGATATGATTAACAAGTATTATTTTTTAATTAATTTTATTTGTAAAAATTATTAAAGAATTATTCATAACTTTGGCGAATAATTAAAGAAAAAACTGTATTAAACAAATGAACGGTTTGACAATGGCGCCGCATAGTAACGACAAAAAAAAAAAAAAATTCCGTTGGACAACCAAGCTGATAACGCAATTTCTTTGAGAAAAACAATATTATTTTTTTGATAATTTTCCAACATCCTTTATGATAAAAATTAAAATTTTTTGTCTTCTTTTAAAATTATTATTATTTTTAATCTGAAAGGCATTTCATAATTTTTTAATTCCCATATTCATAAGACTATGATTCGTTTTTAAAAGGTCACAATTAGAGATCGGACAAGAGGGTCGGTCGAACGGTTTCGGTTAAAAAGCGAAACCGAAAAAAACCGAAAACGATATAACCGAAAAAAGAGTCTCGGGTTTTTACGATTTTTCGACTTTTCCGATTTAAACCATTTTTATTAAAATTAAATGGTCAATCAAATATTTGTAATTAATTTTTGGGAGATTGCGATCAAGAAGATCAGCTTTTCGGCTTTTCTTATAGTGGTGTTGCCTTACTTAGATTTACATTTAATACTCTTACTACATTCAACACTTTCGGACTCTAATTCATTGTTGTTGCTTTTTCCATAGAGCATTTTGCTATAGCTATAAGCAGGGTTACCGTTTTCCTTATTTATAAGGATTATCCTTATTTGAGGGCTCTAATCCTTATAAATTAGAAATATTAGTATTTTTTTACAATTTTTTGAACATATTTCTTATTATTTGTAAAAAATTTTCCCGGCGGTGCCTATCGCCGGACACTCAATCCTTTTAAAAATTTTCAAAAAAGGACACAAAATTTGCTATTTTTGGGAAAATCTTTTAACAAATGGGCCATAATTTTCAAAAAAATTTTCCATGTTTCGCCTATCGGCACCACCGGACACCCAATCGTCTATGTTTTGATCTAAAAAGCATTGACACCATATTTCTCTCCGCCGTCTATTTTTCTGTGCAATTCCTGCTTTGAAATGAGAAATTAAATTTTTAATTCCGAAAAAGGAAAGGTCGGCGGGGCTGACAGGCGCCGCCGGGAAAAATTTTGAAAATATTAAAGAAATTTGCTAGAAAAATTGTAAAAATGTACGAATTTCTTCTTCGGTTTATTTTTCGGTTTTTTCATAAAAGTCGGTCGGTTTCTTCGGGTTTTTGAATATTTCGGTCGGTTTTTTTCTAACCGAAATCGAAAAAAACCGAAAAAGCTGAAATTTTCTGGGTCGGTTTTTTTCGGTCAAAAATCGAAACCGAAAATCGAAAAAAACTGAAAAAAACCGACCGGTCCGATCTCTAGTCACAATTGCTTCAATTTTGCTTGGATTTCATCAGAAAAATGTGAAAGGTGCATTTGTATGTATTTTTCCTCATGTAAATTCTTTTTGGCGTTATAATACTTATGTAGTTCGCAGTTAATGTTTAAGAAGATTTTTCCATGAACGGCAATTGAATTTAACAAGACGGGATTCCCGAATGCGAAATTCCGGGCTTCCGTGTGATTTTAGGTGATTTTACATTTGTATAATCTCCAACACAGTATATATATATATATAAATATATATAATATATATTTTATTGTATATGTTAGTTAATTTAATAAAGTTAAAATATCTTTTTATTTAAATTATTCATTAACAAATTTCAATTTTTACTGACTGGAAATCCCCTTTATGTTCTTTATCGAAATAATATAGCTGAATTGCGTTCTTTAATTGATAAAAAAAGCAACAAAAAAAAACCATAGATAAAAAATAAATAAAGATTTACAAAATTTACAAAATTTTTAACAGGATTGGAAGGATAGAGTGATACAGAAAAGACAAATGAAAAATCCCGAAATGCTATAAAAGTGAAAATACTCAAATATAAGCTTTACTCATCATAACCAACACCACCCGCCAGTCGTTTCACCTGCAGCATAATGAAAAGCGCAACAATCTTAATTAAATCAATCTCTGCGAATATCCGTGCGCATAATATTGTGTTAGACAGTCCCCTAATTTGTCATTTTTATTGACTTTTTGCGGAAAAAATTCATTATAAATAAAATAAATAAAGAAATTTTTCATATGTCAAGCTAATAGAGCCAATCAAGTTTGACCAGATGATATCAGAAATGTTTAGTTTGTTGGGGTTGAGAAAAATTATAAAAAATTTTCTCAAAGTCTATAAAAATGGCGGAGTATAAGAAATTTCCCAGCCAAACATTTAAACACTACCTGACGAATTCTATTTGCGCTTTGACAAAGGCGATTGAGAACGCAAGTGTTGTCTTTTAATGCCCAATAAGAAACTTTTGGGTGAATGATGTTTCTTGAAATAAATTTTAGGACAATTAAAATTGGATATAGTTAATTTATTTTGAATTAAATTTAGAAAAATATAAAAATACCAAGTACCAATAAATGGCGGACTGGCCAGTTAGCGTGGCCGGTTTAGCGTCGTTGGATATAATGGATATAACTTTTCTCAGAAGAAGCAACCAAACTAAGTTTTCTTAGTATCATTCGACAGCTCTTGGTAAGCTCTATCAGTTGCAAAATTCAAAAAAATTGGTCGAGCTAATTAAAAGTTAGGTTCAAAAAAGTTTAAAAGTCGACCTAACCTAAATTTTCGATCTTTTTTGAAAATAATTTTTTATTAGCTCGACCAATTTTTTTGAATTTTGCAACTGATAGAGCTTACCAAGAGCTGTCGAATGATACTAAGAAAACTTTGTTTGGTTGCTTCTGAAAAAAGTTATATCCATTATATCCAACGACGCTAAACCGGCCACGCTAAACCGACCCCCACCCAAAAAAAAGCGGTACGGGCCAACTGCGTCTGGCCAACTGTGTCTTAATACTAAAAGAGTCAACTGCGTCTCAGTTAAAAAAATAAATAAATAACCCCTTATTTTTTTTTGAAAACCGAACCCTAGGCCCCAATTTTTTGTGAAAACCGACCCCTAGTCCCCAACCCATTTTTTTGAAAATAACTCTTAGTCCACAATTTATTTTTCTCAAAACCTAACCCACTCATTTTTTTCTGAAAAACGAAATGGAAATTTTTAAAACTGGGGGTTGCTTTTCAAAAAATGAGCAATTTTCTATTTTTTTTTTTTTTGAATTTTTCTCGGTTTCCATATAAAACTTATGCCATTAATATTTGTTGTTTTATATAATTTGAGTTTTACAATTTTATTAAGTTACCCTCAAGCACTTGGACAAATTGATAAATTTTATGTCGCTCGTGTCAGTAACTTCATTTTCTGTGTCAGTGTTGGCATAATTTTTTCCAGTTTGAAAAAAACCTTTAAAATGCTTCTTGTTAAAATTTTTTTATGCTATTCGTAAGTAAATAGGCGCCATCGAAAAATTTGTAAGATTTCCTTACCTTTATTTTAATTGTTAAATCATAGATTCTTTAGTGCGAAACAAATGCGTAAAGGAAAATTTGAAAATTTGAATGTGCTTAGTCACCAATTTTTTGGAAAAAATTAAATTTTTGCAAAAATTTGAACATGCCTGGCAAAATTATTAGAATTTTGAAATTTACTTAATGATTTACCGAATGATGCAACCATTTTGGCGATTGGATCTTCCGGCTTTAATTCAACAAGTTCAAGTTCCTTTTCATCCAAATAAAGATCGTCTAAAAATATAATATATAATATAATATTTAACTTTTGATATTTTTTATTTTTAAAAATTCTTTTTATCATTATTTAATTTAAAAATTCAAATTTCAATAAATATTAAGCTACCTTTTGTGCTTTTGCGATTTTTCTCACTAAGCAAATCACAAGAATTTAAAAATCTTTTAACACTTTCAAATCCTTTCTCACATTCTTCAAATTTCTCTCTAAATTCATTTGATGTTTTTTCCATGTTATATTCGCGTAATATTTTCCATTCATCCTTTTTCGCAAATTCTGATGCTTCGTCTAAGTTCATGCATATTCTTTTGTTTTTCTTATATTCATTAACGACGATATTCACCTGAAATTACAAAAATTATTTAACCAAAATTTCAAGCGTTTAAAGAAAAAAAAATCAAAAAAAAAATCAAAGTAAATATGGAGAAATTATAATTGGATAATAAATTTAATAATAATTAAATAATGATTTCAAGATTTTATTATTTATAATTTTCTTTTATTTTTTTATCAATTCACCATTTTGCATTTGCGCAAATTGAAAAATTGTATGTCACTTGTGGCTGTATGTTTCTCGTGCATTTTAGGCATACCAATATTCTCTGTTTTGGCATGAATTTTTATTTTTTATGTTATATTTACGAAACCAGAGGTTATTTTATCCATCCTTTAATGCTATTCGTAAAATTTTATGATTTTTTTTTGGATGCGAAATACGTAAAAGATGACGGAAAATATTAATAATTTATGTGTGCTTTATTAACCGTCGAAGGAAAATAATGGTAATTCGGCTATGGTTTAGTAATAAATTTTTTTAGGAAAAAAATTAAAATTTTTTGAGCTTCATCCTTGCATATGCCTGGCAAAATTCTAAACATTTTAATAATAGTTAATTATATATACCGTATGCTGCAACTATTTTTGGCATTGCTTCTCGGATTGTCATTTTGTTCCCTTTTGAGTCTCCAAATTCCGGGTTTATTGCAATTAATTCAAGTTCATCTTCAGAATTATAATTCTCTAAAAAATATTCTTTTACATTTACCTTTTTCGTTTTTTTTTTTTAGTTTTATAATAAATTGTTTAGCATTTTTTTTTCTCAATTTTTGTGTAAATTTCAATAAAAATTCAGCTACCTTCGGCGGTGTTTTCGCGTAAAAAATTGCAATATGTTATAAATTTATCAATACTTTCAAATGGTATAGTAAATTTCTCCCCATAATTCGTTCCTAGTTCTTCCTGGGTTATTTGCGTGTTAAATTCCTTCAATTTTTGCCATTCGTCCGTTTTCGCATATTCTGATGCAGCTTCAATACCGTTGCATATTTGGTTATATAACTAAATATATTTCAAATAAATGATACTTTTTTATTGTGATTATATTCGTAATTTTCTGGAGATTCCGTTCAAAGAAAAAAAAATTATTTTATCCCACTCTTTCTCAAAAATATGAATTTTAACATATTCCAATAAAAAAGTAAAAATTACCTATTGCCTATCGACCCAATTTAACCATTAGTGTCAATCCTGTTACATTCTTTACAAATTATAAATTCCGTTTTGTTTTTTTCTTATAAAAATTTAATAATTTTTCTAATAATTTTATGTTTTAATTTCTCGAATAATTTGAAATTCAAAAGAAATTAGTTTCTGGGAAGCAAAAAAAAAAAGAAATGGGAAAAATTATGAAGATTTATTGTGAAAAGATTTTTGACCAAATTAAATTTCTTGAACATAGTTCGATATATACAATTTTTATTTACCATAGAATTATTTAATTCGTTCTCATTTGAATCCCAAAATTTCTGTTCCATTCCAATTAGATCAAATTTCTGTACCGAAGAAGACTTATCTTAAATAAATATTATTTTATTTGCCTTTTAAATTTTTAAAAATATTCTTTTTATTTTTGATTTACAATTTCATTTAAATATGAAGTAAACCTTTTGTACTTAAACAATTGTTTTCGCGAAGAAAATCGCAATGTTTAAAAAATTTTTGAGCAAATTTAAATTTTCGCCTCCACATTTCTAGCTAAAAAAAAAAGAAAATATAAATGCCCATTATAACTTTTCTATATGAAAGTTAAGAAAGGGAAGAAGTACTATAATTTTCTCGTTCAATGGCACTCAAATTTCAATATTTTTTTGATCCTCTATTCTTTCTATCTCAAAAATCTTAATTTTGCAAGACATACTCCAAAGTGTTAAGTTAACGTTTGCCTATAGACCCAATTTAACCAAATGTGTCAACCCCGGTTATATTCTTTACAAATTTATGTTCACCAAATATGCACTAAAAATATTTAAAAAAATAAGTGTGCAAATTGGTGCTAGGTCGTTTCATAAAAACCGCCACTTTGGGCGTTTCATAAATTCCGCCATTTCGCGGATTTTTCGTCAAAAACTTATCATATCTTTGCGTAAACTCAACCAAATTGTACATTCTTGGTATGGCTCTATAGCTATTTGTTGGCTCTATTAGCATACCAAATTCCAAAAAATTGGATCAAGTTCTGAAAAAGTTGTAGCCATAATAACTGCAAGAAACTCTATATTTTTCTCAGAACTTAATCACATTTTTTGAAATTTGGTAGATTAATAGATCTAACCAATAGCTATTGGACCCATGCCAAGATTATATCATTTGGTTGTATTTGAGCAAAGTTATGACCAGTCTTTGACGAAAAATTTGCGAAATGGCGGAATTTATGAAACGACCCTTAGAAGCTAAATTTTCAAGTGTTTTTCTGCTAATTATACCGTGTAGAATCCAGGAAAAAAATATGCATTTGCATAAAATTGGCAGCTCTACTTATCATACAAAAATGTGCTCAATTACATTTATTATTTTATAATATTGTCAATTTACCTTCATGCACTCGTCAAGGTTGAGAAATTTTAAATCAAGCGCGGCAATAATCATCAATTTTATGTCAGGGTCATTATATCTATTGTCTATTTTGAGGGAATATAATTTTTCTCGGTTCAACATATTGGCAAAACCAAGACGGCATGGTATGTGCATGGAAAAAAATATGAAATTTTGAATACTTGGGTGGGTTTACTATTGTTTTTTTTTGTTGCTTATTTTAATTTTTTTTAAAGGTTAATTTACTAAAAAGAAGAAATTTACTGCGCTGCCGATAAGCGCCGTCAGAAAACCTTGGAAATTTTGGCTGATTTTGGTAGTAATTTTGTCCTAAAATTTTCAATTCTCTAGTTTCCATCCTAGCACATGCCTAGACAGAATAGTTTATCTCCATTTTACCATAACTACTATTGTATCCTTCAATAATTTTTGGCATTGCTTCTCTGATTGTCATTTTGTTCCCATTTGAGTCCCCAAATTCCGGTTTCACTGCAATTAAATCAAACTCCTCTTCCGAAGAAGAATTATCTTAAAAAAAAATTTATTATTTACCTTTTTGTATTTTTTTGATAAATTTTTTCTAATATTTTTATTTTTTGATTTTTGTTACTCAATTTCACTAATTTTAATTTACCTTTTGCACTTTGGCTATTGTTTTCCCGAAGAAAATCGCAATAAATTAAAAAGTCTTGAACTAATTCGAATGTTTGCTGCCAGGTTCCTACATCGAAAAATGTTATATAATTGTTATGCCCAACAGTTCGTTTCCAGCCGTCCGTTTTCGCAAATTCGGTTGCATCTTCTATGCCCCTACAAATTTTGTCATAATCCTAAATTATCTTTTTAAAAGTTTAAAATTAGTTTTAAAAATTTACCGTCTCTTCGGCCAAAGTGATAATTCCAATGAATGAAAGCAAAATAATGACCAGAATAGAAATGTCCATTTAAGATTTTCTACACAAATGGTGGCTTTTTGAATAACAAAAAATAAATTTATATAAATTTTTCTGTTAGAGAAGTTTATTTTAAAATATTCAAAAAAAAAAACTCATGAACTTTCATCAAATTGATTTTTCTAGAAGTGCAAAAGCCTAAACATTTTACTGAATATATTTTTTGGTAATCCTGTATAATGGGGGTCCCTAATTAATATATAAATTTAACTTCTTATTTTTGGCTGAAAATAGGTATTTGGGGATTTTCAATGGTACTGAGCACGAATTTGACCTTAAATTTTTCGTATGACACCATCTAAGCTAAGATTTGATCAAATCTATAATTTTCATTAAGTTCATACACGTTTTCAATGAGAACATAGCGCTGCTCGGTGCACAAAAATTGAGCAAATCATAGATTAGATGATGCCCTACTATAAATTTCCCCCCCCCCCCCCATTCTACAGAATTGCCATTTTTTACACCTTTTTCGATCATAATTTTTCTTACACGGGATAATTTGCTAATTCTACAGGCTAATAGACAAAGATGCGAGATTTAGTTTAATGGATTTGGAAAAAAAGTATATCGCTTTGGGAAGTGTACAAATGAATCAACCCCACACCTAGGTATCAGGGATGGGATTTGTACTCATTACTCGTACTCGTTAGTGGTGATTACTTGTGTTTTTTGACTACTCGTTACTCGTATTTTGTAACGAGTAATGAGCAATTTTATGCACTGGTAAGAACGGGTTCTGAGTAAGAAATTGTTGAGAAAAATTGGAGAAAAGGAAAATTTTGAAGGAAAAATTCGTTTTAAATTTATTTTTTTAAACTATGTATCTATCCCAATGAAAATTCGTTGTGAAGGTAGAAGTGTTGCTTTTCCATATTTTTTGCTTGAGTTCAAATCCCTCTCATACAGGAAATTAAAATATTTTTTTAAATTAAGGTTTCTGAAATTGATCTCAAAATTTGTAATTTTTTATGAAAAATTTGCTATCAAATTGATCATTTTTACTGGTTTTTTGCTCTTGAAATAAATTTTTCAAAATGATGAAAAAATAATGTGGAAACATTGAAAGCCAAGCATTAACATGAAATTTCAGGACTGCACGAAATCTCCAAAAATTTTCGAAAACGAAACCGAAGCGAAGCGAAAATCACTATTTTTAATAACCGAAAATGAACCCCAAAAAGTGCCGAAAAAGGTCGAATATACAAAAACGTAATTCGTGGGTGCAGCACTAATTGCAGTAAATAAAAAATCACAACATTGAATTTTAAGATTTATGTACAATGTGAATGAATTTTTTTTTACTAAAAAATTTGAAAATAGAATTACTCTTTACTCGTACTCGTATTACTCGTGCAATTCTCGTTACTCGTTTTATTCGTAATGCGAGATTTATAATATTAAAAATTTAGTTTTTGGCTTTGAAAAAAGATAATAGCGCTTGCGCCTATTTGGGAAGTTCCCCAATTATTCAAATTTTTATATCAGCCCCTTCGACTAGGTCATAAATCTATTTAAGTTTATATGAGTTATAAGTATAGATCGGATCGTTTTGCTTTTTTCGGTTCTTTGACTCATTTACCAAAAAAAAATCGACTAAATTTTCCGGTACCGCCTACTTGGAGATGAAGTTTAATATTTGCAGATTTGAGATAAAGGGATTTGTTCCAAATTGTATTAATATAAATTATCCAAAGAATAAATGATGGATATGCTGGGCCAACCGATGTATTTATGTAGTCAATCAGCCATTGGTTGACAAATGTTGACGTGCATTATGCCATACGTGCTGACGATAACTTTAACATTAGAGAAATGATGAATGCGTATAATGGCATGAATATACGTATGTCATGCATATTATGTATATGCATCTCTATAATATCGCCTATGTTTGACGTAATGTTGACGTGTAATCTGCCAATTTGTTGCTTACTATGGCTTCAATTCATATAAAGAGTTTATAGACACATGAATATACATACATATAACATATACTTTTTTTTTCCTTTCCGTTTTTCTTAGTAGAATTGATTTTGATGTGATGTCTAATTCATAAAATGTCATGAAAACTCTTTGTATGCATCCTACTTTCAATGCAAATTAATGATATTATTTCCTCATTTCCTATATCGTTTTAGCTTCGTCTTTGACTTTGATGTTGGCAAAAATGCCAACTCTAATAAGATAGTTTTTGTTTACAATTAACAACATGCCAAATTCAAAGCGTATTTGCATCATATTCGTGATCAGCGCCCCAAATTACCCTAGAAAACGATTTTTTAATTGAAAGTTTCGGGAGGTGGGGAGGTCGCAAAACAGAAAGTACCTTTAAAGAATTTCTTTTAGTTCATTCAGTAATAAATCTTCAATAAACACAATTTTGGTTGAATTCCTTCCAAGAAAGGTCAGAGATTAACTCTAGTTTATTGCGTATTACTACCCTAAAATATGAAGAAATAGTTAATTATACAGGAAAGAATTAGGGTCTATCAATGGATAATACACGTGGAATAAATATTTTGGCATAGAAACAAATGATACAGAGCGTGACCGGACAATGGGACAGTGGACAATTGGACAGTGGACAATCGGACAGTGAGGACAATCGGACAGAAGTGGACAATCGGACAGTGGACATTCGGACAGAAAATACAAGTAAAAAAAGGAAAATGATAAGAAAATGACCGATTAAGAATGTCTTAATAAGTTTTAAAAAAATTATGACAATTAAAATGAGTTTATTTGCAGTTTTTTGGCTACACTTTCTTAAAACTTAATCCTAGCACGCCTATTTACGAACCATAGCTTACCGAATGCCGAAACCAAACCTTTAAAAATTTGCTTTCTAAACCCGATTAAGCATCCAACCACTTGTTCTAAAGTGATCATTCATTTTTCTTATCATTTTCCTTTATTTTCTGTCCGATTGTCCACTGTCCAATTGTCCACTTCCGTCCGATTGTCCTCACTGTCCAATTGTCCACTGTCCGATTGTCCACTGTCCGATTGTCCGGGAGCCATACAGAGTCCAACGACCATACGATAAAGCGATAGTTGAAAATTTAGGTCTCATTCAAGAACCAAACAAAGATCAATTCAAACAATAAAGTATATCGTTTGGCCGCTAATAATTTTGATTTTAGGAAAATAAAAACTTAATTTTTATTCAAAGATAAAAATATACTTTTCAATTTTTAATTCGTCAGAAAATATCGGTCCGCAAATGTCGGCCCGTCAAAGTCGGTCCGCATATGTCGGGCAACCGTTTATTGCTAGTTTAAGTAAGAAAAAATTTTTAATTTATAAAAATTTTTAATGTTCATTAGAATGTAACTTTTTTGTGAGAGGCTTAATCGATTAGCTTCTAATTAATCATCGCTTCTAAACATGTAGAGCATTCGAATGATACCATGTGAAAAATTTGGCTGACTAAACAAAAAGTTATGGCCACATCCATTTAAAATTGTACGAATTGCCATTGTACGAACGGCCTTTGAATTACTATCATTTCCTTAATTACATCATCATTACACTTTATGTAATTCAAAAAATAAGACAATTTCCGCATCCTTTTTAATAATGTACTGATGAAAAAATATTTTTATTAACTATCTTTTAAATTTTATTTATTTTTTTACTATAATGGCAGATGTTTTTTTTGAACTACACTAAATTAAATGACAAATTTTTCATCAATAGAAAGTTTGTGATCGATGATTTGAGGTGAAAATGACCATCTGTAGCGAATTTTTGAACACGGCCTTGATACTGTTACGAAGGTTCATGTTGAACAAGATCATAATGATAGCAAACATACCTTTGAATATTTAAAAATTATATATTCCAAAAAGGTAATATATAAATTAAATAATATATATTATTAATAAATTATATATTTAAATATTATTAAGTTTTTCTTATTAATTTTAAATTAACCATATGAAGAAGCCCATAAAAAATGTGCAACAATGGTAAACCATGGTGGAACAGGAAAATATTGCATGTACAAATATGTTAAAACGACAGTCGATGTCAAACCACTGATCAGAAATACTTGAATAAAAATCTTTGAATTTAAATTTGAGTTATCACACGCAAAAAGCAAAATGCCAAACAAATTTGTTGCGTTTTTGGCTCGTAGAGTTTTGCTGTCTGTTTTGTTCAGTTCCAACCATGTGGGCCCTCTTTCTATGCATAATCAAATAAAAAATGCCATAAATAATCGGAATGCCAAAAGCGATAGCAAAGTTGTTGAATGGGAACAGTTCGTGCACATACTTAAATTTTTTTATATTAAAACTAAAAAAAAAGCACTATTTCAATCAGGGAATGGTTTCCGCCATATTTTTTTCGGATTTTTAGTTAACAGACCGAGAGGAGTCGATTGATATATAATTTGTTCGGTTTTACGTCTGAGCCCTCAAAACATATTTTCCGATTTTTTTTAATCTAATTAATAAAATGGTGAATTTATGAAAAACATCCTATCAATCTGATGCTTCGCTTACCCATCCTTCGCTGTCCTCAACATATCCAATGTGTGGTTGCCAAAAGTAACCGACCAACATTCCATTAGGAACCGGCGGGATGAACAAAAAACCCATACACATGGCATAAACAACGGCAATGCCAATCCACACGAACAGCACTTTTCCATCAAAAAGTGCAATGGCTAACCGATGGTTGGCCATTGCAATGCATCGGTTCAGTGCCAAAATAATGGCAATCATTGACTCGCACACAAATGTTGCTTAACCAAATATAAACAAATATAAAATTTAAAATCTCATCGAGTCTCAAAAAAATATATTTGAATTTTTGTCCCTAAATTATTATTTTATGCGATAATTTAAAGAAAAAGCATAAATGCTAAAAAATTAAAAAGTTAAAATATCATTTTAGTTATTTCAAATAGGGCTGAGCGGGTCCGGACCCGATTACCCAGCTTTTTCGATACCCGGACCCCGAACTGGACTCGGTTTTTCAAAAAGCCAATATCCGGAACTCGACCCGGTAGGTGGCCGGGTAGAACGGGTCCAATAAGCAATGGTAAGAATGCAAATTAAATAATCTTGATATCATCCGATAGCTCTTACTTTCTTCTGTAAGCTTGTTAAATTTCAGAAAATTTCATATATTTTTGAAAAAGTTGTGGCAAAAATAGTGAAAAAAATAGCCATAACTCTTGAAAAAGGTAACGATTTTTTTTTGAAATTTAGAAAGCTAATAAAGCTATTCAAGAGCTATCGGATGATGCCAAGTTTATTTAATTTTGTTGTTTTGAGCAAAGTTATGACTTAATTTAGTCGAAAAAACAGTGAGAATGGCGGATTTACGAAACGCGCATAGGTGGCGGTTTTTACGAAATGCACTAGCACCACCCGAACCCAGCATTTATGGACCCGGCAATACCCGGATCGGATCCGAAATTCTCTAATTTTTATTATCAATAAAATTCTTAATACAATAAAATTAAATAATTAAAAATAACCGTTTTTTTCATTCTGGATATAATTTATTTCTTTACAACTTTCTTTGGACTAGAATAACTTTCTGAAAAAAATATTTTTGCTTAATTTTCCGAGAAACAATATTAAGAAAATTCGGCGCTAATGTAAAAGTGACTGTTTTTGAAACCAAAGAGGGAAGGAGGACCTTTGATTTTTCGACAAATTTTTTCAAAAGGGTCCCCCCTTTGGTTTAAATTTCAAACACAGTCACTTTTACATACATTAGCGCCGAAAATTCTATTAAGCGGACATATGGAATTTTTTTATCCAGAAAATTTATTAAAATTTTCATGGAAAAAAAAAGTTGGTAACCGACCAAAAATTGTCATGCCGACAATGTAGTTGAAAACTTGTCGATCACAGAACACATCTCCACGGATTGCGTATATGCCGATCAGCAAACAACTCGAGTTGATGTTGAACATGCTGAGGATGCCCATGCACAGCATCAACTTGAAGCAGGACTCACGACGGTTTTTCTTCTGCGCTAATACCCACATGCACGGGATGAACAGCATCTTTAGTGAGGGGCTGTTTTTAGAATAATTTTAAATTTATAAAATAAAAAATAATTAAAGATAATTTCTTTGATATTTAAAGAATTAAAAAGAAATTGTTTATTTATTTAAATAATCAAGAATCACATTTTTTAATGTTTATTCGATTTATCTGATGGAGTAAAAAGAAACAAAACTTTAAATTCAACATTTTGCAAGTTTTGTACCAATAAAATTTGTAAAAATTTTGGGGGGTTTTTTTTTGAAAATATTTATTGCAATATTTTGGCAAAATATAATAAAAAGTCATATCCAAAAAAAATATTTTAAAATTTTTAATTTATTAAATAATTTAATTTAAAAAGATATTTAGAAATAAAAAAAAGCAAAAATTGCATTCACCTCAAAGATCACATAGAAGACAAGCAGTACAACACCGGGCACAACATTACGTCGTTTTTCTTTTGGAATGGACTCGGTGTCGTAAAATGTGCAATTGTAATGGCCGTTAAAGCATTCAGCATTTAACAGACATTCCATTTTGATGAATTCCAGTCAATTTTTAAAATTTTATTTGAATATTTCCAATACACATAATTTACAAAAGTCTTTTGTTATCCAAAATTTTCAATGGGACCAAGGATTTTTTGCGATTTTCTGAGATTTTTTGTGTTTTTTTAAAAAAAAAACGGAATATAAAATCCAAAAAACTGACAAAAAACTTAAATAAAAAACTTTTTGAAGCAAATCTGCTAACAAATATCGCCATAATTTTCAAAATTGAAGCTTTTTAATTAATAAAACCCACCTCTTTAAATTAAAAAAATCTTAGTATTTTAGTTTTTGCCACATCGCAAAGCTCTGAAAATTTTTGGCATCGAACAATCAAATGGGAAAATTAATATATCCCATGAGAATCGAAGGACGGTTTTTGTTTTCATATTTGTCAGTCATTAACTGTAAATAATCTTGCCAGAAAAAGACAGAAATCAAAAACTGATAATTGGTTCCAATGGGAATTTGAAATGACAAATTATTTATAATATTTTTAATTTCATGTAATAGGGGTTAGAGATCTTTGTTTCTAATCAAATCCTACGAAGAATCTACTTCAATGAAAATAATAGAATTAAAAAATTTAAAAATCGGTTTTTAATAATTTCTTGTGCTTAAAATGGCAATTACGATTGTTTAATATTTTTTTTTTTATGCGATTTAAGGTCATATTTCGAAAGTTTTGAGATATTTAACTGAATTTTTCGAAATAATATTTAATATAAGAATTCTTATTTTAATAAAAAAAAATATATAAAGCTAATCAACAAATGTAAAATTTTTATTTGTTAAGTGTAACTGCACTTTTTCATCGGTATGGTACGTTTGCGGACCAGCCAACTTTAGAACCTCATAACTTTTTTCTAACTTGATCAAATTCTTTGGCATCAATCGATTACTCTACGCATTTTGAAGCTTTCATTAAGGCATTGTTAAGCGATTTAATAACTGGCCAAAAAGTTATAATTTTAAACTTGCAAAAAAGTCAGAAATTTTATGAGTTTCCGTTTGTAACTTTTTTATAAATTATGAATTTTTTTTTTGATTTTTGAAGGACTAATAGAACTCTTGAATATCTTTCGAATGATGCCAAAATTACAGAATTTGATCAAGTTAAAAAAAAGTTATGAGATTCGAAAGTTTTTATTTGGGGTAGGACAAATAACGCATAAGTAACAAAATAAGGACGGCAGAAAAGAACAATTTTTGTTGCGGGATTAAAACTGTTTTAGAGGCTTTTCATTTCAATTCACAAAGAAAATTTCACACTATGCTTCCTGATATCAAAGTTTATTTTTTTATTTTTTTTTTATTTTAAATCAATGAGTTGCAACAATACGTGATTCTCTTTCGCAAAAGTCCGTCCGCAAGTGTCCATCCGCAAATGCCCGTCCACAAGTGACGCCCTGCAATTTTACTTTTTATTTTAGCCTAAATTATTAGTTCGAACGATTTTTCAAAAAAAAAACATCTTACATGACCAATCGCTTTTTTCTTCGACAATTCTGTCAACAAACAACGGAACATTTTGAGGAAATTGACTCGAATCACCGCTGCCCCGGCTCCATCGTTTCGGTCGAACCAAATTCCTTTTTATTTTATAATTGTCAATTTTTTCAAAAACATTTTTCTGCATGTGCACTGTGCACTATGAATTGTGGTGCACCATTGTAAATTGTGAGATTTTAACTGATTTGTGAAGTAAAAATGTATATGGTAGTTACATCCTGAACACGGTAACATTCGATTCCTATAGGAGAAATCGGTTTGACGAAGGTGCTGGTGCGTTTCGTAAAAAAGGCCACCTATGCGTGTTTTGCAAATGAACAATTTTCGAATAAATCAAGTAATAACTTTTAAGAAGCAACCGAATAAAATAATCTTGGTGTTGCACGATAGCCCTTGAATTACTCAATTAGCTTGCTAAATTTCAGTAGTCATAGACCGGTAGGAGTCCCACCCCCGTCCCGGTGTGAAAACACGTGTTTTCACACCTAAGCCAACACCTTTGAGTGTTGCCGGGTTTTGTCCCGGGGTGTAAAAACATGTGTTTTACCGGGTTTTGTCCCGGGGTGTAAAACATGTGTTTTACCGGGTTTTGTCCGAGTGCGGGAAAAATTTTTTTTTGACGGGGGGTGCGCGAAATTTTTCCCGGTTTTTTAAGAGGGAGTACTGTACTTTGGGAAAAAAGGAAACCTATGGTATTTTCCCGAACAAATTTTGTTGGGATTACGGTATTATTACCACATTTTTCAGTACTAAAAAATATTTCGAAAATTTATCCAATTGTTGCATGTCAAACATTTTTCCCCTTTGTATTATATATAAAATGTTTCAATTGTCCTTGATGGGACGGGGGGAGAGAGGAATGTGCCAATCGAATTGAACGTCCAGCGCTTGGAAGGGGATAAGTGAGAGGACGCGAAGACGAGCGGGGTGGGGGAAGGGAGCGTCTATCTCTGCTTCTCTCCCCACTCACTATCCGTCCCATTTTCTTTCCTTAACTTTTCAGTGTGACCTTTTTTTTTGAATATAATTGATTAATATGAAAATATGTGTACAAAATTTTGCACACAAATTCTTTTACCTTTACATATCATTTCTGTTTGTTTTTACCCCCTTTAAATTTATTTTGATATCATTTTCTGTTTTGGTTTTTTACCCTTCAATTTACTGTGCATCATTCGTTGTTTTTTACCCCTTTACATTTCTTTTATTTTTTTCATACGACATTTCGGTTGATTGGATGATTTCTTAAATAAAAATTTTAAACAAAGTCAAAAAATTTTATGGACATAAGGAAATATAGGAATAAATAGAAAATTCCCAACCCACCAGCAAAATGAGGAATAACCAAAAATGGTAAACGTTCATCAGTCGGGCATCTTAAGCCTTTACTGATCCCGCCCACCACTGCGAAGGAAGAGTCTTCCGATTTGGCGACCATCAAATTGTATCAAATTTCTTCAGTAGACGATTGCCAATCTTTTATGCATTCCGACAATTAACGCGCAACTAATGCAAATACCATTTTTTGTTGGACCGATTCGTTAATTCGAATTAAAGGGAGGTGCAAAGGTCAAAAGCTTCTCAAATTTAGGTCCTTTTATTTTACCGCCGCTGTGTAATAGGGAAATATGGTAAAGGAGAGGAAAAGGAAAGAGGGATTTAGGACTTGAATTAATATAATGACAATTTTATTTAAAATTGAGAAATGACAATGAATAATGTTATTAATAATGGGAAAATTGTCTTTTTGTTTTGTTCATTTTTTTTCAATTTACTTCATTTCTTTGGTCTGTATGGCGCGAGTATGTCGGTCGAACGACAGTTATCGATAGTACACTTTTCGCACAGCTCGAAGCTAACCACCGACCGGTTTTCCTTTGCAATATGTTTGTTTTGGTTGTTCCATAAATCAGAAAGACAAACTAAAGAAGGGATTTTTCTTAAATTTAAAAGGATATTTTACCATCACACATGCGAAACGTGAGCATGTATTTGGGGCGAAAAAGCTTCCAGGGTTGAACATTATATGAATTTTTAGCCGGAAGCGTTCCTTCATTCATGGGCATATCATTATTCTCAGACATTGCAAGCGTGAAGTTGGTGATTAGAATTTAATCTTACAAATAAATTAAAGAAAATAAAAAGTGACTTTTTCATAAATTGAGAGTTTTTTTATACCTTTTTATGTTTGTTTAACCTAATTTTTCACCTCAAATTAAATGGTTTATTACTTTCTTATTAAAAACCAAACATTGAAGGGGTGATTAATAAATTTTCATATTTTCGTTATACTCCTTCCTATAGTAGGGCATCATCTAATCTATGATTTGCTCAATTTTTGTGCACCGAGCAGCGCTATGTTCTCATTGAAAACGTGTATGAACTTAATGAAAATTATAGATTTGATCAAATCTTAGCTTAGATGGTGTCATACGAAAAATTTAAGGTCAAATTCGTGCTCAGTACCATTGAAAATCCCCAAATACCTATTTTCAGCCAAAAATAAGAAGTTAAATTTATATATTAATTAGGGACCCCCATTATACAGGATTACCAAAAAATATATTCAGTAAAATGTTTAGGCTTTTGCACTTCTAGAAAAATCAATTTGATGAAAGTTCATGAGTTTTTTTTTTTGAATATTTTAAAATAAACTTCTCTAACAGAAAAATTTATATAAATTTATTTTTTTGTTATTCAAAAAGCCACCATTTGTGTAGAAAATCTTAAATGGACATTTCTATTCTGGTCATTATTTTGCTTTCATTCATTGGAATTATCACTTTGGCCGAAGAGACGGTAAATTTTTAAAACTAATTTTAAACTTTTAAAAAGATAATTTAGGATTATGACAAAATTTGTAGGGGCATAGAAGATGCAACCGAATTTGCGAAAACGGACGGCTGGAAACGAACTGTTGGGCATAACAATTATATAACATTTTTCGATGTAGGAACCTGGCAGCAAACATTCGAATTAGTTCAAGACTTTTTAATTTATTGCGATTTTCTTCGGGAAAACAATAGCCAAAGTGCAAAAGGTAAATTAAAATTAGTGAAATTGAGTAACAAAAATCAAAAAATAAAAATATTAGAAAAAATTTATCAAAAAAATACAAAAAGGTAAATAATAAATTTTTTTTTAAGATAATTCTTCTTCGGAAGAGGAGTTTGATTTAATTGCAGTGAAACCGGAATTTGGGGACTCAAATGGGAACAAAATGACAATCAGAGAAGCAATGCCAAAAATTATTGAAGGATACAATAGTAGTTATGGTAAAATGGAGATAAACTATTCTGTCTAGGCATGTGCTAGGATGGAAACTAGAGAATTGAAAATTTTAGGACAAAATTACTACCAAAATCAGCCAAAATTTCCAAGGTTTTCAGACGGCGCTTATCGGCAGCGCAGTAAATTTCTTCTTTTTAGTAAATTAACCTTTAAAAAAAATTAAAATAAGCAAAAAAAAACAAGTGCGGGAGTAGGAGATTTCCGAGGACTCTGGCGTTTTTTCCTACCGCTTGTTCGAAGAGCAGGGGACACTGTTGCAGACGAAGCGCTTCAAACCGGGAAACGCTTTATAAACCGAGTAATTGATGAAAAACCCAATTTAAAGGGAACATTAGAGACATTGAAAACAGAAGGAAAAAGAGGGGTGGATAACGTCTTGGAAAGTGGAGGATTGCATCGTCAATTTGGTACAGGAGGACGAAAAAAGCGTATAAAAGCTAAAAAATCATCCATTCTCTCACATCAAACTTTGATCGGAAAAGCTATAACGAAACCGTTAATTAAAAGCAAAAAGCGGCTTCGATCAGACGCATTTGGTCTTTATTAAAAAAAAAAAAAATGACATTTCACAAAATTGACGCCAGCAGTATCGATTCGATCACCAATGCTGTGGATTTTTTTAGCATCCCCCCAACAAATGTCACAGTATCCTCGTCAAAAGTTTTTGAAATTTTGACAAGCAATCCACTCACTGATACACCATACCACTTTAAAATACATTCGAGCCAAAACTACATTGATCTTTCAAAATGCTATCTTTTGACTGAGTTTCGTATACGAAAAATAACACCTCCAAATGGTCAATTGGGGAATTTGGAAGACACCGATCAAGTCGCTCCAATACAACTGATCGGTCATACATTTATGCGCGATATGAAAATTGCAATAAATGGCAGGGAAATTTTCAACTCGAATTCGCTTATGGCTTACAAGACATACCTTTCCCACGAATTATCTTATTCTATTGAGGCCAAAGTTTCACATTTAAATTCGGCTGGGTATAACCGTGAGGAAGGCGGCAATCTCGAAAACCCAAATTCGCAGGCGTTTAAAGAAAGAAGAGCACGATACTTAGCTGGACGAACGGCACAATACATTTCCAAAATAGATGCAGATCTCTTCAATGTACCCCAATATTTGATTAATCATTGTGAAATTGATATTACCATACAACCACATGACACAAATTTTGTGTTAATTGACGCAATTACTAACGGCCAACCTTACCGGTTTGAAGTTGTAGGACTCAAACTCTACTGTAAAAAAGTCAGCCTCATGGACGGATTGGCACTTGAGTTAGCCAAAAAACTGGAAATGAAACCAGCCCGTTATGCAGTTCGAAAGACAATGATGAAAGCGTTATTTATAAGTCAGGGACGCTATGAGTTTAATGCTAATTTGTTTATGGACCAAGTTCCCCGCCGAATTACCAGGTCGCGAATTTCGACATGTAGGACATTAGCAAAGATCCTAACTTTCGAACGGTTTTCCTGTGAATATGTTTTTTTGTTCCTATAAAGACCCTAGATCGACTATTTAATTTGAAATATTTACCACACACATGCAAGTGAGCATGTATTTGCGAAAAGCAAAGGTGAACATAAAATTTTACACGTTCCTTCATTTGGGCATATCATCTATTACAGAATGCAAGCGTGAAGTTGGTGATTAGATTTAATCTTACAAATAAAAAAGAATAAAAAGGGACTTTTCATAAATGAGAGTTTTTTATCCTTTTTATGTTGTTTAATAATTTTTCACCTCAAAAATGGTGTTTACTTTCTTATGAAAAACCAACATTGAAGGGTGAGTTAATAAATTTTCATATTTTCGTTATACTCCTTCCTATAGTAGGGCATCATCTAATCTATGATTTGCTCAATTTTTGTGCACCGAGCAGCGCTATGTTCTCATTGAAAACGTGTATGAACTTAATGAAAATTATAGATTTGATCAAATCTTAGCTTAGATGGTGTCATACGAAAAATTTAAGGTCAAATTCGTGCTCAGTACCATTGAAAATCCCCAAATACCTATTTTCAGCCAAAAATAAGAAGTTAAATTTATATATTAATTAGGGACCCCCATTATACAGGATTACCAAAAATATATTCAGTAAAATGTTTAGGCTTTTGCACTTCTAGAAAAATCAATTGATGAAAGTTCATGAGTTTTTTTTTTTTGAATATTTTAAAATAAACTTCTCTAACAGAAAAATTTATATAAATTTATTTTTTGTTATTCAAAAAGCCACCATTTGTGTAGAAAATCTTAAATGGACATTTCTATTCTGGTCATTATTTTGCTTTCATTCATTGGAATTATCACTTTGGCCGAAGAGACGGTAAATTTTTAAAACTAATTTTAAACTTTTAAAAAGATAATTTAGGATTATGACAAAATTTGTAGGGGCATAGAAGATGCAACCGAATTTGCGAAAACGGACGGCTGGAAACGAACTGTTGGGCATAACAATTATATAACATTTTTCGATGTAGGAACCTGGCAGCAAACATTCGAATTAGTTCAAGACTTTTTAATTTATTGCGATTTTCTTCGGGAAAACAATAGCCAAAGTGCAAAGGTAAATTAAAATTAGTGAAATTGAGTAACAAAAATCAAAAAATAAAAATATTAGAAAAAATTTATCAAAAAAATACAAAAGGTAAATAATAATTTTTTTTTAAGATAATTCTTCTTCGGAAGAGGAGTTTGATTTAATTGCAGTGAAACCGGAATTTGGGGACTCAAATGGGAACAAAATGACAATCAGAGAAGCAATGCCAAAAATTATTGAAGGATACAATAGTAGTTATGGTAAAATGGAGATAAACTATTCTGTCTAGGCATGTGCTAGGATGGAAACTAGAGAATTGAAAATTTTAGGACAAAATTACTACCAAAATCAGCCAAAATTTCCAAGGTTTTCAGACGGCGCTTATCGGCAGCGCAGTAAATTTCTTCTTTTTAGTAAATTAACCTTTAAAAAAAATTAAAATAAGCAAAAAAAAAACAAGTGCGGGAGTAGGAGATATTTTCCGAGGACTCTGGCGTTTTTTCCTACCGCTTGTTCGAAGAGCAGGAGACACTGTTGCAGACGAAGCGCTTCAAACCGGGAAACGCTTCATAAACAGAGTAATTGATGAAAAACCGAATTTGAAGGGAACATTAGAGACATTGAAAACAGAAGGAAAAAGAGGGGTAGATAACGTCTTGGAAAGTGGAGGATTGCATCGTCAATTTGGTACAGGAGGACGAAAAAAGCGTATAAAAGCTAAAAAATCATCCATTCTCTCACATCAAACTTTGATCGGAAAAGCTATAACAAAACCGTTAATTAAAAGCAAAAGCGGCTTCGATCAGACGCATTTGGTCTTTATTAAAGAAATAAAAATGACATTTCACAAAATTGACGCCAACAGTATCGATTCGATCACCAATGCTGTGGATTTTTTTAGCATCCCCCCAACAAATGTCACAGTTTCCTCGTCAAAAGTGTTTGAAATTTTGACAAGCAATCCACTTACTGATACACCATACCACTTTAAATACATTCGAGCCAAAACTACATTGATGTTTCAAAATGTTATCTTTTGACTGAGTTTCGTATACGCAAAATAACACCTCCAAATGGTCAATTGGGGAATTTGGAAGATACCGATCAAGTCGCTCCAATACAACTGATCGGTCATACATTTATGCGTGATATGAAAATTGCAATAAATGGCAGAGAAATTTTCAACTCGAATTCGCTTATGGCTTACAAGACATACCTTTCCCACGAATTATCTTATTCTATTGAGGCCAAAGTTTCACATTTAAATTCGGCTGGGTATAACCGTGAGGAAGGCGGCAATCTCGAAAACCCAAATTCGCAGGCGTTTAAAGAAAGAAGAGCACGATACTTAGCTGGACGAACGGCACAATACATTTCCAAAATAGATGCAGATCTCTTCAATGCACCCCAATATTTGATTAATCATTGTGAAATTGATATTACCATACAACCACATGACACAAATTTTGTGTTAATTGACGCAATTACTAACGGCCAACCTTACCGGTTTGAAGTTGTAGGACTCAAACTCTACTGTAAAAAGTCAGCCTCATGGACGGATTGGCACTTGAGTTAGCCAAAAAACTGGAAATGAAACCAGCCCGTTATGCAGTTCGAAAGACAATGATGAAAGCGTTATTTATAAGTCAGGGACGCTATGAGTTTAATGCTAATTTGTTTATGGACCAAGTTCCCCGCCGAATTACCATGGGGCTTGTGGCCAATTCTGACTATGTAGGGAATAGCAAAAGGAGTCCGTTCAACTTTCAACATTTTAATGTCCGAGAGATAAGTATTGTTGCCAATGGTCGTTCCTACCCACAAGCACCGTATGACCTTGACTATGAGAATTGGAAATTTGTCCGCCCCTACAACGACATGCAAGAAGCACTCGGCTTTGCAAACTCAATATACGGAAATGGGATCGATTATTTTACATTTTTACAAACTCACTGTATTTATGTCTTTAACATGACAAACAGTGGAGAGGACCACGGAGGTTTATTCGACTTGATCAAAAAAGGATGTACTGCTGTAAATATTAAATTCAACAAACCAGTACCTGACGGAGGAATATCACTTGTCGTGATGGGAGAAGCGGACTCCGTTTACTTTTTGGATAAAAACCGAACGATCGCAACGGATACAACCATTTAATTTTTTATTATGTACCAAATTTTATTTCTTTTCTTATTTTTCCAATCAATTGTTGCACTAATTGTTGAAGAAGGAATAAATCCTGAGGAAATTCCTCAATACAAAGAATGGAAAAGACTTTTGGGGTTTAAAAATTCCTCAGAAATTCAAAATACTACAACGAAGAGGACAATCACTTCCACAATATTTAAAAACGCTTCATCAACCCGAAAAACTACTATAAAAACCAATGTAACAACAATAAGTTTGCAGACCATCCGAGCTTTAAAACAACACCAGCCCCAAGAAACTATTACATTCCCATTTGTTCCTCTTTGCAAAGAGCTACCCAAAGAGGCAAATGTGTATGCCCATATTTTTTGCTGGGCAATGATCATCCTTTTCGCTTTGTCCGTCATCAGTCTTATAATATATCAGTTTCGGTCGATTCTTTGGCTCAAGCTCACGTTGTCTGATCGCAGCAATAAGACAAATGGACAGCAGTCAAATTACCAAAATTTTGATGTCGTCAGAAATAACGAGGCACACGTTCCTTGGGTGTTTCGCATGCGACCAACTACCCAGTCCAAAGAGCCTGCGGTATCCGATTTCTTTGATCGTTAATTTGGACCCACATCAGTTTCCCGGATCTCATTGGATTGCAATATATGCATATGGATTAAAAAAGAAGGCAGTTTATTTTGATAGCTTATCATTACCAACCCCAGATATTATTTCTAAAACTTTTCTTAATGCTTTTCCCGGATTCATACGAAATAATAAATCATATCAATCCCTTTCTTCTAATTCGTGTGCTCATTTTTGTATTTGTTTTATCTATTTCTTATCATTTGGATTTGACTTTGAACAATTTATTTACAGACTTGACACTTCTCATAATGCCGAGTTATTTGTCCATAATTTTATTCGCAATTTCCCGATAAAATAAAAATTACTATTTGCATATGCAGATTGGGTCTCTTAGTGGAAGGGAAGGGAGGGAATGAAGGCAAACATTAAAACCATTCGGTGCCTGGCACCGTTTGTTGACCGTCCAACGGGGGAGATGGTGATTGGTCCAAACGTCCCTTTCCATCTTTATTTTACCGAGGGTCATCCTGCGGTAGAGGCGGCGAGTGCTGATTGGTTGAACGACCTTTCCTCTCGGGCGACCTCTGCCTTTCGCAGTGACGGTTGAAGATGCTTGGCTGAACGGGTCAGTCATTCCCCTGAGTTAATTGCTTTTTCTAAGCGATTAAGAATGAGAAGAACAAACATAAAAATCATTTACTTAGAAATGACCGAAGCATTTATTTATTGGGTTAAAAATGAAAAAAATATGCCAATTTATTCATTTCCTTGCTAAAATATTTAAAAATTTTAAGGAAATGTCTAACTCTTCTCCCCCCTCTAAACGTGCTCGCCGCTTTTTCATCGAAGAATTGCTTCGTGAACCATACAATGAACTTATGCCGCCACCCAAACCATCAAAATATTACGTTAAAAAATTAAACAACGAAATAGAGCATGTGCCAAAGTTTCAGTGGGTGAAGAATAAGACACGCTTCAGCATTGAAGATGTACCAACCAACCCAGAAGGACTTTTATTTGGCATTTTCCAACATTGTATGGATGAAACTATTAGTGACAGTCGCATGAGAGGCGTTGAACCGACACATCTCGGCTGCATCATTTCTAGCCAACTACTTACATCGGATATTTGGATTCCTATTCGGCAACTCACCACCGATACAACTAATACGATACTAAATCGATTCAACGATGTGGCTCAGAGCAAAAAGCGAGAAGGCGTGACTCTCTGGGGGGAACCGTTTACAGTTACCATAACCACAGTTAATCGAAATGGTCTATCAGACAAAAGACAACTGAAAGGAGGAGCAGCACGGAAATTAGCGCCCGTTCACCATCGAATTCACGAAAAAAGTCTAATCAAGGTTTTCAATTAAAAAATTCTTTATTGGCAAGCAATTTTAGGTTCTAAATTTCGACGGGGATAATTATTGTCTGTTTTGTGCAATGCAAGCAACCA
Organism: Heterodera filipjevi; assembly: GCA_039877585.1. NCBI lineage: Eukaryota > Metazoa > Nematoda > Chromadorea > Rhabditida > Heteroderidae > Heterodera > Heterodera filipjevi. Next base: position 614,400 of record JBDPZO010000006.1, on the reverse strand, counting down.
TGGTTCATGCCGTCGGGAACCTAGATCGTCGTCGGTTTTATGACTATATCAATGGAAATCGTGGAATGAGAGGAAAGCTAAAACAACAGGCATTGGAAATAATGAATGCTGTTAACGCGCCATCCGGTCAACTCAATTATGATGCTGAAGTATATGCACCACGTATCATGGACTGGTGGAATGGAGAAAAATTTGCTAACCAATGGAAATTCAAAGTGTTCATCTTTGGAGCAATGGGGCATTACAAGCCGCTGTACAAATATGGACCAGAGGACTACACCATTCCGATAATCCTCTGTTTTGATGAACACCATTTCAATGGGGTGCAGAAAAGTGGAAACCTATTCGGCAAGCCATATTGTCTGAGTTGCGAAGTGACGTATGATCGCCCTAAACGTCATACTATCAATTGCAAAGCTCGTTGCATAAAATGGTATTAATCCACCAAACGAAAAACATTTAAAATACTTTTAGTTCGCAAATGGGCCCAATGTTTCCGTGCAAACCAATTAATGGTTTTCGACAAAAATGCAATAAATGCAATAAATTTTTCTTTAACGACTCCTGCTATCAGTATCATATTACTTCTGAATTTTGCAAAATGAGCAAAGAATGCAAATTTTGCGGTGTTGTTTGGGATTTGCGGAATAACACTCAGAATGGACGGGAGGTATATAAAAATTAAATATATATTCTTTGAATTGGTTACAGGGTCACAAATGCAATGAGCGGTGGTGCGAAAATTGTCAAATTTTCCACGAATTCGAAAGAGGGTGTTTCATTCGACCACTTGAACCAAACAAAAAGAAAGATGCGCAGAAATGGCGGCTGGTCACATTTGACTTGGAAACCATGCAACATGCTCCAGCGGACCCCGATTTTCCCGAGCGAAGAAAACACCAAGTCAATTTTGTCACTGCCAAAGTCGCTTGTCCTGATTGCATTTCAAACCGACAATGGAATGAAAGCATGCGCGGAAAAACTTGCTGTGTTTGTGGTCTCCATCGAACAATCACCTTCAGTCAAGTGCCATTCCATGATACAATGGTGGACCGTCAAGTCATCGATCGTCACCCGCTTGTTGCTTTCGTCAAATGGATATTGCACAAATTGCCAAAACAATACGACACAATTGCCTATTCACATTTTGGCGGGCGCTTCGACATGGTTTTGGTTTTCCGTGAATTGTTTTTGGAAGGGCTTAACCCTTCAATGATAAAAAACGGCAATCGTTTACTTGAAATGAAGGTATATTTTTCTTTATAACAATTATTAATTTTCTTAAATAGGTGAAGAGCCGGAAGCAGCTAAACCCCAATTTGACATTCCGAGATTCCTGGAACTTAGTTCCGGGCCCATTAGCCTCAATGGTCCCCATGTTTGGCTTGGATGTGCAGGACAAGCCATTCTTCCCCCATTTGGCGAACCGACCGGAAAATTATGGCTGCCAAATATTTCCTTCGAAATCCGACTATTTGGCGGACCATTCGCTTTTTGTTCAGTTCCCGAATCCTTCCGGCTGTTTTTCCTTGCGGCAAAATAATGCTATCATCCGGATAGCATTTTGAGCAGGCGTGCCACACACATCCATGAATCTCAAGTCCCTTTTGCTGCGTTTCAATCCACCCATCCAAACGAAAATTGCCAACTCTAAAAATTTTTATTTGTTTGTTTTTTGTGTTTAGTACTTACCGTTTTTCTCCGTCCGCCGAATAAGCATTTTGGATTCGGACTTTATGTTTTTCCGAGTACCATTCCATGAAATTCAGTGCTAAATCACTTTGATTGTCGCCACAGCTGTCGTATCCTTTCTCAGGTACGAGAGCCAAATGTCCCGCCTTCAAATGATTGGTTCGGAAATGTCGCATACATGCCGATGCGATTGTCATGCACTGTTTGAGTGGGTCAATTCCATTGTGTGGGGTTTTATAAGCTGCTCGGTTTGCTGTTCCATCAGAACCAGCCGGGCGCTTGGTCATCTCCAAAAATTCTGTCCTGAACGCAATGAGTCCCGCCATCAAAATGTCGACATCATTTTTGCAATAGCTAAAGAAAATCAATCAAAAAATTTCACTAAAAATTTTCATTACCTGGCCAATGCCTCATCGAGCAAAAACGGAGTATTTTGATTGTGTTCATACCATCGATCGAATTCTTTCCTTTTCACAATATTCATACCATCCGCCAAATAGTCGGATTTCGAAGGAAATATTTGGCAGCCATAATTTTCCGGTCGGTTCGCCAAATGGGGGAAGAATGGCTTGTCCTGCACATCCAAGCCAAACATGGGGACCATTGAGGCTAATGGGCCCGGAACTAAGTTCCAGGAATCTCGGAATGTCAAATTGGGGTTTAGCTGCTTCCGGCTCTTCACCTATTTAAGAAAATTAATAATTGTTATAAAGAAAAATATACCTTCATTTCAAGTAAACGATTGCCGTTTTTTATCATTGAAGGGTTAAGCCCTTCCAAAAACAATTCACGGAAAACCAAAACCATGTCGAAGCGCCCGCCAAAATGTGAATAGGCAATTGTGTCGTATTGTTTTGGCAATTTGTGCAATATCCATTTGACGAAAGCAACAAGCGGGTGACGATCGATGACTTGACGGTCCACCATTGTATCATGGAATGGCACTTGACTGAAGGTGATTGTTCGATGGAGACCACAAACACAGCAAGTTTTTCCGCGCATGCTTTCATTCCATTGTCGGTTTGAAATGCAATCAGGACAAGCGACTTTGGCAGTGACAAAATTGACTTGGTGTTTTCTTCGCTCGGGAAAATCGGGGTCCGCTGGAGCATGTTGCATGGTTTCCAAGTCAAATGTGACCAGCCGCCATTTCTGCGCATCTTTCTTTTTGTTTGGTTCAAGTGGTCGAATGAAACACCCTCTTTCGAATTCGTGGAAAATTTGACAATTTTCGCACCACCGCTCATTGCATTTGTGACCCTGTAACCAATTCAAAGAATATATATTTAATTTTTATATACCTCCCGTCCATTCTGAGTGTTATTCCGCAAATCCCAAACAACACCGCAAAATTTGCATTCTTTGCTCATTTTGCAAAATTCAGAAGTAATATGATACTGATAGCAGGAGTCGTTAAAGAAAAATTTATTGCATTTATTGCATTTTTGTCGAAAACCATTAATTGGTTTGCACGGAAACATTGGGCCCATTTGCGAACTAAAAGTATTTTAAATGTTTTTCGTTTGGTGGATTAATACCATTTTATGCAACGAGCTTTGCAATTGATAGTATGACGTTTAGGGCGATCATACGTCACTTCGCAACTCAGACAATATGGCTTGCCGAATAGGTTTCCACTTTTCTGCACCCCATTGAAATGGTGTTCATCAAAACAGAGGATTATCGGAATGGTGTAGTCCTCTGGTCCATATTTGTACAGCGGCTTGTAATGCCCCATTGCTCCAAAGATGAACACTTTGAATTTCCATTGGTTAGCAAATTTTTCTCCATTCCACCAGTCCATGATACGTGGTGCATATACTTCAGCATCATAATTGAGTTGACCGGATGGCGCGTTAACAGCATTCATTATTTCCAATGCCTGTTGTTTTAGCTTTCCTCTCATTCCACGATTTCCATTGATATAGTCATAAAACCGACGACGATCTAGGTTCCCGACGGCATGAACCATGGTTGCTTGCATTGCACTAAAACAGACAATAATTATCCCCGTCGAAATTTAGAACCTAAAATTGCTTGCCAATAAAGAATTTTTTAATTGAAAACCTTGATTAGACTTTTTTCGTGAATTCGATGGTGAACGGGCGCTAATTTCCGTGCTGCTCCTCCTTTCAGTTGTCTTTTGTCTGATAGACCATTTCGATTAACTGTGGTTATGGTAACTGTAAACGGTTCCCCCCAGAGAGTCACGCCTTCTCGCTTTTTGCTCTGAGCCACATCGTTGAATCGATTTAGTATCGTATTAATTGTATCGGTGGTGAGTTGCCGAATAGGAATCCAAATATCCGATGTAAGTAGTTGGCTAGAAATGATGCAGCCGAGATGTGTCGGTTCAACGCCTCTCATGCGACTGTCACTAATAGTTTCATCCATACAATGTTGGAAAATGCCAAATAAAAGTCCTTCTGGGTTGGTTGGTACATCTTCAATGCTGAAGCGTGTCTTATTCTTCACCCACTGAAACTTTGGCACATGCTCTATTTCGTTGTTTAATTTTTTAACGTAATATTTTGATGGTTTGGGTGGCGGCATAATTCATTGTATGGTTCACGAAGCAATTCTTCGATGAAAAAGCGGCGAGCACGTTTAGAGGGGGGAGAAGAGTTAGACATTTCATTAAAATTTTTAAATATTTTAGCAAGGAAATGAATAAATTGGCATATTTTTTTCATTTTTAACCCAATAAATAAATGCTTCGGTCATTTCTAAGTAAATGATTTTTATGTTTGTTCTTCTCATTCTTAATCGCTTAGAAAAAGCAATTAACTCAGGGGAATGACTGACCCGTTCAGCCAAGCATCTTCAACCGTCACTGCGAAAGGCAGAGGTCGCCCGAGAGGAAAGGTCGTTCAACCAATCAGCACTCGCCGCCTCTACCGCAGGATGACCCTCGGTAAAATAAAGATGGAAAGGGACGTTTGGACCAATCACCATCTCCCCCGTTGGACGGTCAACAAACGGTGCCAGGCACCGAATGGTTTTTAATGTTTGCCTTCATTCCCTCCCTTCCCTTCCACTAAGAGACCCAATCTGCATATGCAAATAGTAATTTTTATTTTATCGGGAAATTGCGAATAAAATTATGGACAAATAACTCGGCATTATGAGAAGTGTCAAGTCTGTAAATAAATTGTTCAAAGTCAAATCCAAATGATAAGAAATAGATAAAACAAATACAAAAATGAGCACACGAATTAGAAGAAAGGGATTGATATGATTTATTATTTCGTATGAATCCGGGAAAAGCATTAAGAAAAGTTTTAGAAATAATATCTGGGGTTGGTAATGATAAGCTATCAAAATAAACTGCCTTCTTTTTTAATCCATATGCATATATTGCAATCCAATGAGATCCGGGAAACTGATGTGGGTCCAAATTAACGATCAAAGAAATCGGAAACCGCAGGCTCCTTGGGCTGGGTAGTTGGTCGCATGCGAAACACCCAAGGAACTTGTGTTTCGTTATTTCGGACGTCATCAAAATTTTGGTAATTTGACTGCTGTCCATTTTCCTTTTTGCTGCGATCAGACAAAGTGAGCTTGAGCCAAAGGATTGACCGAAACTGATAGATTATAAGACTGATGACGGACAAAGCGAAAAGGATGATCATTGCCCAACAAAAAATATGGGCATACACATTTGCCTCCTTGGGTAACTCTTTACAAAGAGGAACAAATGGGAAAGTAATAGTTTCTTGATGCGGATGTTGTTTTAAAGCTCGGATGTTGTCCAAACTTATTGTTAACACATTGGTTTTTATAGTTGTTTTTCGGGTTGTCGAAGCGTTTTTAAATATTGTGGAAGTGATTGTTCTCTTCGTTGTAGTATTTTGAATTTCTGAGGAATTTTTAAACCCCAAAAGTCTTTTCCATTCTTTGTATTGAGGAATTTCCTCAGGATTTATTCCTTCTTCAACAATTAGTGCAACAATTGAAGGGAAAAATAAGGGAATAAACAAAATTTGGTACATTATAAAATTTTATTTAAATGGTTGTATCCGTTGCGATCGTTCGGTTTTTATCCAAAAAGTAAATGGAGTCAGCTTCTCCCATCACGACAAGTGATATTCCTCCGTCAGGTACTGGTTTGTTGAATTTAATATTTACAGCAGTACATCCTTTTTTGATCAAGTCGAATAAACCTCCGTGGTCCTCTCCACTGTTTGTCATGTTAAAGACATAAATACAGTGAGTTTGTAAAAATGTAAAATAATCGATCCCATTTCCGTATATTGAGTTTGCAAAGCCGAGTGCTTCTTGCATGTCGTTGTAGGGGCGGACAAATTTCCAATTCTCATAGTCAAGGTCATACGGTGCTTGTGGGTAGGAACGACCATTGGCAACAATACTTATCTCTCGGACATTAAAATGTTGAAAGTTGAACGGACTCCTTTTGCTATTCCCTACATAGTCAGAATTGGCCACAAGCCCCATGGTAATTCGGCGGGGAACTTGGTCCATAAACAAATTAGCATTAAACTCATAGCGTCCCTGACTTATAAATAACGCTTTCATCATTGTCTTTCGAACTGCATAACGGGCTGGTTTCATTTCCAGTTTTTTGGCTAACTCAAGTGCCAATCCGTCCATGAGGCTGACTTTTTTACAGTAGAGTTTGAGTCCTACAACTTCAAACCGGTAAGGTTGGCCGTTAGTAATTGCGTCAATTAACACAAAATTTGTGTCATGTGGTTGTATGGTAATATCAATTTCACAATGATTAATCAAATATTGGGGTACATTGAAGAGATCTGCATCTATTTTGGAAATGTATTGTGCCGTTCGTCCAGCTAAGTATCGTGCTCTTCTTTCTTTAAACGCCTGCGAATTTGGGTTTTCGAGATTGCCGCCTTCCTCACGGTTATACCCAGCCGAATTTAAATGTGAAACTTTGGCCTCAATAGAATAAGATAATTCGTGGGAAAGGTATGTCTTGTAAGCCATAAGCGAATTCGAGTTGAAAATTTCTCTGCCATTTATTGCAATTTTCATATCACGCATAAATGTATGACCGATCAGTTGTATTGGAGCGACTTGATCGGTATCTTCCAAATTCCCCAATTGACCATTTGGAGGTGTTATTTTGCGTATACGAAACTCAGTCAAAAGATAACATTTTGAAAGATCAATGTAGTTTTGGCTCGAATGTATTTTAAAGTGGTATGGTGTATCAGTAAGTGGATTGCTTGTCAAAATTTCAAACACTTTTGACGAGGAAACTGTGACATTTGTTGGGGGGATGCTAAAAAAATCCACAGCATTGGTGATCGAATCGATACTGTTGGCGTCAATTTTGTGAAATGTCATTTTTATTTCTTTAATAAAGACCAAATGCGTCTGATCGAAGCCGCTTTTTGCTTTTAATTAACGGTTTTGTTATAGCTTTTCCGATCAAAGTTTGATGTGAGAGAATGGATGATTTTTTAGCTTTTATACGCTTTTTTCGTCCTCCTGTACCAAATTGACGATGCAATCCTCCACTTTCCAAGACGTTATCTACCCCTCTTTTTCCTTCTGTTTTCAATGTCTCTAATGTTCCCTTCAAATTCGGTTTTTCATCAATTACTCTGTTTATAAAGCGTTTCCCGGTTTGAAGCGCTTCGTCTGCAACAGTGTCTCCTGCTCTTCGAACAAGCGGTAGGAAAAAACGCCAGAGTCCTCGGAAAATATCTCCTACTCCCGCACCAGTCTGTGCACTACCCCATCCACGTTGGTACGGCGGTGATCCTCTAAACACTTCATAAGCAGAATCTTCCCCAATACCACAACCATTCTGAATAAAAAATGCATCGTAACCCGTCGACGAAGTATCATAAAGAGAGTGAACCATTTTATTCAATTACGTATTAATACAATAATGAGTGAGTTTTCAAAAATTTATCACCTTCTTAAATATCAGTACGACCAGCACTGTCCCATAGGAAAATGGTACCAGTCGACCATCGGACATTGTTCTTAATTCTATTTCAATTTCGGACACCTCTTTCGGCATAACACGCGCATAGAGAGGGGAGTCGTAAATTTTTTCTGTATACTCACCAGGTTTCGCTCCTGACACTGAGACGACACGGAGGAGTGAGCTCAAAGAATTTCCAACTATCATATTCTCGGTTAGTCCTTTGGAATAAACAGCAAAGCTTGCAAATCCTCCTCGTAGGTCACTTCCGTATTTTGCTACTTCATTGTTCATTACATATTGAGGATTCTCAAACCCCAATACATAGCCGAGTTGAGGCGAAAAAGAAATGAAAACAATTCCAGGGTGAGAAAAAACTGCCTTAAACCGTTCAAGATTTGGTCTGTACTGTAAATCAACTCCTTCAATAATCTTTCTCATTATTGTTAAGTTCAACTTTCTCCATCCAATTTCACCAAATAATGCTTTTAGATCTTCCTCTGCCGGATTTGTTTTATCATCTCTGTCCAACAAATCATCGGTTGGTTCTTTTGGTGGTTCTATTATTGTATTAAATGTTGTTTCTTTAGTCTTTGGTGGACTTAGTTCCAATTTGCTCTGATCCTGTTTAACATTTAAACTTTTCTCATTTCTCTGCCTAGGAGGTGGCCCTATACTGACAGTTGGACGAGGTGGTGACGATTCTTTTTTCTCAATTGGTAAAGCTGGTGGTGGAGTCATCTGTTTTTCTATTGCAGAGGTTTCAACCGTGCTTTTTTCATTTCTTTGTTTTGGAGGGGGTCCTATCTCTTTTTTTTTCTCTTCATTCCGCGGCTTGGTTTCATTCTGTGGAGGACGTGGTGGGGGAGGAGGAGGACGCGGTGGCGGAGGAGTAGGAGGTGGAGGACGTGGTGAAGGAGTAGGAGGACGAGAAATTGGAGAAGCTGGAGGTGGAGCTGGAGGACGAGATGTCGGAGAAGGTGGTGCTGGAGAAGGACGAGGTGTGGGTGGAGGTGGAAGAGGAGGACGGGGCGGAGGGGTGGATGATATACGTGGCTCTACAGTTTGATTAATAGTTGAGGAAGGTGAAAGCTTTGTTATTTTAGGAGTGGGGTCGGTTTTATTCGTTTGTTCTTCGGTTATTGTTTTTGTAAGTTCTGGCTTTTCCGTAATTTTGTCAGGTTTTTCAAGAGGTTTTGTAACATTTGGCAAAGATTTGGTTGACACTACCGGAGGTGGCTCAGTTGGTTGTTTTCCAACTCTTGGTGGAGACTTTTTGGCCACATGCGGAGGTGACCTTGGTTGAGAAGCGGACCTTTTCCTTCTTATGGGGGTTTTGTAGCCTTCATTTACTAAAGATTCGAGAGAGTCGGCGTGATTTTTGAGTGTGGCCGTAAGAAACTGCTTCAAATTTTCAATAGTTGTGTGAGAAGTTCTCGGTACTGGAATACGAATAATTTTTTGTTTATTATCTTCTAGACCATCGGTAAAATGAATGTTAATCCATTGCTCATCTAAAGTGCCAATTGTCGAAGGCCACGAATAAGCATAATTTATGCTGTGTAGTCCACAAACCCAAGAACCATTAAAATAAATTGGTTTGGGAAGGCGTACTCGAAATTTATTGGGTGCATTATCTGCGTAATCTGGACTATTACTTGGTAAATGTACAAAAAATGTATTAGACATTTATGCAATAATAATAATAAATGGGTATTATGATTATGTTAAAAAGTATTTATACAAGTTCGGTCTCATTAATCCATTCTCTCTCCGGATAACCAATGAATTTGACTAGTACTTCCATCGTTCCGTCTGGTCTTTTCCTCTTCCGGAAAACTCGCTCAATTCTGTAAGTCGTCTCGGCATCCTTTCGTACGGGTGTTAATTCCTCTGGGTAGAAGAACCCTTTAAACTTCTCTCCCTTTGCATCACGTAATTTGTATCGAATTGGTTTCATATGCCGTTTGACGGCATCGACTTCAAGAATTTCATCACCGTAGTTAGGTATATATCCCTTTTCAAATTGACCCTTTGCTATACTCATTCGCACTGTTTGGCCCGGCATAAACTTGGGTCGTTTTCGGTGTTTTCCGAATAGTGCTCTGTGCTGTTCTTCGCCAAACATTTTTTCCCATACTTGTTGGGAATTTTTAAAATTCACATCTATTGGTCGCATTCCATGCACTCGACTCGGAGACTTATTGATACCATTGACTATTTTATCAATTACGTCTACCCAATTTAAGGTTTTAGTCTGGGCAAAGTAACGGTAAACACGGTTTTTAATTTGTCGTATTGCACGTTCGGCCAGCGCCGCTTTCTTCTCCGAGTGCGTACACTCATATTTTTCGACCTCTTCTTCTTCGAAAAGCTTTTTGACTTGCTGGTTTTTGAATTCTGTGCCCTTGTCGGAGAACAATCGGTGGGGTTTCATAGGCATAAGCGAAAAAACTTTTTTAAAGCCTTCAACCATGTCATCAGCCTTTTTTGTACGAAGCGGTGTAACAAAAATTCTCTTTGAAAGAACATCTATTACTACCATCAAATAACGATTGCCCCTGTTATGTCGAGAAAGAGCTTGAAAGTCGGCCAAATCCACTTGACAGTCGGTCATAAAACCTGCGGCAGTTGTACGAGCGCGTGGGAAATTAATGCGCCTGGGGCGCATTAATGTATACGTGCGATGCCCTTCCAAATAATGTTTTACGTCCTTTTTTGTAATTTTATTTCCAAGTTCATTTTTAGCTTCCGACAACAGTCTCTCCACACCGGCGAAGGCAGCGGGCGATTTTGGGTCATTATAGAGACGATCCAAAACTTTTTCAATTTTCAGCCACGCTTCCATTTTCGGGGTCTGAAGCGCTGGGTCTTGGACTGTGTCTCGGCTCTCGGAACCGTTGCCGGAAATGGCAGCGTCAATCCTTCCATCGTTCTGCCTTGCGTTTGTCTCGTTCCTCTGAGTTTTTGTGATCTTTGGCCCTCTTGGTCTGCTGGGGATAATTTCCGTTTGGGCCCTCTCGGCGGTACTGAAGGGGCCGTCCATATTCGCAAAAAAAGATCACGATTAATGCGATCTTGAATGAATTTAGTCCCTGGGGGTTGTCTGAAATGAGGCATTCTTCCTGCTCTCCGTTCAATAATATAGTCGAGTGCCTGGGCCACACTGCTATCGGTTATCGGATTTCCTGCATTGTTTAGTACGGTGTCTCCTCGTATACCGTACTTGGTCGGGTTGCGATTAAATATGAACTGAAGTCGCCTTCTCTTTTGCTCATCAGTAAGTTGCGAATACGGTATTGAGAAAAGATACTGATCATCTGTTGGAGGAGGACCTTCGTTAAGTTGCTGTCCTCGTTTCTTTGGTTGTTTTCGGCCTTTTTTGTCAAGATTTGGTGGAGCGAGAAGTCTAACTCTTTTGGCTTCATTGCCTTCATCCCTTTCGGTGGCTTTACGCTTCGTTACTTGCCTACGCTGAGGAGGGCCAGGTGCAACCGGCTCAATTTGAGCTGGGGGTACAGGTTGTAGGAGTTCCAAATCGTCATCATCATCCGGCAACGGTGCAGCGGCTGCCTCGGCAAGTAAGTCTCTAGGAGGATTCGTTGCTACCAATGCAGAAGATGCTGAAGTGGGAGGCTGCTTTAGTCGCGGTTTGTTGGTCCTTTTCTGCTGAAAGCGCAGCGTTGCCTCACGTTGCAGTGATGGCGGTCGAAGCTCTTCAATGTCTATAAGGTTCCTCTTTGGGTCTTGGGTTTCATCAAAAGCGCGAGTTATTTTGCGTTTCCTGTTTCGTTGATTTGATTGAGTGGCATGTATAGGAATGGATGGTTGCGAGCCAGGTTGGAAAGGTTCCTCCTGTTGCATTTCGGCAGGAATTTTTTCTTCTCTTCGCTGCTGTACGGGGCGCTGTCTCCTTCTCAGACTTTTAAAACCCGCATTGGAAAAGGAAGCCGAAGGTTCATCTTGGGGAGCCAATTGTCTTTTGGCACCCTCCTCCCAGGAAGAATAAAATTCATTTTCTTTTCGTTTTGACCCCCTTCTGGAGGGTGGAGAAGGCGGAGCTGATGGCATTTCCTCATCACCAGCGTAGCGATGGCGACTAGGTGGGCGGCGTTTTGGCGGAGGTGGGGGTTGTGGCCCGCCTGGTCCCAAGCCAAAAAATTGTTCCTCCTCATCGCTTTCATCTCCTCTTTTGACTAGTGCCTTTAAGCCCTTTGTAATTTCCACTTTTGTCGGTCGATTTTGTTGTTCATCTCTTAGGTGGAGATAGCGGGACAACTCCTGGTTATAATGAACATTTTTTGCGGTCACATTCTCTTTCTTTCTTTTGGTTCTTTCCAATGCACGGTGAGCAAAGTCTAAGTTAATGTCCCCCGAAACACTGTTAGTTAATCCACGGTAAATTTCGTCTGGGACGAGAATAAATTTTGACGCCATGTTAAAATGGTTATTTGTCAGAATTAGAGCCCGAATTTATAGCGGAGCGCGCCAAGTCAATTAAAATTGGTGTGAGGATAGCTGCAAATACTCCACCAAGTCCACTTCCAGTCTGAATTAGAAGTTTCCGTGCTCCTCTCTCGGTCCTTCGACGAGCAAGGCTCCGAACAAAATTGGCATGTGGTAATAAGCGCTTTCTTTGACGAGTTGTCATTTTGAATCGTGAACAAAGAATGTTCATACATATTTCAACGAGTGTCAACAGCTGCTCTGCATTTGCACGCTTTAAAATTAGCTTTCTTTTTCTATTAGATTTTGTTTTTGCTAATGAGCGAATAAAATCAACATTTTTATGAACTACGTCTCCGATTTTACAAGATGCCATTTTTTGGAATGAAAATGATCTTTTCTCCCTCTTCTTCGTCCTCTTTAAATATTCCACTTCGAAGTCTCAGCAATGGGTTTGAGGCGGCATGCATGTCAATGAGAAGATAACCATAGGGTTTGTTGGTAGCAATGCGGTAGGCGGATAGGAAGTAATCCAATTTTCCGGGAAATAATTGTACTCCAATATTTCTAACAGAAAGGGCTGAGTTGGGGGCTCGCATAAGCACCATGTATTGAGCATTTTGCCTCGCCACTTTAATCCTTTTTTCAAATAAATTTTGTGTCACAAAAACAACCGCAAAATTCTGATGGTGTGACTTTTTCGTGAATAAAGCACTGAGATTAGACTCTTCAATTGAGTGCAAAAGGTCGTCAAGGATGAGAAGCAATGGTTTAGGTAAACTTTTGATCAATTCTTCTGGTGGGACTCCTGAGTACACATTAATACCACACTTTTGGAGAGTTGGTACAATGCTGGACATTTCACCAAAGGCATAAAGGATGGAAGCGGGCTTAGGGCTAATAAGTTCTGAAGACTCGGCAATGAAGCGAATTAGAAAAGAACTTTTTCCGCTCCCCGATGGTCCCGAAATGATCATGCCGAAGGGCATTTTTAATTTTAACTCTTTATCTGTATAAAATTGATTTCCTAACATGATGAATTTTACAAAAAATAAAATAATAATGAGTATTTAAATAGTTTTAATGTTTTCGGCTGATCGAAGCAATTGCTGACATTTCCTCATCTTCCGTCTCCTTCTTTGCTTTCTTTTTTGGCTTCTTCTTCGTCGAAACCTCCAGACCTGTTGTGGCGGATGACACACTTTCGAGAAATTCTTCGAGAATTTCCTGGTCATTTTGTTTCTTTTGATTGTTGTTAGGGTGTTGGTGGATTTGTTGTTCATTGCTCATCCCCATTGTTGCTGCTGAAATTGGTCCAAAGAAATCCGAAGCGCGTGGTTGCTGTTGTTGGAGTTTTGGTGGCGATGGCGGTCCCTTCTGTTCAACACTCATCCCCATTGTTGCTGCTGAAATTGGTCCAAAGAAATCCGAGGCGTTTGGTAGCTGTTGTTGGAGTTTTGGTGGCGATGGCGGTTCCTTCTGTTCAACACTCATCCCCATTGTTGCTGCTGAAACTGGTCCAAAGAAATCCGAGGCGTTTGGTAGCTGTTGTTGGAGTTTTGGTGGCGGTGACGCTTTCTTCTGTTCAACACTCATCCCCATTGTTGCTGCTGAAATAGGTCCAAAGAAATCGGAAGCGTTTGGTTGGCGTTGTTGGGGTTTTGGTGGCGGTGATGGTTTCTTCTGTTGAACATTTTGCCGGTATGCGGGAGGTTGGAGGACTTTGAAAGCTGGTGGTGATTGGAGCTTATTCTGTTCAACCGACATTCCCATAGTAGCAGCGGAAAGAGCACCAAAAAAATCTTTAGCGTTTTCATGTTTAGGTTGCTGGTGTTCTTGTTGTTGATTGTTGTTCATTCCTGTCTTAGCCGCCGATAGAGATTCAAAAAACTGATGCGCAACCTGCTCTTCCGACTGTTGATCATTTGTTTGCTTTCTTTTCGGGAGTTGCGGTGGCGGTGGAGGAGGTGGCAAGTTATACACGGGGGTCTCGGTCTGAGTACAAACATTTGAACGGAAACCATGGTCGACATTAAAAACTCTCCCCTTGTTACGTATCTAAAATTTTTAATAGAAGAATATTTTTTTTTTAAAATACTTTGAAAAATGTGTAGCCGGGTAACTCATAGACGTAATCAAACGGCACGAACCGAGGGCTGATTTTGAAGCGGGTGCACCAAATAGTCACACCTTCCTTTGAAATGCACCACTCCACCTCACATTCTGTGGCTTTACATTCACGGCATTTTCCGACAATGTCGAATGGAATTGTCCGAGGAATCGCAATTCGCTCACTGTTCACGGTAATGCCATTGGTCGTCTGACTGATTTCAACGGCGGGCAAAATATTGTCCATCAGGAATTTTTTGTCGTTATAATTAATACTCATTTTTTTTAGATTTCGAACTCGAATGAACCTGATCAGAAATTTTGACTTTTATATACCTCCCCTGTCCCTCCTTTTCCTTATCATCTTTCTTTACCCTGTTCAAATATTCTCTTCATATTCAAAGATGGTCCCTCATATTTGTCGTTTTTCGGTGACGACCAGAAAAAATAGGTCACTACTCAAGAATGGGAAAACATTGGGGATGATAACTCTTCACTCTTGGCTCACACTCATTTTTTCCTTTCCTGTGCATCCGTTTACTTTTGGTTCAAATGACCCGTCCCATGAGTCTTCCACTGTTTAAACGCCATCGACCATTTCAAAGACGCTTTTACCACATTGATACAGTATTTTAATGGTAATTTTTTACAAAATAGAATTTTATTTTAAGATGGTGTTTTACGAACGCCCAACCAATGCATATGGAATTTGGTGTGTCGTACTGGCCATATTTCTTCTTCTTGCATGGTTTATTTGGTAAGGTTATTTGCTTATTTTAATATTAAATTTATTTTCATTAATTTTAAGAGGAGCATATTTCAACAAATGGAAAGGACGAAGCGATGGAAGGAAGGAGGACAAATTCACAAGGAAAAAAGGCAGACCCGGAGAAAAAAAGGTCGACAATTCTTACAATTATTTTTAAATAAATAAACTTTCTTTTTTTTGGTACTCGTTTTAAAAAATTTCTTTTAATATTTCCTAATTCAAATTTAAAATAAAATTTTTTTGATTCATTAGCCAAATCATATCAAAAATTTATTTATGAAACTTTAAAAAGATAAATTTTAAAAATTTCAAATCGCTTCTTCTAAAAATTCTTCTTTTGCTCATCTCTGCCATTAATCAGCTTTCTCGGTCTAAAAAATAAAATTTAAAAAATTCATAAAAATTCAAAATTTCTAAACTAACCACTTCGTTCGCCTCTTCAACGTCTGCCGGACGCGAAGACGAACTAGGAGTCGAAACCTGTCATTAGAGAAAAAAATTAGTGTCATATTTTTCTTCCCCTCTCTATTTTTTACCTTCTCAACCCCGACGCGGTGCGCAACGCGCTTGTCCTCCACCGGATCCAAAGAGCTCTAAAAATTTTGGTTATTCTAAAATTAAGGGGGAGGGGATTGAGTGTGGCATTACCTTACGCAACGGGCAGAAAACGGTGAGCGGGCGGCCCAAGCCCTCCGGCGGAAACTCTTGGCGAGATGAGGGACGACGATGGCGACGACGGCAATGACGATCACGAGTTGGGACATTGATGAACAGGAACCAAAAAATGCAAATCTGATTTGAACAAATCAAATTGAGAAAATTTTAAAATATCATAATAATTGTTACCTGTGTGATCAAAATTAACATGAAGAAGACGATCACCATTCCGTTCACATTGCACTTGTCACTGATTTGTTGGACCAAAGCCGAGATGCTGACGTTGTTGTTGTTGGTGCATGGTTGGGCCAAAAGGTGGTCAGCAAACGAGTCCAAATGCGCAGTGTTGATGCACTCGACGGGCTTCGTGTATTCTTCCGGGCGGATGCAAACTGCATCCGCCCGGGGACAGGCACACCGGTCTACAATGACCCAAGTCATATTTGTAGGCCTAACGGAAGAGATGCTCATTGATGATCAGAAAAAACCTGAAACAATTAAAAATAGAAACAGTAAAAATGGGACAAAAACTGGTGGAGCGTAAATAGAAAACTTTATTATCCTCTGGCTATTTAATAAAATTGGCCAGAAAATTTGAAGAATGAATTGCCCATACAAATTGGTCATCCTCCCCTCTTCTCCCCCCTCCCCCATTCAATTCTTACTTTGATCATTTCATTGTTGTACATTTTGTTGTCCACATTTACGCCTTAACTTCGGTCCATTACGCCCCCCCCCTTCTTCCACGTTTCTAAGCGGAATTCTTCCGCTTACCTTTTTTCTCCACTTTATACTTATGCAAAACAAAATAAAAACATGGACGAAAAGACAGACAGAAATACAATCGCAAAATAGTGCGACATGAGAAAGAGAGAAAGCGGAAACATTGGGCAAACACACCCCCCCCTCCAATTCTTTCCCTTCTACGCAGCACATGGTTGCAAACAGATGGGAGAGGGGAAAAAGCAAAATATGCGATTTGGTAAACGACACCCCCCCCCCGTCCCTCAAAGACAATTGAAACATTTTATTATATATATACACAAAGGGGAAAAAATGTTTGACATGCAACGATTGGATAAATTTTCGAAATATTTTTTAGTACTGAAAAATGTGGTAATAATACCGTAATCTCTCCAAAATTTGTTCGGGATAAGTTTCCTTTTTTCCAAATTACAGTAAACCTAAAAAACCGGGGAAAAATTTCGCGCACCCCCCGTCAAAAAAAAATTTTTCCCGCACTCGGACAAAACCCGGTAAAACACATGTTTTACACCCCGGGACAAAACCCGGTAAAACACATGTTTTTACACCCCGGGACAAAACCCGGCAACACTCAAAGGTGTTGGCTTAGGTGTGAAAACACGTGTTTTCACACCGGGACGGGGGGTGGGACTCCTACCGGTCTATGACTACTAATTTCAAAAAAGTTTATTAAATTTTTCAAAAGTTGTTGCCAGAAAAGTGGAATAAATTGTCATAACTCTTGAAAAACTTAATGCAATTTTTTGGAATTTCGCAAGCCAATAGAGCCAACCAAAAGCTCGAATGATACCAAAATTGTTAAATTTGGTTGTTTCTGAGAAAAGTTATGACTTGATTTAGTCGAAAATTCAGTTAAAATGGCCTATTTACGAAACGCGCATAGGTGGCCGTTTTACGAAACGCACCAGCACGTTGACGAATATGCAAAATAATTATTTTTGCCCATTCCTTCAATTTATAGTATTAGAAGAAATATTATTTTATAGAATTAAAAAAAGCTAATCAACAACGTAACATTTTTTGTTATGCGCAAAGGCACTTTGGACTTGGCATTTTGCCAATTGTGAACAAAAATATTTCCTTTCTTATTAAAGAGTTCACATCTTACAATTAGCCAATACCAATGGCAAAAGATGAAGCTAAAAAGCTAATAGAAAAATAATTAAAAGGTATTGTAAGTAGGTGCTGTGCATATTACAGAAACAGAGAAGTTTTGATAGAAATTGCATATATTAAGTTCTGGGTCGCTTCGTAAATTCATGGGCGTCGTAAATCCTCCTTCCCTAGTACGAATAATGGTAATGGTCAATTATTTGTTCATTGTCCAAAATTGTTGGGTTAGAATTAAAAGTTAATTGATTGATTTTGCTCTTTTTGTCCTTCGACTCACCACAATAGAAAGCAACCATTGGCATAATATACGTCAACATTGTGTCAAACATAGGCGATATTATAGAGATTAATCAACAAATTGGCAAAATACACGTCAACATTATGTCAAACATATGTTATAGAGATGTAATATGTATGCATTACATACGTATATTCATGCCACTATACGCATCAGCATATTCATCATTTATTCTTTGGATAATTTATATTAATACAACACAATCCCAATTCCTCTATTCTTATCAAGAGTTTAGTTTCTCATACCCAGCATGATGGTTTTACAGTATTAAGCTTCGTTGAGCCCTGATACTGTCTTATTTTAGGAAAGTTGCGGGTAGGGGGTTTATACTTTTAAGACTTGTGACAGCCAATCAAAATTTGGGTTTAATTTAGAAGTTTTTTTACCATAAAAAACAGAAGAGTCGGAAATCACATTTTAGAAACTAAAAAATTTAGGCTGGCAACATATAAAACAGAGTTTGGACCGGTGCCCCGACATTTGCAGTCTTGACTTTTGCGGCCCCGACATTTGCGGCCCGACTTTTGCGGTTATGTCCAAAATGTCTTCAAATTTATGTTGCTTTAATCCTAAAATACCTTGAATGGATTAATAATGGAACAAAAAACATTTTTGGCTCTTTACCTAATTCATTGGGATGTTTTCATAATTAACGATTTTTTTTCAAAAATCTCCAAAAACGCAATTCTCGAACAAAATTCATATATTAGCCTCTATCAAACCTTTTGAAAGCACTTGGGATTAAAGCAACATAAATTTGAAGACTTTTTGGACATAACCGCAAAAGTCGGGCCGCAAATGTCGGGGCCGCAAAAGTCTAAACCGCAAATGTCGGGACACGTTTGGACCGATCTTTTTTCTAAGTCAGAATTTCACTATTCAAAACAAATATGTGATAAAAAACATATTATGGAGTTTAATAACAGATTTTCCTCAATAATAGTCAATTTTTCTATACAATGTTCAAAAATATCGGTTTGCGGGCGGGGTTGGGGTTGCAACCCTTAGTTGATGAAAGTTCACGAGTTTTTTAATATTAAATTAAAACCCCCTCGAAACAAAAAAATTATTTTTTGCAGCCTCGTTTTTTTTTATACATATTTTTGTAGAAAAGTCATAAATGGACATTTATATTCTGATATTTATTTGGATTCATTCAACGCAATTACCATTTTTGCTGAAGAGACGGTTAACAATCAGAGAAGCAATGCCAATAATTATTGAAGGATGGAATGTTTGTTATGGTAAAATGCAGAATAAAATTCTAGGCATGTGCAAGGATGAAAATTTTAAAATTAATAGTTTGGGACTAAATTTGTACCAAAATAAACTGTCGGTCAAAAGAAAATTATTCTATGTGAAAACTGCCAACTATGTTCAATTTAAAAAACCTATTGCCTCTATTTTTAACATAGAATGAAAATTTTATTATTTTTTCTTACTGCTTCAATTAATCAAAGTGTTAACTTTTAATTTGCCCGATTATCAAAATAAAAAATTTCCTTTTATTTAAATTGCTCTTTATTAAATGATAATTTCCTTTGTCGTCAACAGAAACTATAGGACTGACTAGAACGCCTTTCATGTTCTTTCGAAACTTAATCAAAAACTCGAATATACTGAAATAAAAATTAAAATGCCTTTGTTTACTGGTATAAAAAAACGCAAATGTTAAAATAATAAATCATACAATAAAAATGCAATAGAAAATAGCAAATTACTAACAGAAAAAATAGAAGGAAGGTGTGATAGAAAACAAAAATTTTTAAATAAATCCAATGCTAATAATAGCAAAAAAAAAAAAACTCAAAAAGAAAATATGTGTTTTACTCACTCCTCAGAATCAGCATCATTCATCATCACATCCTTGTCATCGTCATCGTCATCATCATCATCATAATCATCATAATCATCATAATCATCATCATCGTCGTCATCATCATCATCGGAGATTTCTCCCATAGCATGATGAAAGCGCACCGATCCTAAATCAATCTCTGTGAGTGCCACCCACGTTTCGGCGCCCACGTTTCGGCGCTCACGTTTCGGCGCTCACGTTTCGGCGCCCACGTTTCGGCGCCCACATTTCGGCGCCGAACACGTTTCGGCGCCCACGTTTCGGCGCCAAGCCAAAAAAAGCAAAAACAAAATAAAGCTATCAAACAAATTTTTTCATTTTCAAATAGGGGCCCCCTAAACCCGGCAGGGGTCACTTTAGTCGGGCCATTTTAGTCGGCCCATTTTAGTCGGCCCATTTTAGTCGGGCCATTTTAGTCGGGCCGTTTTAGTCGGAGGGGTCATTTCATACAAAAAAGTCACGTAGACATTAAATTTTTTTTGAAAACCCAACCCTAGTTTGGTAAAACCGAACCCCCTTGTTTTTTTTAATGCACAACTTATATATTTGTTGAAAAAACTGTAGTTTTTTAAAAACTAACCCCCTAGCCTTTTGAAATTAAACGTAAACATAACCTTGAAAACCTAGCCCTAATTTTTAAAAATTAAACTTTGGCTCAACTTTTAAAAGAACCAGGGGGTAAGCGTTTCAAAAAAGTTGGATAGGTTTTTTTCTATTTTTGGCTTGGCGCCGAAACGTGGGCGCCGAAACGTGAGCGCCGAAACATGTCCGGCGCCGAAACGTGGGCGCCGAAACGTGGGCGCCGAAACATGAGCGCCGAAACAACATGGACCCCTCTGTGAATATCCGTATGTATTCTTGTTTATCGATGCTATGGTTTCTCCTAATTGCTCCATTTTTATAATTTTTTTTTTGGAAAAATTTATTATAACAAAGATGAAGTAAAAAATTGTTTTTAACATTAAATTTAACAAGCTAAGCAAACGAAAAGATAAAGAATTTAGAAAAATTATGACAAATTTGCATGCAAAATATAAAAATTTAAAATGGCGGAATTAAGGAAATTTTCAGTACTTTTAAGCTCTACCTGACGAATTCTTTTGTGAGTTCAAGACGGCGTCATGCATTTGACATATGGCTGTCTGCTGACTGTTCTTAAATATTATTTCGTATAAATTTTTTTATTTTCCTTACTGCTTTAATTCATTAACCAAAATTTCATTCTTTTATTTTGCCCGATTATCAAAATAAAAAAAAGCATTCAAAAAATATTTAATTTCCTCATTATTAAGTTACCAACCATGCAGTCGTACAAGTTGATAAACTTTATGTCAGTAATTTCCTCTTGTGTGTCAGAGGTTGCCTTTTTCTCTTCTCGGAATTGAAAATACCCTTTGACGATATGTCCTCAATTTGGACTTGAATATTAATTTTTTTTTTCTCAATTTTTTAACAAACCAGGTATGAATATTAGAGACTCGCCGTGACTAATAAAACCCGTGACCGTCAACCGTGACCGTGACCGTAAATTGACCCCGTGAAACGTGACCATGAATAGACCCCGTGAATAGATCCCGTGAACCGTGACCGTGATCAAAAAACCCGCGAAATTCACGGTAACCGTAACCGAGAATCCTAAATTTTTACATTTTGCCTTAATTTTTTTATTATTTTTTTTATTTTGTTCTTTTATAAATTGAGTTTTTTGTTTTCATAATTTTTTTATTCCGCTTTTTAGAGGTAAATTGTAAAACCATAAAAAAAAGTTCTTTAACTTTTGACACTACTTGGAGGGGGCACAAAAAATTGGGGACAAGTTTTTTGATTGTTTAAATTAGTTTTTTTTTCTTCCAAAAAAACAGCGGTCCCGAGTCGAGAGGCTGGAGTTTCATTAAATCTAGATATCTCCTTTTAAATTATGCATGAAGACAGGGGTGGGGTTCGTCCTTAGAATCAAAGAACGCCGCTTAGAAAATTGAAATTGTCCTTATTTCCAAAGATTTCCTTTGAAATTGGCACTTGGCCCATAAAATGTAAACTGTTCATTGCATAGAAAAAATAACATTTTTTGATGGACAAAAATAGTCAAAACCTGTTAACAAATCCTAACTTAAATTTTTCAAAATTTTCACGCGACACCTATCGATACCGCCGTCACCGTTTAGTCGACAAAATTCATTCTGGCGAAAAATATAAAATATTTCCGAGGGCTGATTTTGAAGCGGGTGCACCAAATAGTCACACCTTCCTTTGAAATGCACCACTCCACCTCACATTCTGTGGCTTTACATTCACGGCATTTTCCGACAATGTCGAATGGAATTGTCCGAGGAATCGCAATTCGCTCACTGTTCACGGTAATGCCATTGGTCGTCTGACTGATTTCAACGGGTGGCAAAATATTGTCTATCAGGAATTTTTTGTCGTTATAATTAATACTCATTTTTTTTAGATTTCGAACTCGAATGAACCTGATCAGAAATTTTGACTTTTATATACCTCCCCTGTCCCTCCTTTTCCTTATCATCTTTCTTTACCCTGTTCAAATATTCTCTTCATATTCAAAGATGGTCCCTCATATTTGTCGTTTTTCGGTGACGACCAGAAAAAATAGGTCACTACTCAAGAATGGGAAAACATTGGGGATGATAACTCTTCACTCTTGGCTCACACTCATTTTTTCCTTTCCTGTGCATCCGTTTACTTTTGGTTCAAATGACCCGTCCCATGAGTCTTCCACTGTTTAAACGCCATCGACCATTTCAAAGACGCTTTTACCACATTGATACAGTATTTTAATGGTAATTTTTTACAAAATAGAATTTTATTTTAAGATGGTGTTTTACGAACGCCCAACCAATGCATATGGAATTTGGTGTGTCGTACTGGCCATATTTCTTCTTCTTGCATGGTTTATTTGGTAAGGTTATTTGCTTATTTTAATATTAAATTTATTTTCATTAATTTTAAGAGGAGCATATTTCAACAAATGGAAAGGACGAAGCGATGGAAGGAAGGAGGACAAATTCACAAGGAAAAAAGGCAGACCCGGAGAAAAAAAGGTCGACAATTCTTACAATTATTTTTAAATAAATAAACTTTCTTTTTTTGGTACTCGTTTTAAAAAATTTCTTTTAATATTTCCTAATTCAAATTTAAAATAAAATTTTTTTGATTCATTAGCCAAATCATATCAAAAATTTATTTATGAAACTTTAAAAAGATAAATTTTAAAAATTTCAAATCGCTTCTTCTAAAAATTCTTCTTTTGCTCATCTCTGCCATTAATCAGCTTTCTCGGTCTAAAAAATAAAATTTAAAAAATTCATAAAAATTCAAAATTTCTAAACTAACCACTTCGTTCGCCTCTTCAACGTCTGCCGGACGCGAAGACGAACTAGGAGTCGAAACCTGTCATTAGAGAAAAAAATTAGTGTCATATTTTTCTTCCCCTCTCTATTTTTTACCTTCTCAACCCCGACGCGGTGCGCAACGCGCTTGTCCTCCACCGGATCCAAAGAGCTCTAAAAATTTTGGTTATTCTAAAATTAAGGGGGAGGGGATTGAGTGTGGCATTACCTTACGCAACGGGCAGAAAACGGTGAGCGGGCGGCCCAAGCCCTCCGGCGGAAACTCTTGGCGAGATGAGGGACGACGATGGCGACGACGGCAATGACGATCACGAGTTGGGACATTGATGAACAGGAACCAAAAAATGCAAATCTGATTTGAACAAATCAAATTGAGAAAATTTTAAAATATCATAATAATTGTTACCTGTGTGATCAAAATTAACATGAAGAAGACGATCACCATTCCGTTCACATTGCACTTGTCACTGATTTGTTGGACCAAAGCCGAGATGCTGACGTTGTTGTTGTTGGTGCATGGTTGGGCCAAAAGGTGGTCAGCAAACGAGTCCAAATGCGCAGTGTTGATGCACTCGACGGGCTTCGTGTATTCTTCCGGGCGGATGCAAACTGCATCCGCCCGGGGACAGGCACACCGGTCTACAATGACCCAAGTCATATTTGTAGGCCTAACGGAAGAGATGCTCATTGATGATCAGAAAAAACCTGAAACAATTAAAAATAGAAACAGTAAAAATGGGACAAAAACTGGTGGAGCGTAAATAGAAAACTTTATTATCTTCTGGCTATTTAATAAAATTGGCCAGAAAATTTGAAGAATGAATTGCCCATTCAAATTGGTCATCCTCCCCTCTTCTCCCCCCTCCCCCATTCAATTCTTACTTTGATCATTTCATTGTTGTACATTTTGTTGTCCACATTTACGCCTTAACTTCGGTCCATTACGCCCCCCCCCTTCTTCCACGTTTCTAAGCGGAATTCTTCCGCTTACCTTTTTTCTCCACTTTATACTTATGCAAAACAAAATAAAAACATGGACGAAAAGACAGACAGAAATACAATCGCAAAATAGTGCGACATGAGAAAGAGAGAAAGCGGAAACATTGGGCAAACACACCCCCCCTCCAATTCTTTCCCTTCTACGCAGCACATGGTTGCAAACAGATGGGAGAGGGGAAAAAGCAAAATATGCGATTTGGTAAACGACACCCCCCCCCCGTCCCTCAAAGACAATTGAAACATTTTATTATATATATACACAAAGGGGAAAAAATGTTTGACATGCAACGATTGGATAAATTTTCGAAATATTTTTTAGTACTGAAAAATGTGGTAATAATACCGTAATCTCTCCAAAATTTGTTCGGGATAAGTTTCCTTTTTTCCAAATTACAGTAAACCTAAAAAACCGGGGAAAAATTTCGCGCACCCCCCGTCAAAAAAAAATTTTTCCCGCACTCGGACAAAACCCGGTAAAACACATGTTTTACACCCCGGGACAAAACCCGGTAAAACACATGTTTTTACACCCCGGGACAAAACCCGGCAACACTCAAAGGTGTTGGCTTAGGTGTGAAAACACGTGTTTTCACACCGGGACGGGGGGTGGGACTCCTACCGGTCTATGACTACTAATTTCAAAAAAGTTTATTAAATTTTTCAAAAGTTGTTGCCAGAAAAGTGGAATAAATTGTCATAACTCTTGAAAAACTTAATGCAATTTTTTGGAATTTCGCAAGCCAATAGAGCCAACCAAAAGCTCGAATGATACCAAAATTGTTAAATTTGGTTGTTTCTGAGAAAAGTTATGACTTGATTTAGTCGAAAATTCAGTTAAAATGGCCTATTTACGAAACGCGCATAGGTGGCCGTTTTACGAAACGCACCAGCACGTTGACGAATATGCAAAATAATTATTTTTGCCCATTCCTTCAATTTATAGTATTAGAAGAAATATTATTTTATAGAATTAAAAAAAGCTAATCAACAACGTAACATTTTTTGTTATGCGCAAAGGCACTTTGGACTTGGCATTTTGCCAATTGTGAACAAAAATATTTCCTTTCTTATTAAAGAGTTCACATCTTACAATTAGCCAATACCAATGGCAAAAGATGAAGCTAAAAAGCTAATAGAAAAATAATTAAAAGGTATTGTAAGTAGGTGCTGTGCATATTACAGAAACAGAGAAGTTTTGATAGAAATTGCATATATTAAGTTCTGGGTCGCTTCGTAAATTCATGGGCGTCGTAAATCCTCCTTCCCTAGTACGAATAATGGTAATGGTCAATTATTTGTTCATTGTCCAAAATTGTTGGGTTAGAATTAAAAGTTAATTGATTGATTTTGCTCTTTTTGTCCTTCGACTCACCACAATAGAAAGCAACCATTGGCATAATATACGTCAACATTGTGTCAAACATAGGCGATATTATAGAGATTAATCAACAAATTGGCAAAATACACGTCAACATTATGTCAAACATATGTTATAGAGATGTAATATGTATGCATTACATACGTATATTCATGCCACTATACGCATCAGCATATTCATCATTTATTCTTTGGATAATTTATATTAATACAACACAATCCCAATTCCTCTATTCTTATCAAGAGTTTAGTTTCTCATACCCAGCATGATGGTTTTACAGTATTAAGCTTCGTTGAGCCCTGATACTGTCTTATTTTAGGAAAGTTGCGGGTAGGGGGTTTATACTTTTAAGACTTGTGACAGCCAATCAAAATTTGGGTTTAATTTAGAAGTTTTTTTACCATAAAAAACAGAAGAGTCGGAAATCACATTTTAGAAACTAAAAAATTTAGGCTGGCAACATATAAAACAGAGTTTGGACCGGTGCCCCGACATTTGCAGTCTTGACTTTTGCGGCCCCGACATTTGCGGCCCGACTTTTGCGGTTATGTCCAAAATGTCTTCAAATTTATGTTGCTTTAATCCTAAAATACCTTGAATGGATTAATAATGGAACAAAAAACATTTTTGGCTCTTTACCTAATTCATTGGGATGTTTTCATAATTAACGATTTTTTTTCAAAAATCTCCAAAAACGCAATTCTCGAACAAAATTCATATATTAGCCTCTATCAAACCTTTTGAAAGCACTTGGGATTAAAGCAACATAAATTTGAAGACTTTTTGGACATAACCGCAAAAGTCGGGCCGCAAATGTCGGGGCCGCAAAAGTCTAAACCGCAAATGTCGGGACACGTTTGGACCGATCTTTTTTCTAAGTCAGAATTTCACTATTCAAACAAATATGTGATAAAAAACATATTATGGAGTTTAATAACAGATTTTCCTCAATAATAGTCAATTTTTCTATACAATGTCCAAAAATATCGGTTTGCGGGCGGGGTTGGGGTTGCAACCCTTAGTTGATGAAAGTTCACGAGTTTTTTAATATTAAAATAAAACCCCCTCGAAACAAAAAAATTATTTTTTGCAGCCTCGTTTTTTTTATACATATTCTTGTAGAAAAGTCATAAATGGACATTTATATTCTGATATTTATTTGGATTCATTCAACGCAATTACCATTTTTGCTGAAGAGACGGTTAACAATCAGAGAAGCAATGCCAATAATTATTGAAGGATGGAATGTTTGTTATGGTAAAATGCAGAAAAAAATTCTAGGCATGTGCAAGGATGAAAATTTTAAAATTAATAGTTTGGGACTAAATTTGTACCAAAATAAACGGTCGGTCAAAAGAAAATTATTCTATGTGAAAACTGCCAACTATGTTCAATTTAAAAAACCTATTGCCTCTATTTTTAACATAGAATGAAAATTTTATTATTTTTTCTTACTGCTTCAATTAATCAAAGTGTTAACTTTTAATTTGCCCGATTATCAAAATAAAAAATTTCCTTTTATTTAAATTGCTCTTTATTAAATGATAATTTCCTTTGTCGTCAACAGAAACTATAGGACTGACTAGAACGCCTTTCATGTTCTTTCGAAACTTAATCAAAAACTCGAATATACTGAAATAAAAATTAAAATGCCTTTGTTTACTGGTATAAAAAAACGCAAATGTTAAAATAATAAATCATACAATAAAAATGCAATAGAAAATAGCAAATTACTAACAGAAAAAATAGAAGGAAGGTGTGATAGAAAACAAAAATTTTTAAATAAATCCAATGCTAATAATAGCAAAAAAAAAAAAACTCAAAAAGAAAATATGTGTTTTACTCACTCCTCAGAATCAGCATCATTCATCATCACATCCTTGTCATCGTCATCGTCATCATCATCATCATAATCATCATAATCATCATAATCATCATCATCGTCGTCATCATCATCATCGGAGATTTCTCCCATAGCATGATGAAAGCGCACCGATCCTAAATCAATCTCTGTGAGTGCCACCCACGTTTCGGCGCCCACGTTTCGGCGCTCACGTTTCGGCGCTCACGTTTCGGCGCCCACGTTTCGGCGCCCACATTTCGGCGCCGAACACGTTTCGGCGCCCACGTTTCGGCGCCAAGCCAAAAAAAGCAAAAACAAAATAAAGCTATCAAACAAATTTTTTCATTTTCAAATAGGGGCCCCCTAAACCCGGCAGGGGTCACTTTAGTCGGGCCATTTTAGTCGGCCCATTTTAGTCGGCCCATTTTAGTCGGGCCATTTTAGTCGGGCCGTTTTAGTCGGAGGGGTCATTTCATACAAAAAAGTCACGTAGACATTAAATTTTTTTTGAAAACCCAACCCTAGTTTGGTAAAACCGAACCCCCTTGTTTTTTTTAATGCACAACTTATATATTTGTTGAAAAAACTGTAGTTTTTTAAAAACTAACCCCCTAGCCTTTTGAAATTAAACGTAAACATAACCTTGAAAACCTAGCCCTAATTTTTAAAAATTAAACTTTGGCTCAACTTTTAAAAGAACCAGGGGGTAAGCGTTTCAAAAAAGTTGGATAGGTTTTTTTCTATTTTTGGCTTGGCGCCGAAACGTGGGCGCCGAAACGTGAGCGCCGAAACATGTCCGGCGCCGAAACGTGGGCGCCGAAACGTGGGCGCCGAAACATGAGCGCCGAAACAACATGGACCCCTCTGTGAATATCCGTATGTATTCTTGTTTATCGATGCTATGGTTTCTCCTAATTGCTCCATTTTTATAATTTTTTTTTTGGAAAAATTTATTATAACAAAGATGAAGTAAAAAATTGTTTTTAACATTAAATTTAACAAGCTAAGCAAACGAAAAGATAAAGAATTTAGAAAAATTATGACAAATTTGCATGCAAAATATAAAAATTTAAAATGGCGGAATTAAGGAAATTTTCAGTACTTTTAAGCTCTACCTGACGAATTCTTTTGTGAGTTCAAGACGGCGTCATGCATTTGACATATGGCTGTCTGCTGACTGTTCTTAAATATTATTTCGTATAAATTTTTTTATTTTCCTTACTGCTTTAATTCATTAACCAAAATTTCATTCTTTTATTTTGCCCGATTATCAAAATAAAAAAAAGCATTCAAAAAATATTTAATTTCCTCATTATTAAGTTACCAACCATGCAGTCGTACAAGTTGATAAACTTTATGTCAGTAATTTCCTCTTGTGTGTCAGAGGTTGCCTTTTTCTCTTCTCGGAATTGAAAATACCCTTTGACGATATGTCCTCAATTTGGACTTGAATATTAATTTTTTTTTTCTCAATTTTTTAACAAACCAGGTATGAATATTAGAGACTCGCCGTGACTAATAAAACCCGTGACCGTCAACCGTGACCGTGACCGTAAATTGACCCCGTGAAACGTGACCATGAATAGACCCCGTGAATAGATCCCGTGAACCGTGACCGTGATCAAAAAACCCGCGAAATTCACGGTAACCGTAACCGAGAATCCTAAATTTTTACATTTTGCCTTAATTTTTTTATTATTTTTTTATTTTGTTCTTTTATAAATTGAGTTTTTTGTTTTCATAATTTTTTTATTCCGCTTTTTAGAGGTAAATTGTAAAACCATAAAAAAAAGTTCTTTAACTTTTGACACTACTTGGAGGGGGCACAAAAAATTGGGGACAAGTTTTTTGATTGTTTAAATTAGTTTTTTTTTCTTCCAAAAAAACAGCGGTCCCGAGTCGAGAGGCTGGAGTTTCATTAAATCTAGATATCTCCTTTTAAATTATGCATGAAGACAGGGGTGGGGTTCGTCCTTAGAATCAAAGAACGCCGCTTAGAAAATTGAAATTGTCCTTATTTCCAAAGATTTCCTTTGAAATTGGCACTTGGCCCATAAAATGTAAACTGTTCATTGCATAGAAAAAATAACATTTTTTGATGGACAAAAATAGTCAAAACCTGTTAACAAATCCTAACTTAAATTTTTCAAAATTTTCACGCGACACCTATCGATACCGCCGTCACCGTTTAGTCGACAAAATTCATTCTGGCGAAAAATATAAAATATTTCAATATTTTGTTTGAGAATCAGCAAATCCAATCGACTGAATTTTGCTAGAAAATTTTGCACAAAAAATAACAAATTTTAAAGAATTTTGAGATCGATTTTCAGAAATCCTTCGAAACCGGCGGTGCCGATATGCGTCGTCGGAAAAATTTTGAAAAAATGAAATTTACAAAGACAAATTGTCACAAATGGGCAAGGTCTCTTTATTTTCATGTTTAAAAGATCTGATTTTTGGAAAAAACAATTTAAAAAATGTTTGTAAGTTTCCTGACATGGGGAGGGAGGGATAATAGGCCAAGAACCCGATCAGAAATTTTCAAAATCTCAACATACAATCCAAAAATTAAGGCGAGACTCTTCGGACAATTAAAAAAATGAGGAAGTTCATTGTTGCATATGCCTGGCAAATTATTATGTTTTCAATTAATTTGTGATATACCGTATGCTGCAACTATTTTTGGCATTGCTTCTCTGATTGTTATTTCTTTCCCATTTGAGTTGCTAAATTCCGGTTTCACTGCAAATTCATCAAACTCCTCTTCCGGAGAATAATTTTCTAAAATGTTTTTATCTGATTTTGATACTTTTATTATGAAATTGCTTTTGTCAGGCTTTTTATTTTATTTTAAAATTAAGTTACCTTTCGTGCTTTTGCAATTTTTACTAAGAAAATCGCAATATTTTATATAGCTTTCAATGAATTCAAATCCTTTCTTACATTCTTCAAATTTTTCTCAAACTCATTTGTATTTATCGCGGTGTTATATTCCCTTAATATTTTCCATTCGCTTTTTCCGCATATTTTGATGCATCTTTTAAACCCTTGCATACATTAACCTAAAGAATATTTGTTTATTATTCTTCATCTCTTTTAGGCAAAAGAGGAGTTATCGTTTAATGAAAAATATAAAGTATAAATAAATGTCCTCTAGAATAATTATTAGTTTTTAGATAATTCTATACATTATATATAATAATTAATTATTATTTAATAATTATCACTACCTTCATGCACTTCTCAAGTTGGAAATTGCAAGTCAAGCCTGTCATTATGTTTCTTTTGCTCGTCACGCTTATATCTATTCTCTATTTAAAGGGAATATTTAAATTTTCTTGGTTATATTGGCAAAACTAAGTATGTGCAAAAAGAAGTGTAACTATTCCTATTATCCTATTTTTTCATGTTAATTTGTATTTGTCTATTAATAGAATCATTTAATAAATGTACGGCAGTGCCGATAAGCGCCGACAAAATACCCTGGTTTGGTTTATTTTGTATAAATTTAGTCCCAAACTATTATTGTTTTCATCCTTGCACATGCCTAGGATTTTTTTTCTGCATTTTACCATAACAAACTTCCATCCTTCATAATTGTTGGCATTGCTTCTCTGATTGTTATTTCTTTCCCATTTGAGTTGCTAAATTCCGGTTTCACTGCAAATTCATCAAACTCCTCTTCCGGAGAATAATTTTCTAAGAATTTTAATAAATTTTTTAATAAATCGTTTTCTCATTTTATTCTTTCATATTCATTTCAATAATATGAAGTTACCTTTTGTGCTGATGTCGTTGTTTTTACGAAGAAAATCGCAATAATTAGAAATTTTACACCTTTCAAAACATTGCTTCCACATTCCTATATCGGCAAACGTTTAAGGTTGCTATGTCTAATTTTTTGTTGCCATTCATCCGTTTTCGCAAATTCTGATGCTTCTCTCATCCTGCATGTTTGTCATATTCCTAAATTATTTTTTTAAATTAAAAATTATTTGCATATTTACCGTCTCTTCAGCAAAAATGGTAATTGCATTGAATGAATGCAATAATATATCAGATTAAATGCCCATTGTTTTCTACAAAAATTGGTATGCAAAAGGCTACAAAACACAAACTTTTCTTTCGAGACATTCCATTTTAAATACTTAAAAAACTTGTATTTCACCCGAAAATGCAATTTCGGATTTTAAATATAGGTTTTTTCCTCTATACTAATTTTTTGGGCAAAGGGTAATTGCAATTCTGTCAGCTAATAGACTAAGATGTGAGATTCCAAATATTTGAATTTTTGTTACATTAAATTTTAAATAAATTATAAGAAGTGCTTATGCATTAGGTCGTTCGAGATAAATTTTTGGAATAATATTACGTCTATTTCAAACAATAGAATTAATTATCATAAAAGGTACTAATGAGTTTTCATATCTTTAAACTTAAGACTAGGGTTGCGCACCCCCGACCCCGTCCTCAAACCGACACTCTTGGACAGTGGATAAAAAAAATAAAAAATATTGAGGAAATCCTGTTATTAAGTTTTATGAATTTTCTCGGTTTACCATCTGTGCCACTGACCTTCCCCCTCCCCCTCCTCCCTTCACTATATAATTTTTTTTTTACGCGTGGCCAAAACTGTGCAACTTTTTTTGAAAAAATTTATTATTTTTTATCCCAAAACATATGTTTTGACCAATGAAATTCTGACATAGAAAAAAGACCGGTCCAATAGATTTTTGAAGAAAGGTCCAGCAGGACCATTAAATGAGAAAAACTATTATTGATAAGAATATGGGAATGGGGATATTCCTGTTGGATTCATATAATATCAAAAGAATAAACTGACTTATGCTGGGCCAACCGATGTATTTATGCCGTCCGCTAGCCATTGTTTGACATAAGGTTGACGTGTATTATTCCAATTTGTTGCCTAAGAGCTTAGAGAAATGATGAATGCGTATAATGGCATGAATATACATACATAATGCATACATATTACATAAATATCGCCTATGTTTGACACAATGTTGATGTGTATTATGCCAATTTGTTGCTTAAAGGGCTTAGAGAAATGATGAATGCGTATAATGGCATGAATATACATACATAATGCATACATATATACATCTCTATAATATCGCCTATGTTTGACACAATGTTGACGTGTATTATGCCAATTTGTTGCTTAAGAGCTTAGAGAAATGATGAATGCGTATAATGGCATGGATAAGCATTACATACCCCAATAATTATCGCATATTATAATTCTCTATTTCTTTGCACTTTTTTATGCCGTATGTATAAGTCATATACTCTATCCATCTAAACTTTTCTGTTTCAATAATATGCATTTGCCTATCTTATATGCAACTACTTTCATTGCATTTGAATAATTTCTTTCTCTCTGTTCTATTTATTATATTTTTCAGCTTATTCTTTTGCCATAAATGTCAACTCCAAAATATGAATGGAAATGTTTTTATTCACAATTGGCAATTTGCCAAGTCCAAAGTGTATTGCACTTGTCAGAAAATTTTTTTGCATTGATTGATTAGCTTTTCATACATTCCTACAAAAATATTCTTATTTGAAACATTATAAGTTGAAGGATATGGGTTTTTGCAATGTGTTAAACCCTTTTTCCTTTCATTTTGGGGATCGAATGTTACCGTATTCAGAAGAGTGTAACTAATAATACTTCACAAATCGGTTAAAATCTCATAATTTAGAATGGTGCACCACACTTTATTGTGCACGATACAGAATGTTTTGATACCAAGACAATTTGAAAACAATGATGAACTTTGTGCGACTGAAACAATGGTGCCGTCCGTTGCAGTGTTGTTTCGAGTCAATTCCCTCAAAATTCCGTCGCCTCTAATGAAAGGATTAATTCGTCATGCATAAATTATAATTTTTAAAAAATCTTTCGACTAATAATTTAGACTAAATAATCATGCAAAGAATAAAATGCAACTTCTTCACGGGCTCAACTGGACAACAAGGACAATGCACTTAAAAAATGATTGATGAATAGGGAGAGAGAGGTTTTATGCCAAAAAATGTACTAAAAATAAAGTTAAGATAAAAAATAAGGAAAAAAATCATCCTGATAATTGGCTGTTTAAGCAAATTAACATTTTTAATATATATAAAATTTAATTAATTTTTTATTGGGCGAAGAAAAAAGCGATTCGTCTTTCGCATTTTATAAATCCGCCATTTTTACCGATTTTCCAACATAATTCTCATAGCTTTGCTCTAAAGCAACCCAAATAAACAACCTTGGTATAATTTGATATCTTTTGATTGGTTCTTTATCTTTCCAAAATTTCAAAAAATTTGATTCAGTTTTACAAAGTTATGGTGGTCAAAGAGAAAAAAAATGTATTTTTTGACCATTTTTTCTTAAAAGTTAATCATTTTTTTTAAAATAAGGTCGACTAATAAAGCCAAAACAAAAACTATTGGACTATACGAAGATTGGTCAATTTGCTCGCGTTTTGAGAAAAAATATGATCAATTTTTCTTAGAAAATCTGTAAAAATGGTGGATTTATAAATCGCGCAATGATGGCGGAATTTATAAAACACCTAGCACCGACCGGTATTTCACCGCAAACTTTCGTTGTCATCCGTAATGATAGTGCTTGATTGAGTGTGGCTAACTTTGATTACTTTGATGAAGCGCTGCTCATTGTTGGGCTTTGAGCAAGCCGTTTTTCTAATAAAAGCTAGAATGTATATAAAAAATTCATGCTTACTGGCTTTTTAAAAATTGGCTTTTTAAAAATTGGCTTTATCGGCGCAAATGTTTTGGCTCAAATGTGTCGGCGCAAATGTGCCGGCGCAAATGTGCCGGCGCAAATTTCCGGATACCTTCTCTATTAGCCTGCCAAATTTCAGAAAATTTCTTTTAATTTCAAAAAGTTATGGCCATAAGAACTCAAAAACCAAGGTTTTCAAACCTTTTTCATCATAATTTTTTTATAATTAAAAGAAATTTTTTGAAATACAACAGGCAAATAGAGAAAACTTAGCACTATCAAATGATGATTACTTTGGACAAAGTAATGAATAATTTTTTGTTAACTTTTTTATAATGATGGTTTTTTAAATAACGCCCTTTATAATGGCTTTTATAACGGCTCCGCATCATATTTTATGTATATAATTTTGACGCTTTTTTATAGATGATAGGGGGGCTACCCGACATTTGGGGATTTGACATTTGGGGACCCGACACTTGGTGACCCGACTTTTGGGGATCCGACACTTAGGGAACCCGACATTTGGGGACCCGACACTTAGGGAACCCGACATTTGGGGACCCGACATTTGGGGATAACCCCGACATTTGGGGACCCGACACTTGGGGACCTGACATTTAGGGATTTGCAAAAAAAAACAAAAAAAAACATAAAAAATAATAAATTAAACACAATAAATGAAAAAATGAACATAATGTGATTTTTATTCATTTTGGTGTCTTTCCCAAGGGCCAACGGGATTAATTGCAGTACTAATCAATATTTGGATCAATTCAAGGACATCCAAACAATTCTAATGGCTCGTCGCCTTTCACTGCATAAAGCATCAGAATGCCGATGTCCGACTTTGAATTTTTGATTTTTCGCGTTTCTCCACATTTTGCTTAATTAAATTTCAATTTAGATTCAAAAGTTGCACCAAAAAATACATTTTAGGCAAATTTCATCGGTTTGGCGGTCCATTTGTTTTGAAACAATGCTAAAAAAATTTTCCGGAGTGTAGTCCTTTGCAGATACTGAAAAAGCATAATCATCAAGCAAAAAGCGTAAAGGAAAAAAATCTTTTAGGAGCTCGTCATATCGTTCTTCCACTGAAAATCATTCTTTTTAATTTTGAATTTTAATTCCGTAACTGACAGCGAATTAGCTCAATTGCCAAGTAGACATCCGTACCAAGTGCAGCAAGCAAAACCTTTTGAAAATATGAACGCCAGGATAATTTTATATTTAAAAATAATAAATATTTAATTTTTAGTAGTACCAAATAATTTGCTTCAATTATACACTATCAATTGTATCATCGAACATAGTAGCATACCCGCAGCTTTTGCTCTTATGGCAAATAAAGCAGAAGCAACATATACTCGAGTCCTTCGGGTGTTTTTTTTTATAAATTTTACATCAAAAAAAACATTTTAGGCTTTGGATGAGGCTCTTGGTATTGGACCAATTTCAATTATGTTGGATTTCGAAAAAGGTTTATACAGAAATTCTATGGAACTAGCGCAATGCTGAATTAAATACTAAACATAGACCAGCAAAATTATAGCTTTAATATAATATTTATCTTTTATAATTAGCAAAATTTAGCTGCAAAAAACGCATACGTTGCAGTTTATGGAGACAATATTCAAATAAGATTTTGCCTTTTCCACCTTGGACAATCGATAAATAGAAGACTACAAAGAGACAAGCTAACACACTACTACACAACAAACAATGAATATAAAATATTGGTTAGAAGTCTTGCAGCCCTTTCGTTTCTTCAAGAAATACAAGTTCAACCGGCATTTAATTTGCTTCGACAAAATGCTGCAGAGTTAGCAAATGTACCTCTAGAAAATGGTGGAGATCCGCTAGCAATTTTTGATTATTTTGGAAGGTTGAATTTAAATAATATTTATTAAATAATTATTAATAAAGAATATACGTTAAAGGGCATGCTGGAAGAGCTCCATTGCTTCCAATTCCCACATGGAACCACCATGACAGCGTTTTACAGGCGAGTCCATGTTGTTTTGGCGCCACTAAGCCAGGCTTAGTTTGCGCCAGAATTACCGTTTACATTACAGGACATGGGTCGAACTAACAACGCCCAGGAAGGATTTCATTTAGCGTTAAGAATGCAATTTCACAGTGTTCACCCCCCACTTTCAAAGTAAATAAAATGTGTAATAAAATATGCATTTTATTTTTACAGAGTTATCACTGTTTTAAAGAAAGAAGAACGAATTGCGGCCGATAAGTTACGTCAGTTTGAATTGGACCCAACACAAGGAATAAGAATTCGTGAACGAAAAAAAACTTATAGAGACAATGACTTGGCAATTCAAAATTTAGTTGAGGGATTTGATGTGATTGAAAATCCAAACGATGATGAAGCTCTTACACATCTTAGATCATTGCAATACCGTCTGATGCGAAACGATTTTGAAAAATGGGATGACCCAAATATTGATTAGTACTGCAATTAATCCCGTTGGCCCTTGGGAAAGGCACCAAAATGAATAAAAATCACATTATGTTCATTTTTTCATTTATTGTGTTTAATTTATCATTTTTTATGTTTTTTTTTTGTAAATCCCTAAATTCGGGTCCCCAAGTGTCGGGTCCCCAAATGTCGGGGTTATCCCCAAATGTCGGGTCCCCAAATGTCGGGTTCCCTAAGTGTCGGGTCCACAAATGTCGGGTTCCCTAAGTGTCGGATCCCCAAATGTCGGGTCCCCAAGTGTCGGGTCCCCAAATGTCAAATCCCCGAGTGTCGCGCCACGGATAGGGGGCTAGGAAAAGGAAGCAAATTGCTTCACTATTGCTTCTTCCTATCCCTTCTTTGACTCTCCCACAATTCCCTTCTCTCTCCTGTCCCAGCCACCCAACGCACAACGCAGCCACTCTCCTCCGTCCCGCCTGAGTTAGAGACAAGGAAACAGTATGGTAAAACGAGAGAAAAAGAAATATTTTGAAGCCTTGTAACTTAGGCTTATAACAATTTAATTCTAATAAATTTGGGCTCATTTTGAAGAGCAAATCCTGCTGATTAATTCTGGGTTAATTACTTGTTTTAGATAAGCATTTAAAACAGGATTTAAAAAAAAATGAAAATAATCCGGAAACCCCCCAACTATGAACAAAATTTTTGGCACTTGTCTAGCCTAGAGTGCTATTAGTCTTAAAAAAAATAAATAATAATAATTAGAAAAGACTTATAAGACCATAAGGGGAAGGCTTTAGATTTTTTTTAAACTATTTTATTTTGTTTTTCAGATTGGCTAAACCAGGGCTCGCAAATGTGAGGGTTCAAAAAATTATTTGGTTGCTTTTGAGAAAAAAATATGAAGATTTATACGAAGGAAAGTCGTTAAAAATTGTGGATTTACGAAACACCCATTTAATTTGTAACTTTTAATATGATTATGAAATCTGCTTGGCCAAAATTTGGCTGTGACAAATACTGCTCGATTAGAACCTTGGTGTTGTCCCTCCCTGGTAGCAAACCACAAAAATGCCAGAAAATTCTTCTTCATAATGCGTTCTGATATAATATAAAGGAATAAAAATTAGTCAATGGAATCCTGTCGACTGTCCGATCACCATCAAAATCATCATCGACTCCATCGTTGCACAAGTCATCATCATGCACCACCACAGGTGCACTTTTAGGTGCTTTAGGTGGACTTTTGAAAATTTTTGTTATCATAAAATGGGTTTTTGGGCGCTTTTTGTGTCAATTTCACAAAAAAAAATACTAAAGGAAAAAAGTGCCGAACCACATGAGAATTTTAAATTTGGGCACGATTTCTTATCAGATTTTAACAAAAAAGTCCTACCTAAAATTCTTTTCTGAATTTTTTCTTTAATGTTTGGGTTTTTCAGGAAAACAATTTTTTTTTATTTAGGTGCCTTCTGCGCTTCATCAGTTGCAACAACACAATTTGCCAACACAATATCGGGAAATGCTACACGAATTGTCGATAATCATAATTATAAAGTGGATGAAGGGAAGAAAATGAATGAGGAACAAATTTATGAAGAGCCCGACTCACCTGAAACAGTTAAATACAATTTAAAAAAATAAATTCAATCTATGTAATTTATATTATAACTATATTATTGCATTTAAGTTGAATTGTTTCGGAAGAGCATTGTTCCTAAATAAGAAATATGAAAACTCTATGAACAAAAGCTGATCGCAGCATAAATGGCAATTCACTAATGCGATTTACATTTTTTTTATATTTATAAAAAAGGACTAATATCGAAACAAATTTAATAAGTTTATAATAAGAAAGCGATCAACTATGGCCTTTGAGTCGGATAACATATATCTGTAACAAAAAAGGTATCCACATTTGCTCAACGATAATTTGCCCCATAACGGTGTCATTGATCAAAAATGAGAGATGATGAAAATATGTGGCCCGTCCTCCCTCTTAATGATTAAATAAAAATGTTCTTTTACTAAATTATATATTGATTAAAATTAAATCATTAATTAACTGCTTAATTAATTTTTTTCGCTATACATACTAACAAATAAATATTCATTCCAATTTGCCAGATAATAATTATATAGTCATATTTTTACCGTTGTTTTTTTTAGTTTGATCGCCAGCTGCCCAAGCATACATATCAGGGATGGCGACGATTTCAATTTGAAAAATCGGAAAACCGGAATTCCGATGCCCAAAATTTTTTCGGAAATCGGAAAATCGGAATTCCGGTCATATCGGAAATCGGAAATCGTCGCCATCCTTGACACGCACCTTACCGACGCCTCAACAAAAGTGAAAATTTAATACAAAAGAAAAATAAATAAATTGTAAAGGTATGCATAATCTTATATCGACTAAAAAAAAGGAAATTGTTATTCATCTTAATAAATGATAGTAAAATAATTGCAAATGAATGTAATGTTCTTTTAGAATATCAAATTTTTTTTTAAATTTGCCCTTTGTCTTGAAATTTGCAAAAAGGTCAGAAGATCCGGAAGGGTCCTATTCCGCAAAAAATACCGCAAATCACGGCCCATATTTAGAGATGGGCTTTACACCGAATCGTTTTTATTGACAAACCGCCTCGGTTTTTTGGCATGGGCGCCAAAATTGGACTAACTTCCGGCAATCGGGTTAGCGAAATTCAATTGGACGAACATCGATTCGTTCTCGACCAATTCGTTATCACATTGATTCGTTTTTTGTCTATATAATTGCGTGTGAGTCCAGACCGAAGTTTACCATTCAATTCTTTTGGAGGTGGGACAAAAGAAAGAAATTGTCGACGAGGGGGACGAAGTTATTGTGCGCCACGACTGGGACGACAGCGACGAATCTTCCCGACCAAGTGAGTGAAATTGTCCGAACCTAGATTCGGAGTATTTCAATAAAATTAATAATAGAAATATCCTTTTTTGTTGCGCTTAGCCTCGACCGATTTGCGCGAGATGGAGAAGTTAAAGGAGGAGGCGGAGATGGAAGGTTTTTTTGATAATAATTTGTGGCGAGATTTCGGGCAGCTAGATTTTTCGTCCTGCCCCCACCCCCGCCCCATTTTTATTAATTTCGAGGATTGTATGAGTGAGGAACTGTTAACAAGTGAACATTCCGAACTGTAACCACTCAGATCACTTAAAATCACTTTTATCGTGCAGAGCATAGTTAATTTACTATTGTAAATTTTTGGCTTTTTTGGCTACGGCACCAAAAGGGATCAGAAAAAGGTGATCAAAGTTCCGAAAATCGATAAAATGTAAGGGGCGTAACTCGAAAATTTAAATAATTAACAGCAAAAAGACACTTTTTGTTAGCATGTGAAATAATTTTTGACCAAATTTCTCACTTTATGTTGTCAATGCTTGATTTTATAATGTCTATTTAAAGGATAACTAGCGTCTACCTACATGCGTGAATATTTAGGGGAAAACGCTTCGCGCTTATCGAGCTTTGCTACCTAGGTATGATCAATAGAGCCAACGGTGTTCCAACGGACAGGGGCTGAGAGTTATGCATTATGTATGTATATTCATGCCATTATACGCATTCACCATTTCTCTACGCTCTTAAGCAACAAATTGGCATAATATACGTCAACATTGTGTCAAACATACGCGAAATTATAGATGTATATATGCATACCTTACATACATATATCATGGCATTATACGCATTCATCATTTCTTTACGCTCTTAAGCAACAAATTGGCATAATATACGTCAACATTGTGTCTAACATACGCGATATTATAGAGATGTATACTGCATACCTTACATGCATATATTCATGCCATTATACGCTTCATCATTTCTCTAAGCTCTTAAGCAACAAATTGGCATAATATACGTCAACATTATGTCAAACATAGGCGATATTGGCATAATACATTAAACATAATGTCAAGCAATGTCTCATGGACTGCATAAATACATCGGTTGCTTAACTTAATTCATCATTTTTTAATCTTCGGATAATTTACTTTATTCAAATAGGACTATCCCCATTACTCTATTCCTCTTAATAGTCTAAAACAGAGCTCCGTATATTAAGAATTGGTGCCATAAAGAGAAAGTGTTTGAAAAAACGGGAACAAGAACAAAATACCTGCCAAAACAAGAACAAAATACCTGCCATAATCACTTCTTATAACTGGAGTAGGCCGGTACCGGTACTTTTGGGAAGCAACAGTACCGGTACTGACCGGTACCATAATGACCGGGACCGGTACCCAATTTTTCGACCGGTACCGGTACTAACCGGTACTTTTTTCGAATTTTTTTTTTACATATAATAAAAAATCAAGAAAGCTTTATCTTTTCGTATTAAAAAAAAGCTCGTACTAAATTTCATTCGAAATAAAAATTTAACGTCAAAAAAAAATTTTTTATACAAAAAAATTTGCAGCATATATTACATACGGCTGTTTTTTTAAGCTGGCGAGCTTTGAAATTAGACATAAAAATTTTTAATTTCGAAAAAGTAAGGGTCGGCGGTGCCGACAGGCGCCGCCGGAAAAATTTTTGAACATTTGAGTTGTTTTCTGGTAACAAATCTTGCACAAAAAAGAACTAATTTTTGAGGGTTTTTAAGATAGTTTATGAGAAACCCTTAATGATTGTGGCGCCGGTGGTGCCGATAAGCCACCGGGAAAAATTTTGAAACCCTAGGGTGAATTTTTTTGAAATTTTCTTTAAGAAGAAACTGTCAAAAAATGTGTTTATTTTGTAAAAATTCACTATTGGAATCCCTTTCCTTTATAATTTTTGAATTTAAATGTTCTCATT
The DNA here is from genome assembly GCA_039877585.1 of Heterodera filipjevi. Classification (NCBI taxonomy): domain Eukaryota; kingdom Metazoa; phylum Nematoda; class Chromadorea; order Rhabditida; family Heteroderidae; genus Heterodera; species Heterodera filipjevi. The sequence goes on along the minus strand of JBDPZO010000006.1, from coordinate 573,142 downwards.
TTTGGAAAAACAATTTAAAAATATTTAAATTCCCTACCATGAGAGGGAATGGAACCCAAGCAATATATTGAGAACAATGTTTTTACCACCACAGCAAATTACCATTTGGATGATTACTTAAAAAATATAATTTATAACGAATTTTCCTCAAAATGTCCGTCCATTCTTACCAATGCTTATTTGGTACCGGTTAGTACAGGTACAGCCGGTACTGGAAAACCGGTACCGGTACCGGTACCCGAAAAAACAGAAAGTACGCCGGTACCGGTACGGGTACCGGCCTACCCTACTTATAACTTGAGACCGAACAAATGGTTTAGTCGACTTATTTTCAGTAAAAAAAGACCCCTAAATAACCAACTGAACCGGTCACTACTCAAAACTTACATAATATTAATGTATTAATTTTGGGCCAAGGCGCAATTATCTGTACGGGTAGGGCCTGAAACAAAAATTCAAATATTGGGAAACTTCCGAATGGGCGCAACGATATTTTCCCTAATCAATACAACTAAATTTTTAATATTACTAATATCGCATCTTAATTTATTAGCCGTAGAATTAACTGTACAAAATATGATTGAGAAAAAAAAACTTATTGAATTAAGTAATGATTATACATTTGGCGTTTAAAATATTGTTGTGTTGAAACTTCACCAGTTTTTTTAGCATTTTTTTAAATTGAAGTTCCCTCGAAAATATTTTTTTATATTAGGCTCTTTTTTTGCATACTTTTTTTGTAGAAAAGTTTTAAATGGGCATTTCTATTTTTCTCTTCCTTTTGCATTCATTCAACGCGATTACCACTTTCGCTGAAGAGACGACGGTAAAATTTTTTTAATTAATTTTTAATTTTTAAAAATTTTAGGACTATGACAAAATTTGTAAAGGTATTGAAGAAGCAGCAAAATTTGCGAAATCGGATGAATGGAAATCGATACTTGAATTAAACAAGCATCGTACATTTAGTGATGTAGGAATGTGGCAACAAGCTTTTGAATTGGTTGAAAAATATTTAAATTATTGCGATTTTCTTCGCAAAATCAATAGCAAAAGCACAAAAGGTGAATTCAAAAAAATTAAAAAAGACTTACAAAAAATACAAATAAAATTTTTTTTTTAGATAATTCTTCGGAAGAGGAGTTTGATTTAATTGCAGTGAAACCGGAATTTGGGGACTCAAATGGGAACAAAATGACAATCAGAGAAGCAATGCCAAAAATTATTGAAGGATACAATAGTAGTTATGGTAAAATGGAGATAAACTGTTCTGTCTATCTGTTTAGGCTTTCGATTTTTCTCCAAAATTATCGGAACCCGGAATTCCGGTACCTAAAAATTTTTTTTAAACAGAAAACGGAATTTCGGTCCCTAAAACACCATAAGCCGAAAAACCGCAGCGCCGTAAATTTTATTCCTTTCAGAAGTTAACTATTAATTAAATTAAAAATCTGCAAAAAAATAATAAACCACACACACACACAATAGTACCTATTGATACTAAAACCCCATGCACATACCGACTTCGTTTTGCCAATAGAAACGATAAATTATATTCATCCCAAATAGTGAATAGAAATAATCGCGACATCCAACTGAAGCTAACTGCCAAGATTGATGTCAAGTTTCACAATCTTGACAAGTGCATCCTGGTAAATGATAAATTATAAAAATAATAGTTATAGAAAAAAGCATAAAAAGTAAATTATCAAAAGAGCCTTTATTTTTTATCTATTTTTTCATTTAATGGTGTTTCTCCCCGTTTGCCGAAGAGATTTAACGACTAATAAATCACTTTAAATCAGGGTTGCCATTTGTGCTTATTTTTAAGCTTTTGGCTTATTTGGAGGGGTCGAAGCTTAAAAATTTTAAAGGTGCTTATTTTTAAGATTTATGCTTATTTCAGCTCATTGTGCTTATTTTCTGCTTATTTTTTGGATTCCAAGGGAAAGTCTATGTTTTGAATGATAATTTTGTAAATAAATGTTTTTTGAAGCGAATTAATATGCAAAATCTTAACAAGATTCAGTTAAATATTCAAATTTTTCTCTCGGCGGTACACTCCCATCATAATTTTCTGTATCCAAATTGCTTTTAGCTTAGATTATTTACGTTTAATGGCTCCACTAAAGCGCAATTTCACGCTGATTATAAGCGTAAATTTGACTGTTTTTAAGGAAAATCTCTTAACAAATTATATACAAATTTTCAAAATTTCCCCCGTTGGCGCCTATCGGCACCACCGGACCCCAATTTGCGTAGGTTTTTTCAAAATTTATCATAAAAATCCTCAAAAATTGGTGATTTTTTTGTCAAGATTTGTTATCAAAATAATAGTCAACCAGTTTTTGGCTTATTTCAGGAAATTTTCGATGGGAACCCTGCTTTAAATATAAAAATTTTATTTAGATTGGAGTATGCAAGGGTATAAACGATGCATCAATATACGCGCAAACGGATGAATGGAAATTATTAAAAGAGTATAACGCAGCAATGACGCCAATAGAGTTTGGAGAAAAAATTAAATTTGAAGAATGTAAGAAAGGATTTGAATGTATTGAAAGATTTTTAAATTATTGTGATTTTCTTAAAGAGGAAAATCGCAAAAGCACAAAAGGTAACTTAAAATTTATTCAAATTCAATTTCAAAACATGATAAAAAAGAGTAACAAAAGATATAAAAAATATCCAAAGTTTGTGTAAGATAAATCCCATTTTAAGATGAATATTTTTCGGATGAAAAGCAACTTGAACTATTTTCAGTAAAACCAGAATTTGAAGACTCAACAGGGAACAAAATGACAATCCGAGAAGCAATGCCAAAAATAGTATACGCTATATCATTAAGTGCCAACACCGACATACAAGAGAAATTGGCTGAAATTAAAAATGGAAAACAAAAAAAGAAACATGGTGTCAAAAAAATTTTTAACAAGAAGTATATCAAAGCTCTTTTGCATGGTAAAAAAGAGCAAAATGCAAAGGCTGAGACACAAGAGGAAATTTCTTCTATGCCTGACATTAAATTTATCAACTTGTCCGAGTGCTTGGTAACTTAAAATTAAATTTGTAAAAGCAAATTATAATTTCATTAAGCTTTAATTGCATAAGATTATATGAAAAAAGAAAATAAATAAACAAAAAAAAAGGCGCACCCACGAAATGTCGATTCCACGAAATGTCGACTAAGCCAAAAATCCACGAAATGTCGACTCAGCCAAAAATCCACGAAATGTCGACTCAGCCAAAAACCGAATACTTTCGATTAATTTAATCCCCGCAAGGTTCGATGTTCGGAATAGATGTCTAATTGAGTTCGGAAAAAATGGGAATGACTTTTTGAACATAAGTTTTGGGTGAGTCGACAAAAAGTCGAGTCGACATTTCGTGGAATTTTGACTGAGTCGACATTTCATGGATTTCTGGCTTAGTCGACATTTCGTGGAATCGACATTTCGTGGAGTCGACATTTCGTGAAGAGGCGAAAAAAAAGATTAGAAAAAATAATTCGTACTACGGAAGCTGGAGTCGCTTTTTTTACTAAACTCAAAAAAATTGTTTTTTTGGTTTAAAAATTCCTATAAACACCTTTCCTGGGGTTTTTAGGGTCGCTGATCACGAACAGGAATGCACGAAATTTCGTTTTTGTGTTTTCGGCTTTTTCGGCATTTTTTGAGTTTCGTTTTCGGTTTTCGTTTTCGTGCGTTGATGATTTTCGTTTTCGTTTCGAGGCACCGCCGACCCTTCCTTTTTCGAAATTAAAAATCTTAGGTATAATTGTTTAATAAGAATTCTATTTGAAGCCTGGCAGACGGTTTTTGTTAGTTCGGCGCTCGTGATTTAGCACCATTACAATTCGGTGCCAGATAAGTTTCTGCGCCAAACCAAAAAATAAAAAACCAAGCCCTCGTTTTTTGAATTTTAAACCAAAAAAACAAAAGTTTTTTTAGAAGCGTACTACAGCTCCCGTAGTACCAAATAATGTTTGAATGCTTCTTTTATTTTGACCTTCGGGCAATAAGAGTTTTGTGATTTATTTTGCATAAGCAATTTCCCAGGTTATGAAAAAAAAGTTAGAACGCTTTCTTTCCTTAAAGTTATAATTTGAGTAGGTCGGGACCGCGGCTTTTGGCAAAAACCGGGACCGGGACTTTCCGGGCCAGGAAAACTTGGGACCGGGACTGGGCCCTCGATTTTCCACCGGGACCAGGACCGGGGCAAACCGGGGCTTTTTCCAATTAAATTTTTTTCTTGAAAACGATAAAAAAATTTTCAGTAATTTTCATTTGAATTCACATAAATTTATTTTGATGCTTCACTTAGAATGTTTTCAGTTTCCTTTTTTATTTTTTTGAAAAATTATTCCTATAGCAAAAAAAGCAGTAAAAATGATCAATTTGCGCAAAAATTACAAATTTTTTTTTTGATCGATTTTCAGAAACCTTAAGCGAATAGGAGCCGGCCCGCAGTGCCGACAGGCGCTGCTTGGAAAAATTTGGAAATCTGAGTGTATTATGGTAACAAATTTTGACCATGGTCAACTTTGAAGATTTATTTCGAGACAATTAAGCGAAAAAATGTCAATTTTGGTTGCAAATCTTGCACATAAAATGGCATATTGTGGATTTTTTTAAATAAATTTTGAGAATAAGTTTGGAGGGTCGGTGGTGCCGGTAGGCGCCACCGGGGAATATTGGAAATTTATGGCCAATTTTCGTTATCATATCTTGCCCATAATTTATCACCGAATAGCGTTCGTAAAAGATCATTAAAATTATACTTATTTTGTTTTTTTCTTCCAAAATTTTCCTTTTTCTCCAATTTTCTCAACATTTATTACTCAGAACCCCATTCTAACCTGTGCATATTTGGTCCCGGTTTGCCCCGGTCCCGCCGGGACCGGAAGGACCGGGGCTTGGCTTTTTTTGAAAACCGGGGAATCCCCGGTCCCGGTTCACGCCCCGGTCCCGACCTACCCTAGTTATAATGGGAATTTATATTTTTAATTTTCTTATTTATTTTAGCGACACATAACTGAGCAAGATTTTCAAATTGTTCAAAAATTTTCAAGATATTGCATTTTCCTTAGCGAATACAATCGCATAAGCAGCCAAGGTTCAATTCATATTTAATGAAATTGAATATCAAAAAATGAAATTTTTAACTAATTAGTAATTACTAGGGCTGCTCGGTAGTACCGATACCGAGTACCGAGTCGGTAAAAGTACCGGGTTTTTTTGGTACCGGTACCGGAACCGAGTACCGGGTTTCTGGTACCGACTACTCGGTACTTTTTTACACCCCTAATGATTGGTTTTTGGTCAAGAATTTAAAAGCTGTCGAAGGAAAGTATTGGGTCCATTATTATTTTCTAAAAATAAATCATCGACACGATTTACTTCTTTTTCGACATATTATTATTTGGTATTTGCTTTTAAGTAAATATCTTATAATCAGCAGGGATGTCAATTTTATGTAAATACATATTTTTTTCCTGGTACGTAGTCTAATTAGTAAGAAAAACAACTTCTTTTTTGCATTTGCTTCTAAAAGTTGGGAATTTTATTTACATATTTTTATACATATTTCGGGGTTTTTAGTACATATTTTCAGTTTTAATGTCTTTTTAGGCTTTTTCAAAAAAGTATACCCCTAAGAATGGAGATTTCCCAAAAAAATTTGCCAACATTTCAATTTTTTTGTACATATTTTGGCCTTTTTCGTACATTTGATATCCCTGATAATCAGAGTTCCCAGACAAAATTTTCCAAAATAAGGACAACGCAGGACAAAAATAAGGATTTGGGATCAAAAATAAGGGAATTTTTTAAAACACGCATTCAAATTTCGCCACCCGACGTTTCGCCACCCGGACATTTAGCCACCCAAGCCAAAAACGGACGTTTCGCCATCTAAGCCAAAATTAAAGTTTTAGCATTGAATGGAGTAGTGATAACACATTTGAGTTTTTTGAAGGCAAATGGGTGGCTTTTCTTAGAGTGGCAAAACTGGTGGCGAGACGTCCATTTTTGCTTAGGTGGCGAAACGTCCGATTTCTGCTTAGGTGGCGAAACGTCTGATTTCTGCTTAGGTGGCGAAATGTCGGGTGGCGAAACGTCCGGTGGCGAAATGTCCGGGTGGCGAAATGTCCGTATACGATAAAGTAATATTTTTATTCAATAAAACCAACAATTTCAGCTTATTTTTATCTGCGGCAGTTTTTTTAAGCTGTTGAGCTGTGGGTGTATTTTGGTAACATATTTTACACCAAAAAAGCCCTAATTTTTTCTTGAAAACCAAGTCTAGTTTATAAAATTTATCCAATTAATTTTTCAAATAACTTGTGGCTAGTTTTCAAGAAACTAGGGGTCCGTTTCAAAAAACCAAGGGTTCGATTTTTAAAACCATCGGTTACACTATTTTTGGTTTGGGGCCGAAACGATCTCGGGGCCGAAACGATCTCGGGGCCGAAATGTGGGGCCCGAAACGCCCTGTACCCTTATTTTGGACTTTCTCTCACTAATTTTAATTATTTTGGCATTGTTTAACAACATTTTTAATTCAATAAGTGTGGCATATAAATGCATTTTGAGCGATTTCAGCAAATTTTTAGCGTGTTTTTGATCGTTTTACTGAGAGTACCGGAACCGAGTACCGGGGTCGAATACCGAGTACCGGGGTCAAATACCGGTACCGATACCGAGTCCCGGGTACCGGGAAATTTCGGGTACCGAGCAGCCCTAGTAATTACCAAAGTGAAAAAAAAATTTAGATAATGCTCATTCAAAAAAGGAGAGCGAATTGCTTGCGGTGAAACACAAATTTGGGGACTCAAATGGGAACGAATTAAAAAAATCGTTGCAACATACGAAGGAAGAGCCTCTGGTAAAATGGATTATTTAATTCATGCCCAGCTTTGTACAAGAAATATAGTTTGGTCAAAAAGCTTTTTCCAATAAATTCTTAAAATCCCCTCCCCCCGCCCACCCATCATTGTTTTTTCCTTCCCAGAATATATTCTTCTATGAATTACAAAAAACTCCAGAAATTAAAAAAATAATAATATTAAATAATTAAGATAAAATCGGACTTTTTTGGTCGGTTGTACCGGTGCTGGTGCGTTTCTTAAATTCCGTATGCGCGTTTCTTAAATCCGCCATTTTTACTGATTTTTTGTAGAAATCACGTCATAACTTTTCTCAGAAGCAACCAAATTAAACAATCTTGGTATTGTAAGATAGCCCTTGGGTTACTCAATTAGCATGATTAATTTCAAAAAATTTCATTAAGTTTTCTAAAGGATATAGGTAAAAAAGTGGAAAAAATTACCAAAACTTTTGAAAAACTTAATGAAATTTTTTGAAATTTTGTAAGCTAATAGAGTAATCCAAGGGCTATCTTACAATACCATGGTTGTTTAATATGGTGGAGTTTGAGTAAAGTTATGGCATGATTTATACAAAAAATCAGTTAAAATGGCGGATTTAAGAAACGCGCATAGGTGGCGGAATTTAAGAAACGCACCAGCACCGGTTGTACCTATTGACTGCTAATTACATACTTAAAATTTAATAAAGTACTTTAAAAAGTGATTAAACATTTGGTTAAATTAGATATATCACAAAATATGCAACGGTATTGAAGATGCATCAGAATATGCGAAAACGGAGGAGTGGCAAAGATTAAAGGGATTAAACACGCAAATAAAACAGGAAGGTCTAGGAACGAATTATGTGAAATTTACTATTCCATTTGAAAGTATTGAAAGATTTATAACATATTGCGATTTTCTTCGTGAAAAAGAAAACGAAAGCGCAAAAGGTAGCATAATATTTATTGAAATTATAATAATATTTATTAAATAAAAAAAAACAAAGAAATAAATATAAGAAAATATTTTTTTAGTGAATTGTAATTCTGAAGATGAGCTTGAATTAATTGCAGTGAAACCAGAATTTAAGGACTCAAATGGGAACAAAATGACAATCAGAGAAGCAATGCCAAAATTTATTGAAGCATACGGTATATATCATTAAATAATACTAAAAATGTTTATAATTTTGCCAGGCATATGTCCGTCGGCCTATATTTTGGACACAAAAAAAAATCTCTTATAATTTAACGAACAACCTTAAAAGGGGGGCGGGGGGAGGCGGGGAGTCACTGGTGATGCGACATTTGCGGCGCGGGACCCAGAAAAAATTGTAGAAGGAACTAAACTAATTGTTCTTAGTGTCATCAAAGCTCTAAGTATGCTCTATATTATAGCAAAAACGCCAAAAGAATTGATTTAATTTTGGAATAGTTATGATAAAAAGATAACCAAAAACAGACATCCCAAATTTTCGAACCTTTTAGGTCATACCTTTTCTGACAATTCTTTTGATTTTTTGGTATAAGATAGAGCATATTTAGGCCTTTCGAATGGCACTAATAATAATAGATTTAATTCACTTTACAATTTTTTCTGGATCACGCGCCGCAAAATGTCGGCGCCGCAACTATCGGCCAATCGGAGTCACTGTGAATTCGGACACAAATTAAACCTTGAATATCCATGCGCATACATACCTGGTTCGTGGCGCGACACTTGGGGATTTGACATTTGGGGACCCGACACTTGGGGACCCGACATTTGGGGATCCGACACTTAGGGAACCCGACATTTGGGGACCCGACACTTAGGGAACCCGACATTTGGGGACCCGACATTTGGGGATAACCCCGACATTTGGGGACCCGACACTTGGGGACCCGACATTTAGGGATTTGCAAAAAAAAAACAAAAAAAAAAACATAAAAAATGATAAATTAAACACAATAAATGAAAAAATGAACATAATGTGATTTTTATTCATTTTGGTGCCTTTCCTAAGGGCCAACGGGATTAATTGCAGTACTAATCAATATTTGGGTCATCCCAATTTTCAAAATCGTTTCGCATCAGACGGTATTCAATGATCTAAGATGTGTAAGAGCTTCATCATCGTTTGGATTTTCAATCACATCAAATCCCTCAACTAAATTTCGAATTGCCAAGTCATTGTCTCTATAAGTTTTTTTTCGTTCACGAATTCTTATTCCTTGTGTTGGGTCCAATTCAAACTGACGTAACTTATCGGCCGCAATTCGTTCTTCTTTCTTTAAAACAGTGATAACTCTGTAAAAATAAAATGCATATTTTATTACACATTTTATTTACTTTGAAAGTGGGGGGTGAACACTGTGAAATTGCATTCTTAACGCTAAATGAAATCGGTAGGGGAGGTTTCATTGCCGCGCTTTCATTGCCGCGGTTTCATTGCCGCGGTTTCATTGCCAGCGGTTTCATTGCCAGCGCTTTCATTGCCAGCGGTTTCATTGCCAGTCCGTTTCAGTACTACATTTTAAATTGAAATTAATCAAATAAAATTTATTTTCGACATTTTATTCAAATTTTTAACAATTTTATTCAATATGGTAAATAACAAAAAAAAAAAAATCAAGGGTCCATCGAGTAATTGTGTGAAATGCCAGAAAGAAAGTCAATGATATTTTGTGGGTTAAAATTATCAACATTAATACGACCGGGATCCCCAATATTCAATGGATGGTAATTACGGGCCAACGTGAGAATTCTGCGATCTGCATCGCGGTATCTTCGAGCTTTGGGCTGTGGGTCGTGTCCAGCAACGCACAAGGCCATCTCGGCATCTCGTAACTTCTGTTCTTTCTTCAGCGTGTCAATCAAACGCCAAATTGAAGGTTGTGAGCAGGAAAACGCTCGTTGCAACCGTCTGTGCGCAGCTTCAGCAAAATTATTCGTCCGATCTTCTCCGTTGATTGTCCTGGAGTAGACATTCCAGAGTTGGGGCACAAACATCGGAATGGTTCGAGTCCCGTCAACACGCCGAATACGTCCAGTGTAATTCGTGGCAAACCTATAAATTTGTTGACTTCCATTCATAAAATAATCAATAACCAAAGTAGAATTGGTCGTAGTTCAGGTAACAGGTGAAGTTCCAATGCGATGAGGGCGTGAGTTAAATCCTCAATTGGAATAAATGCCATTGATGTGATCAATCGTGTTTGTGCGGCGAAAATTGGGTCAGCACGGTAACGCTAAAACTGTAAATTGGAGGAAAAAAGAGAACCGTGAGAAACCTGAAAAAGATTATTTTCGGCGAGCTTTTTCTTCATATTTTTAACCAGATGAAACAAACAGCAACGGATTTCAGAATCCGGAAAGTTCTCACGAATAGAATTGATTGCAGCCATTTCAAAATCCACGGAAACTGTCTGGGGTGAAAATTCGGGCCATGCCTCCTTTAGTAAGTCCCACATCCTCGAATAAGACGCCTCACTTTTGTTAGTGAGTAATGCGTATGCCACAGGAAATACCCATCGCCCTCTACGCCTAAAGTTTGTTTCTGACCATTATTGCCATTTGACAACTCGACTCAACCTTGCCAATATAGCGTAAACCTGGTGAAATAACGGTGGGGCTATGATGAATGTTCCATCTGCAAAGACATCACTCATTTGTCCTGCCCATTCGCTATGCGACGCTCTTCCGAAAATTATAACCCTGTAAAGGTAGTGAAATATATTCAGAGAATAGATGGACCTCCTTACCGATGAATCTTTCCATTTTCGGCATATACTCCAGAGTCGCCCAACAAGTAACTTTCCGTATTGTTTTCCGACCGCTGATATTGTCTGTACGCGAGTGGAATTTCGAGATCAGTAATGCTTGCTGGAACAGCAAAAGGCACATCTTCGGCCCGTCTCACGAGCTTCACAGCCTAAGAATTTGTTTATATTAGTACATGTAAAAAAAAATACATCATCCGCTTAACCTTTTTTGTTGCATCCTTATCCGGAAACCGAGCCAAAACAGGCGTTGGAACATTATCGAGTGTTATAGATCGTAGCACCGAATGGCTTTCCATAGTTTCTCGCGCACGATTCTTTAGAGCAGTCGTTAGTCTCTGAACTTCGATATTTTCGGCTCCAGATGGACATGTATGTAGTCCAATTGCCTAAATATTTTTAATTTTAGGGTATTAAAATTGTTATTCTTAATAGTACCTCCAAAAACTTGTCATCCATATCTGTGTGCAAACGGCATTTGCATCTAATATCCTGGGTTCCGAAAAATTCACATTTCCAAAATTTGACGTCTCCACGTGCGTTTGATTTTTCAAATACATACAGAAACCCGTCGTGCAATAATTTTTTCCTTCCGCGTTTTGTTTTGATTTCAGTAGCCATTATTATTAATCAAAAAACAAAACTGCTAATGAATAAAAACATGATAGAAAAATTATAATTGAAATAAAAAACATGATAAAAAAACAAGTAATTAATATAAAAAATATTGAATTTTTGTTGGGCATTGTGGTACTGAAACGGACTGGCAATGAAACCGCTGGCAATGAAAGCGCTGGCAATGAAACCGCTGGCAATGAAACCGCGGCAATGAAAGCGCGGCAATGAAACCGCGGCAATGAAACCTCCCGTTCCGAAATGAAATCCTTCCTGGGCGTTGTTAGTTCGCCCCATGTCCTGTAATGTAAACGGTAATTCTGGCGCAAACTAAGCCTGGCTTAGTGGCGCCAAAACAACATGGACTCGCCTGTAAAACGCTGTCATGGTGGTTCCATGTGGGAATCCCGTTGGCCCTTGGGAAAGACACCAAAATGAATAAAAATCACATTATGTTCATTTTTTCATTTATTGTGTTTAATTTATCATTTTTTATGTTTTATTTTTTGTTTTTTTGCAAATCCCTAAATGTCGGGTCCCCAAGTGTCGGGTCCCCAAATGTCGGGGTTATCCCCAAATGTCGGGTCCCCAAATGTCGGGTTCACTAAGTGTCGGGTCCCCAAATGTCGGGTTCCCTAAGTGTCGGGTCCCCAAATGTCGGGTCCCCAAGTGTCGGGTCCCCAAATGTCAAATCCCCAAATGTCGGGTAGCCGTGAGAAAAGAGACTAACTTTCAATCAGAATAATAATTAAGTTAATAAATGGCATCAAGATTTTGTCTGTTTAATAAAAAAAATATTCATAGTTTACTTGTTTACTTTTTTTTAGACTTAAATTTCTTAAAATATTGGCTAAGTAATTTTTTAAGGTGTGTGTCTTCGCTGATGAATATAAGAAAAACAAAAGAAGTTGGACGGACTTAGAAGAAACATCAGAATTTGCCAAAACATTCGATTGGCAAAAATTTAGCAAATATAACAAGCCAATAAAACCATATGAGTTTGGAAAGAAAATTGAAGAATGCAAAAATGGGGTTGAATGTGTTGAAAGCTATATGAAATATTGTGGTAAAAAGCGCAAAAGCACAAAAGGTAGCTAAAAATTTATTGAAATTCGAATGCAAACAAAATAAAAAAATAAATAATAATAATTACAAAATTGTTTTTTTAATAATAAAAAAAGATAAAATATATTTTATATATTTTTATTTAGATGAAACGGAACATAATGCGTTAAGCCCGGAACTTGAAGACCCAATGATAAAAATCTCACAAATGCTTGCAGCAATCGGTAAGTCATTAAGTAAAATTGAAAATGATAGCCCAGGCAGGTGCAAAGTTAAATTTCCAAAAATTTTAATTTTTTCACAAAAAATCGGTTACCAAAGCATACCCAAATTTTTACATTTTTTCCTTAGGCATTTTTTCACATTAAAAAATAGATTTATATAACAAATTTATAATAAAAGAAATCATTCAAATTTTCTCGGCGGCAACTATTGGCGGCCTACGAATAGCCTAAGAAGATGGGTAGATAAAATAAACAGAGGTTGTTTTTTTTGAGATGGAAAAGAGAAAAACGCCATCCCAGACACAGAAGAGGAAATTATTGACATGAGTAATTTGTCTGATTGCTTGAAGGTAACTTTAAAAAAATGAACGCTGAAAAGGTCATCAAGTATTAATGGCATACCGAAGTTTTATACAAAAATATTCAGAAACATTAAATTCTCAAAAAATTTAAATCGAAAAAAATTGTGTATTAATTATTATAAAATTTCGCTCTTTTAAGAATTATTTCAAGAAACAACAGTCAGCCGAAAAATTTTTATTGAATGTTAAAAAAGAACAATTGAGTTCTCTGTTGCGTTATTGAACGCGCAATTACAATTCGTCAGGTAGTATTTTAAAGGTGCTGGGAATTTCCTAAATTTTGAAAATTTTTAAATTTAGATTTTTCCAAAAAATTTTCCAAAATTTTCTCTTAATACTTTATTGTTCTTTTTCAAAAACTATCATTGCTTAAAAAAATTGTTTTGGCTATATTCTTTAAAAGTGACGGGATTAGGAAAACATCGTAGCCCCTTATATAAGCAAGTAGTATTTACACGGATTTTTGCAGATTGGGTTCATTAAGGTCTTTGTTGCATTTACCAATACTGCGGGTGAAACGATCAATGGTGGTGATGATTATGATGATGCATAACTCATATATTCATTTTTTATTTTTTGGCTTTTATTCGAGATTTTTAAATTGTCTTTTGATCACTACGATCCTTCCAATTCTTTCTGTTCATAATTTTTTAAATCTTTTTTCTTTTTGAATTCTGTGTGATTTATCATTGTAGCTGTTGTTTAATTGTAGTTTTTATCATTACACAAACATAATTCAGCTATTTATATTGAGACATTCCAGTTTTTGGATAAAGTTTTGAAAAAAACATAATGGATTAAAGACAGTTTTATGTTCATTAAACTAAAATAATTTATTATTGATACAAAAACAAAAATTTAGCCTGAATTCGGGATTTTGTATTCGGGATTGCCGTCCCGTTAATAATTGAATAAAGATACACTTTCTCAAAAAAATTGCGTTTTCAGCAGTTTGACCAACGGAGTTCCCCAAAAAAACGGGATGAGAGAACAGCAGGGCAGAGTTTTAGGACCATTTTTTTTATAATTTCAAAAAAAAAAAAATTTCATTATGTCAAAAATTGATTCTGTCAATTTTTTTTTATAATTTCAAAAAAAAAAAATTTCATTATGTCAAAAATTGATTATGTCATTTGTTGTGTCAAAAAAAGATGTCGTTTTCCTAGCAGAGGAGCTAATTGCCCGAATTATGCTCCGACAAAAAAAAAAAAATTCATTTTTGTTTTTTGAAGAAAAAGATTTGAAAGAATTGTTTGCTAAGGCTGCGGCGCATCCAAATTTGGAGCAGCGTTTCCAATGGATGGGCTGCGTCATATGCAAATGACGACGCGTATGATGGAAAAAAGGTAATAAAAATAATATTCCAAACCTTTCAAATAAACTTCATTTACTTCCAGTGTTGTACCAATTTACCTTTCAACCAATTCCTCTACACGATGGAATGAAGTTTATCGCATAATGAAGGTCTTTCTTCAACAAGAATGAGCGCCTTTGTCTCTGCATTGGAACATGACCAAAACGAAGCATGCAAAAACGCGAAAAAAAGGCATGAAAAAACGAAAATGCCAAAAAAGGCCAACAAAGGCATTATAAAAGTCATCATAGAAGCTTCAAATCAAGTGGAAAATGCATTATTTATGCTTAATATATCAAAACTAATGCGCAGAAAAAAAGGCATATGCCACAAATGTCGCAGTCTATATATGAGCAAAAAGAAAAATATGCAAAAGCTTACAACCTCTGCCCCTAATAATAATAGTAGTATAAGGCTCCGACCCCGAGCGAAAAATATTTTTTAAAGGAAGATAAGACTCTCACTTTGTGTTGAGAGAACTCACGCACATTATACATAATATGTAGAAACGGTGCTGGTGTGCATTTCTTAAATTCCGCCATTTTTACTGGGTTTTCGTATAAATCATGACATAACAACCAAATTAAACAATCTTATTGTAAGATAGACTCTATTAGATTCTTAAAATCCAAAAACTTACATTCATTTTCCTAAAGATATAGGCAAAAAAGTTGAAAAAATTACCATAACTCTTGAAAAACTTAACTAAATTTTTGAAATTTAGTAAGCTGAGATAAATCAATACAAATGCTATTGTACAATACCAAGATTGTTTAAATTGGTTGATTTTAACTAAAGTTATGACACGATATATTCTAAAATCGAGTAAAAATGGCGGATTTAAAAACGCGCATAGGTGGCGGAATTTAAGAAACGCGCTAGCACCATAGAAACGACCGGAACTTACAATAGTGATTTACAAATTAATCAATAAAAAATATTGGATTTGAAATAATTCCGTGCTTTTTTTGACATGTATAACTAATCTTGATATGTTCGAAGAAACCCAAATTTATCTGTTCTCGACACATTTGTTTTTAAAGATTTTGATAATCTCTTTTCTGAACCGGTTTAGATCAAAATGGCCAAACCCGGTTTTTCGAGTTTTAAACCGATTTAATGCCAAAAAAATGTTAACGTATAAGCTCGGCTTACCAAATCCCTAACTTTGCGCAAAATTACAAAAAATCGCAATTGGTGGTGCCTTTCTAGAAATTAAGTCTATCTTCTCTTTAAATTTTTGAAGATTTAATTTAGGTCTAATTATATATACTATCACTTAATTATCACATTTCTTCTTTTATTTGCTCCTTCATTCTACTTATATCCCCTTCTTAATGCTCCGCCGAACTGCTTGAATCGGTCAAACAGTCGAAACAGCAGCAACCACTCAAATAATCCCAACAACAACCATCTTTATCATTATCTCGATCATCTGTTTATATTTCCAATTATATTTAAAAAATAAATAAATTTATATGAAAAATCGTTTTTTTATATCCAAAATAAAAAGTAAATAAAATAATTTAAACAGACTTAACAATGAAGTGATTGAGCTTGGCTGGTTCATGGATTGATAAAACAGTGTATTTGGCATGCCTAAAATATTATTAGATTAAAAAAAACTTTTAAAATTCTAATAATTATTTTACCAATTCCATGATCATCTTCAGATATTTGTGGTGGAAAATCCAATGACAATGGTGTGTTGTTAATTAAATTATTTTTTACATTCTGCAATTTTTCTTTTGCCAATTCAGTATTTTCACCAGTTCTCAAATATCGTGTCCAGGCGATAACCTCAAAAAAGAGTAAAAAATATTAATGAGAATTTCTTATTTACTTCGAAAATAATTAAATTGTATAACTTTATGATTCAAAAAGTGGATTTTTGGTGCAAAGAAAAATGGCACAATAATATTTTATAAGAACTAGCGAGTTTAAAATTTTTGTTTCTTTTTTTTTTAAATAAATTTCATCCTTTTTTCTATTTAGTTTTTATAGCCAGGGTTATATGTTTCGTTCCCTCAAAAAAGCTTTTATTTTCGTTGGCATTTCAATTTTTTTTTGATTAAATAGGACAATTTCACCAATAATCACTTCCAGTCATAAGTAGATAAGATAAATTTTCACCTTTTCGCAATTTTCTTGGTTTCCAAAATGAATTTGAGGAAATTCCGTCGTAAACATTTTTAATTTCAATATTTTATTCTTTTTTTTCTTTTCAAATAGTTTTTTGTGAGCTTCAACAATTTTGCGCATTGCTTCGCTGATTGGCATTGTGTCCCCATTTGGATAGAAAAATTCAGGTTTTAGTGCAATAAATTCAATGTCCTTTTCATAATAATCTTAAAAATTATTAATTTTTTCTCAATTAATATTGGAAAAATCTCTAGTTTGGAAATGCTTAAAATGGTGCTAGGTCGAAGTGACAAAAGTGCAGATGCGGGCGAAGTGACAAATGTGCAACATATGCTGTTTCGAGTAAATCATGGCATAACTTTGCTCAGACGCAACCAAATTAAATAATCTTGGTATCATACGATAGCATTTGAGTAGCTTTATTAGCATAATAAATTTCAAAAAATTTTATGAAGTTTTTCGTAAGTTATAGCAATTTTTTTGATCATAACTTTGGAAAAACTTAATAATATTTTCTGAAATTTAACAAGCTAATAGTAACAAGTAAGAGCTATCGTATGATACCAAGATTATTTAATTTGGTTGTTTTTGAGCAAAGTTATGACATGATTTACTCGAAAATTCAGCATATTTTGCACTTTTGTCACTTCGCCCGCATCTGCACTTTTGTCACTTCGACTCACCACGGCTTAAAATTAACCTTTTGTTTTCTTTGTGTAATTTCAAGTGAAAATTAAACTTATTATATTTGACAAACTATTCAAAAAAAAAAATCCATCTTTAAATTTGTTCTTAATTAATGCAAATTAATTTTTTATATAAACATTCCCACCTCTGTTAAAATAATAATTTTTGCTTTTTTCAAGAAAATAACAATAAATAAATAAATGTTGAATGCTTTTATAGCAATTTTTCCATTTAGCAAATTCATTTCGTTTTTTGACCAGCAGATCCGACTGTTCAAACTGCTCAAATTTCTCCAAATTTTGCCAATGTTTTGTTTTTGCATATTTGAATGCATTGTCAATGTTTGTGCACAGTTTTAGATGCAAAATTGAGGCTTCCTAAAGTTACCTAATATTTGCTTGAATATTATATTCTTAATTATTGATAATTAAAAGGATTAATAATATTTTTTTCATATAGCAAACCCTAATTTCGCATTCGGCAATTAAAATAATATTAATCAGGAAAAAATTTTTAATGATGATAGCAGTAAAACGATCCATTTTTGGATAAATTAAAATTTTATTTTATCGTTAAATATTCTTATAATAAAAGGAAAGTTAATAAATTATACAATAATGGTAAAAAAAAAACTCTATTTTATATTAATATTATGGATGACAACCAATTATTTACGTTTCTCTTTTTCAATATAAAAAAACAACATTTCCGCCGAAAGCATATTAATGTTTGGCGCTATTCCTAAAGAGCTGAAAAAATAAACTGCTTTTTAAAATATTTTTTTACAAATTAATGTAACATTTTAAATTCGAAAAAATTTTCTTCAATCAATTTTTGTCAACGCATATTTGGCGAGATTTTGTGCAAAGCTTCAGTATTGCAAAAAGTCAAAAATTTTTATATAATGATGTAAAGTTTCGCCTAATAAATCATTTTTATATATAATCCGTTGATAGAGCATAACGAAATTTCAAAATGATTACTGATTTTTTGAAAAAACTAAATGGCCATTTTTAGGACGAAATTCGTCAATAAATTGGACCCAAACGGCACCGCCGTCCTCGGCTTCTTTAAATTCAAGAAGACTGGATGAGAAATTCAAGCGCTTTGTAGCATGGATCGGGCGATGTCTGTTAAAAATCATTTTTATATTATGTCAAAAAATAATATTTCCACCTTCTCTGTTAGCAGAAAGCAGTGTGTAGGCCATCAGAGACTGTTCATATAGTTTTCTAATTCCTTCGGAATCAGAATTGGCGAAACTTAAAAAGAAGATTTAGTGCAGAATTTCAAATTTCATAAGTTTTTATATGTGTTTAAAAAAGGTTCCTATCAATAAATTTTCCGAAATAAGAGTTATAACGGTCAAAAAAAAATTTGGGGTCAAAATAAGAAATCTTTTTTAACACTATTCCAAAACGTAAAAATTAGCAACACATTATTTAAAAGGAAAATTCAAAAAATTTTTAATTTTGAAAATACCAATTTTAAGATTTTAAGAATTTCTGAAAATTAGCCGTTATGCCAAAAATTGAAGATTACTTTTATTTCATAGGCCCAACGGGGGATTTTTCAAATTTTTAAGAATTCAACCCTTTCAGATCAGAACTTTTCTTGAAAATAACAACAAATGGAAACTCTATTTTAATCCATTTTTTCTTTACTGCCTGGTGTTTTTCCAGTAGCAGATTAAGCAGCATCCGCGAGGTTTTGCCATTGTGATTGATCTGTGGTGGAATCTTCAACCTCTCTCTATCTCTGGGCGAGAAGAGATGAGAGTTCGTGGTGTGTGGTCACTCTTACCTCGGCCAAGGATTAGTGGGTCTCAAAAGAAGAGAGCTCAGTTGGTTAGAGCATTCCACGGAATGGATTTTTCTCCAAAAAATGGGATTTTTCAGCCAAATCTGACGCGCAAATTTTTCCAACAAATTGCCCGCCATTTTTTAATTTTTTCTTTTCGTCTAAAAAATTCTTCTACTAGTTCAAGATGAGCCCGGATGAATATTTTGACGAGTCCATCTTTGTCTCCTTCCTTGCTTTTCTCCAATTTGTTCAAATTGCTCACCAATTGCTCCATTTCCTTTGGAACATCTTCCCAGCACACCGCCCATTTGTCGCCAAACGACACATTGTAGCACCGGTAGTTACCGGCTCTTGAACAACCGCCCCATGCTATGCAGTTTCATTCTTTTATAGTCTTAAAGAAAAACAAAACTCCATTTTTTTAATTTTCAAGGACTTTTCTCATTTTAGCCCATTGTTTTCTTGTTTTTAAACTTTGGAGAAAAACATCTCCGTTTCGATGCGCATAATTTTAATGTATATAGCAGAAGTGCTAATTTTAAAAGCATTTTGCTGATTTTAAGGGGTCAAATCTTCTTTTTTTTAATTCTGATTTGCTGATTTTTGTTTGCTTTTCAGAAATTTATGTTTTCCGAAGGTTTAGTGCTTTTTTTTGGAAAATTAAAGATAAACCCATGGCGTGCGTAATGTTGGCTTTTTGGGTGTCTTTTTTTAAATATTGGCTTTTTGGGGGGTTTTTGAAAAAAATCTCCAAAAATAACCATTTTTAGATTACAATCCAAAACAAGTTAGACACGAAATTTGTAACAATTTCTTAGGTGACGCCTATCGCCACCACTAGACCCTATTTGGCATAGCTTAGATTTTCCTCGATAAATACCCCGAAAAATCAACAAAAATTTCCCAAGTCAAAAAACCTCATTTTGAAAAATTTCATTCAGAGCAAAAAATCAGTAATAATGACCAATTGTTATATTTTCATTCTCTACGATTTTAGACTCTTGTTTATGAATTTTTTAGTTTATTAATTTTTTTTAATTTTTAAAACCTTTCAAGAGGTAGGGGCCGGCGGTGCCGATAGACGCCGCCGGGAGAAATTTGAAAATATGCGTGTATTTTAGTGGCGATCACTTGAAATGGGCGATGTAATTCGAGAGGTAGGCAAACTGATGAGAAAGGAATGGGTGCAATTGTTGGCAGAAAGCCACAGAAAGGGCAAGGCAGCGTAATCAAATTTTAAAAAATATATCTTTTTCTAATAATTAACTATTTTTTTTTACCAGAAGTAAATTTAAATTAATTTTTAGTGGCCGGGACAGGTGTCGACTCAGCCAAAAATGCGCGCTTTATCGACTCAGTCAAAAATCCAAGTGTTGATTTTGTCAAAATTATTCACGAAATTTATTTTTCATTATTTTAGACGCTGAACAAGACCCTCCCCCCCCCCATAAAGCAAATTATGTTCACACCATACTAATTTTATACAAACAAAAAAAAACATTTGCGGGAAATAGAAAAATGAATAATTTTGATAAATAATTAGTTCAATCGTTTGTCTCTTCTTGATCCTCATCTTCATTTCGTACGCTTCGTGCACGCAATCCGCCCACATAGCCCTGCATCTGCAGACTGAGAAGTGAAAGGGTGTTCAAGAGCGGAACAGGACAAAACACCGCCGCCCGAAACACCGCCGGAACGAGTTTTTTGGTCGTAACTTTTTTCTTCATCCACCAATTTTTATAAACTTGATGTTATTCGAAAGCTCTAAGTGTTTGGAAACTATCATTAAGCAGATGTTAAGCGATTAAAAAATTCTCAAAAAAGATATAATTTTTATTATGCAAAAAGTCGAAAAAAAACGGGAATTTAATGAAGTTTTATTTCTAACTTTTTTGAAAATTTTTTAATCGCTTAACATCTGCTTAATGATAGTTTCCAAACACTTAAAGCTTTCGGATAACATCAAGTTTATAAAAATTGGTGGATGAAGAAAAAAGTTACGACCAAAAAACTCGTTCCGGCGGTGTTTCGGGCGGCGGTGTTTTAGGGTGCACCGGTTCAAGAGATCTTCGTCTGTGTTGTACTCCGCATCGTCCAGCGCACGCCAATAAATGCTCTTTAAGAATGTATTTGGTGAGGCGTTTGTGAGGGAAGACTCTGGCAGAACGAGCGATATCAATCTGCTTATCCACGTTTTCCAAAATCGCAGCAAGAAAATCGGACAATGACGGATGATGGACTAAACGGCGCTTAAATAACAAAAATTGCCTATAAAGGTAAAAATTATTGACCGAAAATTGAGGTGAGATGCCTGCATTGTTAGTCTTTCTATTGATGACCTCGCGCGGTCGTGAACGTTCCAAAAGTTGATTGGGTACCGGGGCTGACGCATGATTGGAAACTCCCAGCGATGTACGACAGAAACAGCCGTTGATGACATCAGCGTTTGTATTGACAGAGCAGGTGAACGCACGGACGGAGCACGAGAACGGACGTCCATTTGGAATGCATTGTCATAAATATGGTCCAAATTAACTGAAAAATAAAAATAGGGAAATTAAAACTAAACATGTAACTCACTACTATGAAATGAACTGCAGTTGTTTGGCTCGGCGTCATTGATGAAACTATTCGTGCCGATTGAACTGCGTCGGCTTAAATCGGGATCCGGGACGAAAGCATTGGCACCGGCTTCTTGTTCGATTACTGTTAGTCCAATATACACTCTTGCGAAGTAGGCGAAAAACGCGGCAAGACCATTAGGCGCATAGTTGACGATGAGCGCAAATCCATGGCGAACATGTTTTTCGGGAATCGGCGCCAGTGCGAGCAGCTTTCTCTAATTTCAAAACAGCAATTTGTCACACGAACAACCCCACCACTTACCTGAAACTGTTCCGTGCGGTCTCTCCTTGCTGTGTGTCGTCACCGTACAGCTGTTCCAGGCCCATTTCACGCCACTTTCGGTAGAGTGCTTGACTCATATGAAAAAGACAGCCAGTCAATTGGTCCGTCGGAAATGGCTCAGGCATTGCTCGAATAGTCGCCGTTTCGAAGTCGCTGATAACTTAATTCGGAGCATAAAATAGGAATTTTTTAACTTACTCCGTGCGGGTGCGTTTGGCGCAATGGCTGCTTTGATAGCATTCAGTGCCTCGGTATAATACCGATGTTGTTTACCGGGCAACAAGGCGTGCGCACATAATGCAAGGCGACGGTTGACAAAGGCGCCGATCACAAACGACTGCGTCCATGCAGATGGTGCGGATTTGAAGGTTCCATCAACGGAAAATTTTCGTGCCTTCTTCAAAATGTCCAACAACTGAAAACCGAAAAAAACTTTTTTTTTTTTGGAGTTCGACCTTCGGATGCGCAAGCACGAACACGACATCCGGTTCTCCTCTACGGTGCACTCTGCTGTCGTATAAAAAAGTGGTCTCGCCCTCCTTCATGAGCAAAACGTCCGGCAGCACAACGTTCAACGGGTCCACTCTGTCCACCGCACCAAAAAGTTTACGCTTTTCCCTAAAAAAATGAAAAAAAAATGAAAATAAAAAAATGAAAATAAAATAAAATAAAATTCACCGCGTAATAATTGCACCCAGTGCCTGCTCATTGCCAAATGCCACAAAAGTTTCATCTTTGGTGTCTGCGCAAAGTTCTGCTAATATCTTCGCGGGTTTTTGGCGCGGCTTTTCACGCGAAACCGCCTTCATCATGCTGCGTTTTTGTTCCGCTTTGTGCCATGCAGGATCTGGGAGGTGATTGTGCCCCTTTTTGCCGAGAACTCCCTTGATTGCGGTGCCGCCGCCGTCGTCGTCATTCATTACGCTGAAATTCGATGAGTTCTCTGTTCTCCTCATCGCTTTCATCCGATTCGGAGTCTTCGTCCAGTTGTTCCATTTGTTGTGTATCATCGTGTTGCGTGTTGATAACGCTGTTGTCGTAATCAGAAGACTCTCTTAGTCGCTTGGGTGCTTTCCGTCGCAGTTGTTGTTCAATTATATTTCGAATTGATTTCATTTTGCTGAAAACAGATACATAAATATGATAAATGAATAAAAATAGAAAGAACTAAAAAATAGCCCTAATAATTTATTTTAGACTACATGACTTATTCAAGTCCGAGTGACCGATATTCGAAAAGGATGTTTAATTGGGTTCTGAAAACAAAAAAATATAGGAATAAATTTTTGATAATAATTTTAGACCGAGTCGACAGAACGTAATTTTTTGCTGAGTCGACAAAACGTCGTTTTTTGACTGAATCGACAAAACGTACATTTTTGGCTGAGTCGACAAACGTAGAGTCGACAAAACGTATAGTCGACAAAAAGTAGAGCGACAAAACGTGGGGAGGCGAATACAAAAATGAATCAATAAAACATAAAATTATTTCTTTGTTTAAATTTATTTTGGATTTGGCAACTAAATATTTCTAACTTGTCTAGGTGGGCATTTTTGCTAACACCAATGGCAAAAACCAATCGAAAACTATCGCTATTAGAGTAAAACCGAACTGTTAAATGCGTATACATTTACGATTGGCCAATTGCTCGAAAAATAAAGAAAAATTAAAAGACAAATAGTGAAAACGAAACGGTAAAAGTGCATATTATAAGTATATGCATATAATTTATAATGATTTCCTTGATCTTTTACATATTAGGCAGCGAAAAGAGTGCATATATGGCACCAAGAAGTGCCGAACAAATATCTTTATCAAAATAAAAAGTCATCATCAGCAACCAATTGGCATAATGCACGTCAATTTATGCCAAAAACAATGATTGTGGAGCGCACAAATACGACGGTAGGCCCAGAATTTTTCATTAGTTTATCCATTGGATAACATAACTTAATCCAACTCAAACATCTCCCTCTATTCCAATTCTATTAAGACAAAGCCTAGACCAAGAAAAGCTATATATTTCAGACATCCAGCAAGGAACCGTAACAGTAAGTTATATTCTATAATGGTAAAACACCCAAGGATAAATAATAGGCACATTAGAACTTGAATAATATCATCACGAATGTTTTCCCCTTGATGACTAAAATATAAAAAGAATCAGTTGAAAATTTTAATAAGGAGTTCAAAGTTGGAATCGGAAATAGAAAGTATTGGTTCAATTACATATATTTTCTAAAAAAAAATTATCGACTAGAATATATTTAAAAATTAATCCTAGTATTTTGAAAACCAGGTCTTTTTTTTGAAAAGTAACCCAAATTAAAAGAACAGGGTTTGCATTTGAAACCAGAATTTTAAAGAATTTTGAAAAAAAAAAAAAATTAAAAATTCTGAAACTTTGGTGTAGGAAAAGCAACACTTAACAGACAGAGTTGCGTGATATGTTTTTGCTTATTCAAATTCTTTTTCAAAAGTTTCCCCCGCGGCATTTATCTTAACAGCCTTAACTATTTTATAATAAAATATTCATTATTTTAATTGAAAAAATCCCTTTAGCTATTTTTGAATTTCTAATGGATAAAAATACACTTTAAAAGAATAATAATTAATAATTTTAATTGACGTATTTTGATAGTTCATTATGATTTAGTTTATTTACTTTTTTAACTACAAACAATAGGCGGTGAATATTACACAGAGGTCAAAGTATAGAGCAAATAAATAAATAAACAATAATTGCCATATATAAGAAAAAATAGCGAAATTAAATCTGGATATGATAATATTATTAAAATAGACTAATAAAATAGAAAAATCTTTTTTTAGCGTTGGCAGTCGCAATATTTCGTAATATTTAAATTTGTAAAAATTTGGTCATAAATTTTTCGGCTGCTGTCAGAACAAAATGCTGCTTCAACCCATTTTGGCCCAGCTTTTAACAACGGCATTTTATTGCTATGCTGACGCGTTCTCCAAGAACGGAGAAAGTGATAAAAATAATAATTTAATATAAAATTTAAAGTTAATATTTTTAGTTGAGTCTGTCGACGATGAAAAAATGTAATTATTTTAAATATTAATTAAAAATTCTTAATCAAGTTAAAATTTGATATAATTCTCATAAAACTTTTCTTGTTTTACTTTTTAGCTTGTTGGAAAAAGGGTGCCAAACATTTGTGAAAATTAAAAACATTAAAATGAACGGATATACGCCAGAAATGGAAAAAATTGTGCAAATTATTGAACAATTTTGCACTAACAATGATGTAAAAGAAACGCAAAAGCTTGGGGCGGTCATTCCTCTCGGCAAATCAATTTTGGCACATTTTAAGAAGATGGAGAAGGAAGATCCAAAAATCACTAAGCTGCAATTTTTCAAACAAGAAGAATTACAATCCCAGCTTAACAAATTTGGCAACGAATTGATGGAATTTGTCAAGCAACTGGCAGTTAAAGTGCCGGAAATCAATGCCATCATCGAACAGTTTGAAGCAGCAGCCAAAGAAAGAA
Organism: Heterodera filipjevi; assembly: GCA_039877585.1. Taxonomy (NCBI): domain Eukaryota; kingdom Metazoa; phylum Nematoda; class Chromadorea; order Rhabditida; family Heteroderidae; genus Heterodera; species Heterodera filipjevi. Next base: position 547,834 of record JBDPZO010000006.1, on the reverse strand, counting down.
ACAATTTGCCATTGATAGACAATGTGATAGAATTTCTCCTCAACAATTTGCCTGATTTGAGCACTAACAAGTCCAAAAACCATAAAGAAATTTTGATGGAATTGAACAAATTGATGAGAAGTGCTCCAAAGCAGCGTCGTCGCAAACGACAAAACGGCGCTGGTTTTTTATTATGTGTTTGTATTGTTGCAGTGGCAGGCATGGTGTGCGGATTTGAAAAGCTGTGTTGGCTGGCTTTTGGGCTTCTAGCCATTTTTTTGGGATCACAGTTACTACAATGACGGATGAAGCAAAATGATTCTTTCTGGCTCTTTCTTTAGGTTTTATACTGGTGCTACATTGCTGCTGTCTCTTTGGATTATGATCCTTTCTTTTTTTATGCCCAATTTCCCTTTCTTCCCTTTCTTTCAACATTATCTTTTTGCATAAATTCGACTGTCTTTAAAAGTGCTTTCTCCGTTTTTAACACATAATGTTTACACATTCTTCAAAATAGCGTTGATGGAACAACGAAATTTTATAGATGCAAGTTTTTAAGGACAGTATCATCAAGCTTAATAGACGAATTTGGACGGGCATCAGTCATGAATTCCTGCGTCCGTCGTACAGCACATGCACGGAGAATGTGCCACGTGTGGATTCATCGAAAATCACGGCGCAATCAAATGGTGCGCAACGGTGCTAGGTCGTTTCATAAAAACAGCCACTTTGGGCGTTTTATAAAAACCGCCATTTTGCAGATTTTTTGTCAAAACTTGTCATATCTTTGCGTAAACTCAACCAAATTGTGCATTCTTCGTATGGTCCAATAGCTATTGGATAGCTCTATTAGCCTACCAAATTTCAAAAATTTTGATCGAGATTTAAAAAAGTTGTAGCCATAAAAAGTGCAAAAAACTCTATATTTTTCTCATTCGTTAATCAAAATTTTTGGAATTTCGTAGGCTAATAGAGCTAGCAAATAGCTATTGGACCTTACAAGATTATTTGATTTGGTTGTGTTTGAGCAAAGTTATGACCAGTTTTTGACGAAAAATCTGCAAAATGACGGTTTTTATGAAACGCCCAAATTCTGATCACTTAGAAAGTAGTTACAGACATAAGCCTGTTTTTCGCGATCCGCGAAACTTCGCGGATACGTCGCGGATTTTTGCGAACGCGGAAAAACAGGCGTATGTCTGTAACTCCTTTCTAAGTGATCAGAAATTTTGGAATTTGGCAACATAATGGTCTCTCCTGTGATCTACCGTACTACAAGATTTCAAAGTTTAGCTCCTGCGTAAAACTTTTTTATATAAATCCGCCTGGTCAAAATCCGCGATCCGCGATTTGCAATCCGCGTCCCAAACCTGCAGCACGGTGACAATTACCACCTCGAACGCACCTTCTTAATCCATTTCGAGCGTGCTGACCAGGGATGCCGCCGATCTCAGATTTGAAAAATCGGAAATCGGAAAACCGGAATTCCGATGCCCAAAATTTTCTCGGAAATCGGAAAACCGGAATTCCGATGTCCAAAATTTTCTCGGAAAATCGGAATTCCGGTCCAAAATTCATCGGAAATCGGAAAATCGGAAATCGGAAATTTTTTTTCTACAAAATTACTAATTTTTTTTTATAAATTTTTTTTTGACCAAAAACTTCTCATTTTTCGAAAATTTTTATTTATTTTTGAGAAAATTAATTCCGATTTTTTTCCGATTTTTCCCCAAAAATATCGGAAATCGGAATTCCGATGCCCCAAATTTTTCTCGGAAATCGGAAAATCGGAATTCCGACCCCAAAAACATCGGAAATCGGAAAATCGGAAATCGGCGGCATCCCTGGTGCTGACGCGTTAGTTAAATTCCGCCACCCTGCGCGTTAGTTAAATACGTCATTTTTACAGAATTTTCGACTAAATCTTTTTTCATAACTTTGCTCATAAACAATTAAATGAACCAATCTTCATATCATTCGATAGCTATTATTGCTACTCTTTAAGCATGAAAAATTTCAAAAAATGCATTGAATTTAAAGAAGTTATGTCAATAATTCAATGAAATTTTTTGAAATTTATCAAGCAAATTGAGCCATTTAATATCAATCGAATGGTACCAAGATTGTTTGATTTAATCGTTATGAGCAAGGTTATGACAAGATTTAATCAAAATTCTGTAAAAATGGCGCATTTAACTAACGCGCAGGGTGGCAGAATTTAACTAAAGCACTAGCACCCATTTCGATTAGTGATAGGTAAGATTAAAACTTACAGCGCTAAACATCGGTCAATTTACAGACGAAGTTTTACTGATTTCCTTTTCTGGAAATCGGTAAACGGTAATTACCGATTTTTACCGATACCGAAAAACGCATTTGCCGCGGTAAAATAATAGGTAAATTCGGTATAAAATAAATAAGCACTCTTAGGAATGGGATCATCAAACATAGGAGAGAAATCTGAGAGAAAAAGAAATTTTTGACCTAACTTTTTTGTTTTGGCATTATGTTTCGGAAATTATTACTCAAAAATGTTAATTTTTTCTTCTATTTTATTTATTTTATCCTTGTTTTCAAATATATTTTTTTCGAATTCCAATATTTTTATTGATGCATTCTAAAAAAGTATAATATGAATTAAACTATTTATTCCAATTAGAAAATATTTTTTTGAATAATCATTATTTCAAATACTCGTTTTTTATTTTTTTACATGAAACAAGGCATTTGACGACTAGATTTGCTAGGCAATGTTTATTATTTTAATGCTTAATATTCATTAATCTAAAAAATAACTGTTTATAATGCATAACAACCCTTAAAAACCCATTCAAAATGGAGCTCTTTAGTACTTTAATATGAATAAAATATGCTTAAGGCGGAAATGTTTTTTTTTTCATTTCAAAAGTGAAACGTAAAATATTTTTTTACCATTATTAGAGCATTCCTTTTATAATAGGAATATTTTGCGAAAAAATTAATTTAATTAACCAAAAATGGGTCGCTTTTTGCTTTCATTTAAATAATTTTACTGATTGATATTATATTAATTGCCGCATGCGAAATTAGGGTTTGATTATTTAGAGACTAAAAAGATAATATTTATTTTTATAAATAATAGCAATAATAAATTTTACGATATAATAGTTAAGCATATGAGCAGACGAATCAATCGGTCAAAAAACAAAATGAAATTACTAAATGGAAAAATTGCTATAAAAGCACTCAACATTTTTTTATTTATTGTAATTTTCTTGAAAAAAGCAAATATTATTATTTTAACAGAGGTGGGTAATGTTTATATAAAAAATTAATTTGCATTAATTAAGAACAAATTTAAAGATGCATTTTTTTTTGAATAGTTTGTCAAATATAATAAGTTTAATTTTCACTTGAAATTACACAAAGAAAACAAAAGGTTAATTTTAAGCATTTCCAAACTAAAGATTTTTCCAATATTAATTGAGCAAAAATTAATAATTTTTAAGATTATTATGAAAAGGACATTGAATTTATTGCACTAAAACCTGAATTTTTCTATCCAAATGGGGACACAATGCCAATCAGCGAAGCAATGCGCAAAAAAACCTTTGGCTAACATATTAAAAAAAATTCATATCAAAATCAGGGAAAGCATATGAAAATTTTCAAAAGCATTATTTGGGGTCAAAAATTTTGGTATGAAAAAGGCCAAATTTTTGTGGATACTTGAGATAAGTTTTGAGAAAAACTAAGCAAATTGATGTCGGCGGTGCCGATTGGCGCCGCCGGGGAAAATTTTAAAAATCAGAGGGTATTTTATAAACAGATTTTGAACGAAAAATTCCGATTTTGGTTGACCTTGAAAAAAATTTTGAGAAACCCTAAGAGAATTGGTGTCCGGTGATGCCGACAGGCGCCACCAGGAAAATTTGAAAAAAAATTTGGGTCCAATTTGTTAACGCAATCAGCTAAAAAATGGCCATTTATGCATTCAAACCCCATCTTTAGGGGTGTGTTTTCGTTTCCTGTTTTGTGCAAATCTGCTTGAAACACGAAACGAAACTGGAAGAATTTTTTTACGAAACGAAACTGAAAAAATTGTACGAAACGAAACAAAACACGAAACGCCCAAAAAAGCACGAAATTCACAAAGCTCGAAATGAAACGAAACGTTTCGTCCAGCTCTGCTTATGACTCGAAATGTCAATTGGTGAAAATGTCGTACTTAATCAAACAAAAAATAAGCTGCCACCCAAAATAAAGTTATTTTGATGACTTAAAGCATATTCCTGGCTTATAAATTAAAATGAAAAAATGAATAAATATTTTAAGAAAAAAAAACAAAATTTAAAGTTCATTAAGCGCTAATATTACTATGCCATTTTTTCTTTGCGCCAACAATAAATTATTTTTAAAGAAAATAAATAATTTTTTATTAATAATTTATACTCTTTTTTGAGATTAGCGCCTGGACATACTAGCTTTATGATTTATTCTAAACTTTAATTCATTAGTTTTTAAATCGCTATTGTCAGTTCTGCTTGATTATATTTTGAAAAATGAGGCAAATTCTTGCAACACAAAGTGCGAGATCATATCTTCATTAATTAAATATTATTCCCATTATAACGCCAATATCATCACTTTACGGCTACCAGCCCCTTTATAGTTCAAGTATCTTTGTCATAAACTCGAACTGTAATGACATTAAGTTTTGAGTTGCCATTCTTTACTGATAATACAAATAAATATAATATGCTAATGATGATTAGATATGTGAGGAGTCATAGAAGAGCATACAAAGTCACAAATAAAAAATAAACGTTTGCTGACAAAGCTATGAGGAGATAAACCCTGAAAAGAAATGCCCAAGTTAAGAATAGAAAAAAAACCCGAAACAAAATACAACAGATAAATAAAGAATGCAAAGGCCAAAATGAACCCAAATAGATAATAGTCAAAAATTTAGATGTAAATCTTTAATCGCAAGTGTCTGATGAGTCAAATTCGCCAGTTTAATCACTACCCCAACCATCAAAGATATCTGGACAAGTACACTTACATCCACCTAAAATCAAAATTTTATCTTATCTTTAATTGAGAAAAAAACAAACAATCAACTCACAATCAGAATCTGAACGTTTGGTCGAAGGAAGTTTGGGCACTAAATTCAAAAAATAAAATACATTCATTAAATCTCAACCAAGTTAATTACGTGGAGAAGGACTTGAAGGTTCTGGTGCATCATCATTCTTCCCAAGACAATTGCACCCTAAAGAAACAGATAATAAAAAATTAAGATTACTATTTATTTGAAGAATATATTAAATTTTTTTTTAAAAAAAGAGAAGAAATATTCTTTGTCAATTTATTGTCCAAAAATCTCTTTAGCCTCGACTAAATTGTCTTATTTAAATTTGTAAATCTTTGTGTGATAGAGATAAAATTGGCCCCACAAGTCAGCTCTGTTCACAGCAACAGCATCGGCTGACCCATTGTTTTTGGCCGATATATATATATATATATATTTTATGCGTGCTGGGACGGAGTACGAATAGTGCAAGTGGGGGATTTCGGATGAAGGGCCGTTTCAGTACGGAAAATTAATAATTGACATTTAAATAAAAATAAATTTTATTGTTAAAATAAATAAATTTTGGATAGTTCTCAATGCAACGGAGAGAGAAAATACAATAATTAAAAAAACGACTTATTGAATTCAAGTAATTGCATATAATGTCTTGGTTCAAGAATCAGGAAAATTATCCTAATAAGTAAATTTAATTATTCAATTGCATTTCTAAGGTTTCAGTTTTATTTACTAGCCATATTTAAAAATATCACAGGCTTATAAATCCAAGGGTGTTTTCTGATTGAATTAAAAATTAAATACTACGAAAGTTTAATAAATAATTTATAATTACCTATGCCAAATTTATTATATCCTCGAAGAAGAAATTTTGCAAAATTTTTGTAAAAAACTTAACTGTATCTCACAATTATTTTAACATAGCGCTATTAAAACATGGGTATCAGATGTTCTTTTTTCAAAGAAATGCCCTTTTTTGGAGGGTTCGAATCTTTTAAACCCAAAATGTCCTTTTTTCTTACTGTGAGATAAAAAAAATAATGCTTTTTTTTTGTAACATGACGATTCGTCCGCCCAACCTAAAAAGTGCCAAAAAATAATATTATTTAAAATTTTTGTGGTTTTTCTTTTGGCATCAGGGCTGCGCGCGATCCGCGACCGCGGGATTTTTTGGTCCGCACCTCACCCCTGTTTGGCATTATCTTTTTAGCTAGGTCGAATGTTAAAAATAATTTTCTGTTTTTGGCACTTGTTAGCTGGGCGGACGAATCGTACGGCAGCGCTTTTTTTTACAGTTTTTTAAGCAATTAATTTATTACTAATTTTTCAGTATTTTCTTGTGGTGCCTATAGGCACCAACGACCCATCCTTTTTCAAAATTGTATTGTCTCATTTCAAAACCTAGCTAAAACCTTGCTTCGAAATCTACAATTAAATTATTTCCAGTCCCAAATTGCTTAAAATGCTTATTGGAATTAAAAATAGAATATTTAATATTATTTACTTAAATAAATTGGTTTACAGTAGCTGCGCAATCGCTTTTAAGAAATATTATTTTTTTGACCCCAAAATTTTTTGTGGTCTGTATGTTTTTTTTTTGAATTTCCAACTGATACCTCTGTATTAAAACAATAATTTATTTATTGGTAAAAGTTATTAATAATTATAAGATTATTAAATGTTGAGTAATTTTCCATACTGAAACGGCCCTTCCTCCGAAATCCCACACTTGCACTATTCGTACTTCGCCCACACTTGCACTATTCCTACTTCGTCCTAGCACCATTTTATGCTTGTACAATACAATACCTTTTGGTGAATCTCCTCCGTCTCCGGCTGAATGATTTCCTTCTCCTGCTGATGAATTTCCTCCTTCTGATGATGATGAAGCTTCCTCCTCCTCTTCCTCCTTCTCCTCCTTATTCTTCTTCTTCTTCTTCTTCTTCCTCCCCTTATTCTTTCCTCCCTTCTTCTTCGTCTTCTTATTTTCCAGCATAGTTTTGTATATTTTTGCGAAAATATCTGCTTTGATTAATTCTTTATTTTTTGAATTGCTTGAATTTTTAGGATGTAATTCAGTTTTAAGGTTGTATTCGTCAATAATCGGTAGGTTAGGCAAATCCAGAGAGATGCCATTTTTTAAATGTTTTTCTACATGTTTTAAAACATTTTCGGCACCATAGCTTAGCCCTTTATTCTTATAAATACAAACCCATCCATAGACCTAAAAATGAAAAACAAATTCATTCAATTTAATGTATCTTAGATTAATAATTTTTTTTTTATTCGGCAAAAATATAAATTAAAAATTATTGCTCTTATAGGTTTTGTTTAAAAAAAAATACATTTCCTAATTATTAATATTCCACTTTAATTTATATTACATAGAACTCTTTTTTGTCACTTTTTAAATATCTCTCGTAAAAAAAAAATCTTTTTAATTATTTTAATGATAAAGTTTTGTTGCTTCATTTTTACCTTCATGCAATCTACGTGATTCTTAATTTCAATTTGTGGCAGTTCTTTTTTGGCAGGTATATGATGTATAATGTTGTGTTCTTTGCCCCACTCTTTAATTTTTGTTGCACCTTCATTTTTTTTTATCCATTCCTGAGCTTTCACAATTTTTTGTTCGCTAAACAAACAATTAACACACTGTGCCATTTTGCTCAGAGTATTTACGTATGCAGCATAAACCATCTCCATTACATCACTGATTGCTATTTCCTTCTTTTCTTCACTGATTGGTATTCCCTTCTTTTCTTCACTGTTTGCTTTTTTCATAAAGATTGGTTTCAGTGCAATATAATTGAGTTCATTCTTTTGACCTGAGTGAGGGATATAATAAATATTTTTTAAATTTTTCTTTTGGCATTAAAAATTATTTTCTTCTTACAAATACTCACCTGGATTTTTAAGGAATTTACAATATTTTAAAAATCTGGCAATGCTTTTGAAACTGTCCTTCCATATAGCAAAAGACGTTTCGTCTTCCTCCTTCACTGGTCGCAGGTCGTATTCTTTCACTAGCTTCCATTCGTTCGTTTTCGCATATTCTGTTGCCTTTTCAATATCCGTGCATAATTTGTCATATAATTGCTAAATTAGTTAAGAATAAATAAATATATATATATATATATATATATATATATATATATATATATATTATATATATAGTTTTTTTACCCCTTCCGTCCTTTGCGCAAAAGTGATAAGTCCGCAAAAAAGGAAGATAAAAATTTCCATTTCTAAACTTTTTGTAATAATTACAATGTAGGAAAGCAAAATATAAGTAGGCAATTCACTTAACAATTTGTTTATTAACGTAAAAAGCCGTCACCTAAAAAATGACTGTCGGGTTCGGTGTTCTAACTTTTTTCAATTAGATCAGATTTGATTTGTTTTTTGGGTTTAATGGTCCAAATGTTTTGCTTCCTTTTTTAATGTTAGAGGTAGGATTTTTATGGAGAACTGTGATCTCAAAATTTTATAATACTTTTTTGCACACAAAAACTACTCATTTTGGGGTCAAAAAACATTATTTTGGAAGAAAAAAATTAATTAAGTGTAAAAAGGCAATAAAAATGACCAATTATTCCCTTTTCCACTCTCCACCATAATTTTAGCTCTTTTATTATTTTTTGGTTAACTTTTAAATTTATGAATTGTTTAAAGGGCGGGGAGGAAGGCGGCGCCAGAAAATTTTAGAAAATTTATTGTATTTTTGTAACGATATTGCACAAAAAAATAACCGATCTTTGAGGATTTTTCCAAAAACCTCATTAGGAAAATTGGATCAATTTTGTAAAAACAAAATGAGTATAAATATTCAGATATACAGCTGTTTTTATTGGACCTTTTTTTTTGTACTACCAGAGGTGCCAGGGGCTTTTGACAGTGGTTGTTTTCGACGGTAAAAAAACGATTCGTACTGGGCCAATTCGTACTGCCCCGATTCGTACTGTTTTTGCGTGGGAGCGCAGAAGCAGAGGTTAGACAGTCCTTATACTTATAACACGTAAGCAGTACGAATCGGGGCAATACGAATTGGCCCAGTACGAATCGGGTGCCGTCCGTTTTCGACAGTAGGTGATTTGGACAGTGTCTATTTCGCCTGTCTTTTGCTGTCTGTGTGTGAATTCGCCAGTATGTGATCAGGACAGTGGTTGACTTCGACAGTACCCAATAATTTTTAAAAGTTAAATTATATATACATTAAAAAAAAAATTTTTTTCTTTTTGTTAGGTTCTGTTTACATTTAGCCATTGTAGTAAAGTATAAAATGCATTTTTATAAATAAATTTTCTCGAAGAACTTATGAATACTCAATTTTCTTTATCTCTTGGGGTGCATGCCAAAGAATTTTCTTCTTGGTTTCTTTTTGTTTGTTTTTTATCAAAGGATGAATGCTTCTAAAATGCCATTCTCGGATGGATCCTTCACCAAAAGTCCATTTTACCCTCCCCAAATTACTCTAAAATGATTCTTGGCTTATTGGGTAATGTCGAAGTCAACCATTGTCGAAATCACATATTTTCTTGTTTTTAAGTTTTAATGTGTCGGCTCTTTAAAGGTCTCTAGTTAGACCCGCTAAGAAACACGCGCCAAAATAGCGACCTAATTAGCTGACCATTACAACGGCACCAATCGGCGCAACTGGCCACGACATATCTTTATTGGTCTCAATCCTTGAGATAAAAGTGTTAATTTCTAGTAAAATCTGTTAACAAATATTTTTGAAAATTTGAGAAAAATTTCTCTGGATGACCTCCTATCTCTCTTTATTCCTGTCATATTTTACTATGTTAAAAAATAAAATGACTTATCGACTTCTTTAAATATTTAAAATTTTTAACATAATTATCTAGCCCTGTTATGGTTAGTTAACCATGATCAAAGATAACTTACTGTTTACGGATCCCTGCTGGTGCTCTGTCTAAGACTTGGGTCAGGTTCTGTCTGTATAGAAGAGGAATAGGGGAAATGGAGAAGTTTCAGTTGGATTAAGATAAATTATCCAATGGATAAATTAATGAATTATGCTGGACAATTTCGACGTATTTATGCCGGCGCACTACAATTCAGTGTGCACGATTCAGTGCGCACGATTCAGTGTGCACGATTCAGTGCGCACGATTCAGTGTGCACGATTCAGTGTGGCACAGTTCAGTGTGGCCCGATTCAGTGTCGCCCGATTCAGTGTGCACGATTCAGTGTGCACGGTTCAGTGTGCCTCCTTGAAAAAGAGACAATTCAGTGTCTAGAAAATTTTGATTACCAATTTACGAAAAAACACTAGAAAATTTGTAAATTTTTCCTTTATATTGTACATTAGTAGTAGTGTGCGGCACGGTATCGGTATACAGCGGTATTTTTCGGTATACCGACCGGGATTTTTTCGGTATCAGTATAATACCGATATTGAATACCGAAAATCGCATTTGCCGCACACTAATTAATAGCGAACCGGGTCATTTTAGTCAGGCAATTTTTAGTAGTTTTGAAACCCAACCATATTTTTATTTTGAAAAAAGAAATAAAAATCTTCCTAACTAGGGTGGGGTTTTCAAAAAAAACTAGGGGTAGGTTTTCAGGCGGTCCGGAAATGGCGGTCTAAAGACATACCGTGCCGTCAATTCCGGTGTATTTAAAACTTTTGGGGTCTTGGAAAAAATTAACAGTACCTTCAACAATTACTTAATTGGGACCTTGGATTTCCTTTTTTCTTGAAATCTGCTTGCCTGAAAAAGATGTTATTATGCTCATATTTTACAGAATTAAATGATTGCCTTAGATTAAAAAAAAACTATCAAAAATTTTGTTAGATTTCATGTGTTTTTCCGTAAATTGGTAATCAAAATTTTCTAGACACTGAATTGTCTCTTTTTCAAGGCACACTGAATCGTGCACACTGAATCGGGCGACATTGAATCGGGCCACACTGAACTGTGCCACACTGAATCGTGCACACTGAATCGTGCGCACTGAATCGTGCACACTGAATTGTGTTGGCCCGTATTTATGCAGTCCACCCGCCTCCCCACGTTTTGTCGACTCGGCCAAATTCTAACTTTCAAAAAGCGATTTCCACTTTTTCCTGTAGGTGCGCCTTTATTTCGAACAGCGAACACAAAATTATTCGAAAGAATTTCTTTTTTGGCCAAGTCAACAAAACATGCAGTCGACAAAACGTGCATTTTTGGCTGAGTCGACAAAACGTCGAATCGACAAAACGTAGGTGCGCCAGTCCACCGCCATTGTTTGGCATAATGTTGACGTGCATTATGCCAATTGGTTGCTGACTATGAAATTCTATTCACATAAGGAATTTAGAGAAGTGATAAATGCATGAATATACAACATACATGCATCTCTATACTTTCTCCATTTCTTTGGCACTTTTTGGTGCCGAATATGCCCTTTATATGATGTTCTATTTTATCAAAACAATTCTATAGGTACTTTCTTCCTCTTACATTGTTTGGTTGGATTGATAAGAAAAATTCATTTTGCTGTCTATCGAAAAGGACAGGGAAATATGTTTTACTTACAATCTGCACTTTTACAATTTTCCTCAAATTTTAGCATGACAAAATGCCAACTAATGGGTGATATGTCTATCCTAAATGTAAATGCGCTTAACAGTTCTATTTGTCCTCTTTTTGTCAAATAGCAATATTTTCGCTGGGTTTTTGCCATTGGCATTGGCAAAATGCCAGCCTAGATAAAATGGAATATTTCTGCGCACAATTTGCAAGTTGGCAACCCCAAAAATAAGCCCTTTTATCTAATAAAAATTTTTTACGTTTATTGATTCATTTTTTAATAAATTTTTAATAAAGTAGGAATATTTAGAAAAATGAAAATTCGGACAGTTCTTACAATGCCGATAGTAATATAATTTATTAACAGATTTTGCACAAAAGTGGTCAATTTTTTCGAGAATTTTTTAAGTAAATTTTAAAAATAATCTAAGCTAAAAGTTGCCTGGCGGCGCCGATAGGCAGTCGGGAAAATTTTTGAAAAATTTTAAAAGGATTTGTTAACATATCTAGACACGGGTCCATGTTGTTTCGGCGCTCACGTTTCGGCGCCCACGTTTCGGCGCCCACGTTTCGGCACCGGACACGTTTCGGCGCTCACTTTTCGGCGCCCACGTTTCGGCGCCCACGTTTCGGCGCCAAGCCAAAAATAGAAAAAAAACCTATCCCTTTTTTGAAAACTTAACCCCTAGTTTTTTGAAAACTTAACCCCTAGTTTTTTGAAAACTTAACCCCTAGTTTTTTGAAAACGGGCTAGGTTTTCAAGGTTATGGTTACGCTTAAAAAAAATTTAGGTTTATGTTTCAAAAGGCTAGAGGGTTAGTTTTTAAAAAACTAGGGTTTTTTCAACAAAATATATAGTTGAGCATTAAAAAAAACTAGGGGGTTCGGTTTTACCAAACTAGGGTTGGGTTTCCAAAAAAAAATTTAATGTCTACGTGACTTTTTTGTACGAAATGACCCCTCCGACTAAAACGGCCCGACTAAAATGGCCCGACTAAAATAGCCCGACTAAAATGGCCCGACTAAAGTGACCCCTGCCGGGTTTAGGGGGCCCCTATTTGAAAACGAAAAAATTTTTTTGATAGCTTTATTTTCTTTTTGCTTTTTTTGGCTTGGCGCCGAAACGTGGGCGCCGAAACGTGTTCGGCGCCGAAACGTGGGCGCCGAAACGTGGGCGCCGAAACGTGGGTGGCCCCTAGACACAACCCCAAAATATTAGGGGAATTGACGGGCTTCAATGCGCCGGAGTGTGGGGAGGTCGGCACCCAAAAATTACGAGTCATCACAGAAAGCATTAAATGTTAACAGATTTAGCACATATTGAAAATTTTGCGTGACTTTTATTCAATTTGTTGAACTGTCTAAATAATTAATTTTGACATTTTTTTGGTCGCTTCTTAGGTAGTTAAATCAATCAACGCGTAAGCAAGCAACCTTTGCAAAAAAAATTGAGAAATTTGAATTTTTTGAAAATGTTCGAATCCGGGTTCGGAATTGGTCGAAATGGATGCTGGAAGTGATCAGCGACCCCGAAAACCCATAAAAAGTGTTTTTTGGAGAAAAATTCCAACGAAGAATAAATTTAATTTAATTCAAAAAAGAACAGTAAATAAATTTATTTCTTTAAAGTATTTGTCACCTATAAGTTTTAAAACAATAATTGCATAATAATAATAATCAAACAAACGATAAACAAACAAAAAATATAAGTCAACAATCGATGAATGCATCAAAAAAGGAGGTTGGTTACAACGTTGTTGGCACATTTTCAGAATTTCCAGCAGTTGACGCCGGCACAAGAGGCACTTTTGAGTGATTTTGCAACAGTTGGGCGGGCACCGGAAATTCGTCAGAACGCTCCAACCATGGCTCGACTGGGCCTGAGAAAAATTTCAATATTTAAAGCCCAAAAAAAAATTCAATGTGCGAGGCGTCAGAAAATTTTTTCGAAGGTCTAGTCTGATTTTTGTTGTCAATTCTGCCTTAACTTTTTTTTGGAATGGTGCAGCGCGGTGCACCCCAAAACACTCCCGCCAAAACATCGGCGTCCGAAACACCGCTGAAACCCATTATCAAAAAAGACTTTTTTCATATAATTTTTTTTTAATGTTGCGTCGGTGTTTTGGGAGGCAGTGTTTTGTCCTGTTCTAAGGCCAGAGGGACAGAAAGCATTTCCGGGCGTTTATTTAAATTTTATATCAATAAAATGACAAATAATTTTTGTTCAAAGAGGTGACATAATTTTTTAGTCTAAATTCGAGGGTTAGGGTTCGGGATTTGTTAAACTCACAACACCTTTCATGACATTGTCACGATCCACGCTCGTCGTAGCAGCAGCTGGGACAGCGTTAATGAACGGGTTGCAAATGGTGAACGGGCAACGCCAAGCCTTTTTCTCACGGAGCTGTCGCAACACATGCGCCGGGATACGCTCCTGAGAGAGAGAGAGGGATTAACATGTAAAAAAATTCATAAAATAGAGCCCCTCCCTAAATTAGAGCCTCCAAAAACACGAAACCGGACAAAATTCAGCCGGAAAAAATTAAAAACTCCCGAATTTTTTCAGAAATTCCTGCCTTTTTAAAAAAATACTGAAAAGCTTAATAGAAAAAATTACTAAAATTTCAAAATGTTGTAAATCTTTATTTCTTTAGAAATTTTTTGAGTAATTCCGTAATTTTCTTTAAAAAAAAAAGTACCGAATCTGAAAACCCGGGGTTTTTCCCTTTTGTTCCGGCTGAGTATTGGCCCAAGCAGAAAAATAGACCCATGGAGACTTTTATTTTAATCAATGTGGTTTTTCTGTTCAGAGCAGTTATATTATTTTTTTATTGAATTTGGTGCCCATCTATATTTCCTGCAAATTTATTAGAAAAATTTCGAGAAATAATTTGTTTTTAAAAAACTTTTTTAGGAAGAAAAATCAAGAGCACAAAGAGACAAAAAAAAAAAACACTCACCAGCAAAGGCTTTTTCTTCTTCTCGGAACTGCTACTGCCCTCGGACACTGCATCCAAAATGGTCACTGAAACTATTTAATAATTATCGGGTAAATTTGGTCCCCGTACACGCTGCCCCCAATCTTTGATAAATGCAATAAACGCATTAAAAAAATTCAAAAAAAAAAAAAAAACTAGTTTTTAATATAATTTTTTAGTTTCCAAAAGTTTACTGTCAGATATTGAATTTTTTGTTTGAAATTCGCTTTTTCTACATTTAAACCATTTCTACCTTTTTATAGATAAAATTTAAGGTTTAAAAATGAAAATCAAATAAAATCAACTCACTTTTACTAATATCAGCTGATTTGACACCTTGGTTAGAGTTTGTTTTGAAGAAAGCGCCTTCTTCCCGGTCCAACTCGATGACCACCTTGAAAATTATTATTCTTATAAAAATATCCAATCAGCAAGAAAAATTGACCCTGACTGATCCCCTCCATGCCGGGAAGGGGGCAGTTACGTTTTAGCCCCTCTTGGAAGCGATAATTGTTTTTTTATAACTGATCTATGGTAATATTAGTAGGTATAACCCTAAACCTCAATTTGCTTGTGTAAAACTAAACTGAACAAAAAATTACTATTTGAAAAAATGTGAAAACGTTTGGGTTTTTTATATTTTTTTTTTTTGTGTTTTGATTTATTGAATGGAACCCCGACATTTGCGGCCCCGACATTTGCGGCCGCGACTTTTGCGGTTCGACATTTGCGGCTATGTCCAAAATTGGTTCCAAATTTAGATTGCATTAATCCCAAATTTCATAAAAGGATTAATAATAGAGAAAACAGCATTTTTGGCTCTTTAGGTAATTCATTAGGGTGTTTTTATAATTTAGGATTTTTTTTCGAAAGATCTCTAAGAACGCAATTCTCAGACAAAATTCATGTATTAGGCTCTATTAAAGCTTTTTAAGGACTTTGGGATTAATGCAACATAAATTTAAAACCAATTTTGGACATAGCCGCAAATGTCGGACCGCAAATGTTGCGGCCGCAAAAGTCGGGGCCGCAAATGTCGGGACACGTATTGAATATATAATAGAGATCGTATAGGGGGGGGGGGGGGGGGGGAGGGGTTCGAATGGTACCACATTTATTGGGGTTGGTTAATTATGAGGAAAGGTTTGGGTTTTTAAGAAAATCCCTGTTTTTTTTAAAAAATTTCTCGAAAAATTGTCAAATATTTCAAACTTCAAAAAATTCATGAAAAGTTAGTTATTGGAAAAATTACTTGATTAGCATTTTTCTGGAAAATTAAGGTTCCATCAAATGGATTTTTTGCCTAATGATTATTTCTGAAATTTTATCGGCTAATTTTTGTATCGGCAAAATTAAACGGCGGCAAAATTTTGGTGTGCACAAAAAGTAATTTAATAGCATGTATGACACGACAAACCTCCAAGTCTTCAGTGCTGGTCCCACGCGACTCGACCGCCATGTGTTGCTGACACCGTTGCTGCTTCGATGCGGCGCCGGCCGCCGTCCGTTGCGTTGCGGAGGAAAAACGCTGAAAGCAACAAATTTAAACAGATATAATTTAAAAAAAAGACATTTCCTTTTTTCAGGTTTGGTTTTGAAATGCGGAGATTGTCAAAAGAGCAAAGAAAAAAAAAAAAATTAATTTTATAATTTTTTAAGTCAGCATTTTTCTCAAAAAAGTCATTTATCTTAAAAAAAATTTTCGATACTTTAAATCTTTTGCTGGTATTTCGGTAGAATAACTATTTTTTTATTCTTTGGGAAAACTGCTCAAAATTTTTTGTTTGAAAAATGCCCAAGTCAATTCGGGGTCATCGCAATTTCTTTTTTTTTTGTGCCATCCAACTCAGTCCCATGCCAAAACCTTGGTAGCCGCTGCCCTGTTGGCGGCGTTGGGCGCCTGACGCGGTTGGAACTCACGCATGATTTCGTCCACTCCTCGGTCCCCAATGTAGCCTAGCAAAAAAAGGGATAGAATTTTTTTGTTTTTTTAAAATAAATATAAAATTTCAAAAATGGTAAAAAAATGAAAAGTTGGGCAAGGGCGTGTCCCGACATTAGCGGTCCTGCCATTTGCGGCCACAGCCAAAAGCCGACTTTTGCGGCCACAGCCAAAAGCCGACATTTGCGGCTCCGACCAAATAAAGGCTTATTTCAAAAACAAAATAACAAAAGTTAAGGATATTATTTATTAAGAATAAACTCCAAATCGGTACCCTTCTATGTTCCGGTGGGGGTCAACTCGGCACCAACCAACTCGGCGCCGCGCGTTATAATGCGCTATACCTTTTTTCTAAATTAGTCTAATTTTATAATTAAGGTATCTTTTAATAGCTCTATGTTTTATCTATTAATCTGCAAAATTTCTAAAAAATTGATTAAGTTACAAAAAAGTTATGATCTTTTAAGTGCCAAAATCCAAGTTTTTCGTACTTTTTCGCTCATAACTTTTTATTACTTGGACCAAATTTTTTGAAATTTTGCAAGCTCATAGTACTTACAAATAGCTATAGAATGATATTAAAAATATTTATTAAGGTTTCTTCTGGAAAAAGTTATATCGCATTATAACGCGAGGCGCCGAGTTGACCCGGTCCGCTATGTTTATGTTTTTAACTATTTTTTGATCATCACAAGAACAATTCCGGACATTTTTCATTAATTAAAGCGTACATTAACAGGATTTTCTTCGTCTTGTAAACTTTTCTGTGTCAACACTACTTAATTTTTGTTATATTTTGAAATAAGCCCTTATTTGGTCAGAGCCGCAAAAATCGGGCCGTAAAAGTCGGTTTTTGGCTGGGGCCGCAAATGTCGGAAAATGGCCCTTAAGAAATGGGCCGCAAATGTCGGGGATCGCAAATGTTAGGACCGCAAAAGTCGGCTTTTGGCTGTGGCCGCAAATGTCGGGCACCGGCAAGGGAAACTTTTGGGCAGGGATGGCTAAATTTTTTTTTTTGATGGACTTTTTTCATAGTTATTGTACTATATTTGCTGTAGTTTGCCTTTTAATAATAAATTTCGTTCATTTTGAAATGAGTGGGCGGTTCACCCCAAATAGTCACCAGAAAAATTCTCTTGCCAACCATTGATTTTTTGTTCAAAAATTGCTAAGTTTTTTGAATAAAATTCTCTTTATTTTTTCAAAAATGAAGAATTTGACAAACCATCCAACTCCTTGACGTTGATGGTGGTTGCACGCTCTTTTCGCATATTCTTTTTTCCGGACTTTTTGTTGGGTGCGATGCCTCCGCCGCCAATCGCAGCCGGAAATTGTTGATGTTGCTGTAAAAATGATCATTTTGGTATTTTTGATTATTAAAAATTTTTTTAAAATATACGAAATTTGGTAATTTTTAACCAGAAAATTTCAAGAAAAATTTAACATAGAAAATAATCTTGAATTATTATTATTTTTAATTTACAATAAGTGCGAATTTTTTGTTTGTTCTTGAAATTTACTACCGGAAAAAACTTACAAATTTTACGCATTAGATTTTTTTTTATATTTTTTGGGGAGTGGGGGGGGGACGGCGGGTGGAAATTATCCAAGTCACTCTCTTGACTATGCTCATGACACCACCAGACAAAACACTCCTCCTCCCCGGCTTTTTTTTTTGAAAATCCCAAGAAATTTCAAAAAACATTTCTAAAAAAAATAGTTTCGACTGAAAATAGGGCGTCAGGTCCGGGATATGCCCACAATACTGACCAGGTAGCGTCCATCTTCTTCCGCCTTCAATGTTGCTACCGGTACATCGACTCGACCATTGGCACAGCCTCCGCCACCATTGAAAGAAAATGGACCATTGCCGCCAACCAAAATGCCATCAGCTAATTAATGAAACAAATCCTGACCCCTTTTTATAAAAAAAAAAACAGGGCAATCGTGCAGAATGGGGCTTTTACTTTAACTTTTTTTATATGACCGAAAAAACAAAACAAAAAAAGGACAAATTAGATGAAATCATATGACAAAATGGGTTTGTTATTCGTGATCAGCACCCGGTAAACTCCCCATATACCAATTTTCAGCTCAAAAAAAAAAAAAGTTAAATTAGAAAACCCCATTCTGCACGCTGGCCAAAAAAAAGAAGTAGGGCCAAACCAAGGGAATTTTAACCATGCATTTACTCGCCTTAAAATGCATAATCAATTAAAGTGTGATACTTTTTTGGTGACAGTTTGGGTTTTCGACGACCACTTTTTTGACTATTTTCACAAAAACAAAAAAAAAATCGTGTAAAAATTGTCTCACATTGGATTAAGAGGATAGTTGGTCACAAACAGGGGTTCAGAGAGGGCCACAAATTTGTGCTCAGTGACTGTGAAACCTCCGAAAATTCAAATTTATTAAGAAATACTAAATTTTTTCTTCCAAAATATTAAAAAAATTCTATTTTAAAATATGTTGTAAGAAAAGCTCTCTAAACATGGACATACTATGCACGCTGAGTTTGTGTCCTCCACCACCGCCGCCGCTGTTTTCATTGGTGGCGTTTGCGTTTTGGGCAGTGTCTCGTCGCTGCAGTTGAGCAATCGGATCAGTGCGCGCTTCGAGCGGTAAGTCGCGCAAAAGAGGCAATTTGTCACCGGAGATAATTGTGTGAAACGAAATGCCGCCCAACAACGCCGAATCGTCCAGAAAAAAGAGATAATATTAAAAAAAAATTGAGACATTTTTCATTACCCCCTCATAAAAAAGGTACTACAGGAGTTTGTATACGCAAAGCAAAAATTTTTCGATTCAGAATATGGAAACGCTTACCGCCTGATTAAATCTTGGTTCCGCAGGTCAAATATCTCATCCGTTACCCGTTTTATGATTAAAAAAAGAGAAAAATTCAGAGGGGCAAAATCTTTCGTCAAAAAACCCCAAAAAGAAATACCTCAACAATAGTGTAGCCAAGTCGACCATTACATTCTGGAGAAAACATTTTTTTTTTAGAAACAATATTGTAAATGTAAACTAAGTGGTTGTATAAAAGAGCCAAACAATTAAAAAATTAAATATATAACATCGCGCTAGTTGCCAATCACTCCAGTTTGAATTTTGAAAACCATAGGGGGTACCCTTTTGGATTTTTTACAATTTTTTTTTTTAGTTTTTAACTCCTAAAAAAGTCTTATCAAAGTTTTTTTTGCTTACTAATCACGAATATAATATTTATTTTGGCAAACTTGAAAATTTAAAAAAAAAATTGTAAAAACCAAAAGGGTCCCCCCTATGGTTTTCAAACTGGAGTGATTTGCAACTAGCGCCCATCGAAACTAAAAACACAAAAAATGAGCGAGGGGTGCACAGATCGAGGTCAACTTGGCACCGTTTATTGATACATTATTACTATCGTTCGAAAGCTCTCAATAAGTTTTATAAGCTAGCAAAAAAAAAAAACACTGCTTCAGTTTCGAAAAAGTTAAGACACAAAAAATTGGTAAAATTGGGGTTCTGAATTTTTTTTTGATTATGACTTTTTCGAAATTGAGCCATTTTTTTTTAATTTTGCAAGCTAAAAAATAAAAAAGAGCGATACCGAATGATATCGAATTAATAAAATTAGGATAACACATAAATAAGTTATGTGGCACGGTGCCTAGTTGGCCGTTCCAGGGGTCCTATTGTTTTCGTTCACAAACCTCCGAATGCTTGATTTGTTGAAAAAAAATTGCATTGTGTTCAAGTTTAAAGGCATTTAAAAATTTGTTGATTGAATTTAGGGCTTTTTCAAAAATAATTTCAAAATGCAAACCTCGTCCTCGTTTACATTCCATGAGATGAAAAATGAGGTGACACAGCAGTTAAAAAGAGGGTACAATAATTGAATTTGTAGGCCAAAACGAAGAAATATCCAAGATTAGAGCAGAATGACTTCCTGTAACGGCCAGTAAAGTTCCAAAAATTATGTAGTTGAAATAGTTTTTTTTTGACAATTTCTTCTAATTTTGTATTCTTTTTGTGCATCTTATGACTAGAAAATAGTGGAAAACGCCACGAACTAAGGCGGTTCGAGAATTGCGGATTTTGAAAAAACAATAAATCCAAAACAACGTGAAAAATAGAGTTCAATTACTAGGACTCGGATTCCTGGAATGTGGGAGGTCTGAAACGCACGAAAAACATGTTTTTAGCTTGATTTGAAGCTTCTAGGATGGATCTCTATATCAATTTTTCCCATTTTTTTTTCGCGATTTATGTCCATATTTCCATATTTGTCCATATTTTGGCATTGGGTCGGGGTCGTTTCGGCCCCCACGTTTCGGCCCCAGCAACATTTAAAGTATCATAACTTTTTTCATTGCCAACCAAATGCAACAAATTTATTATCATTCGAAAGCTCTTCATGAGCTCTATTAGACTTCTAAAAGTCTTAAAGAATAGTCGATTTACAGAAAATTTATGAACCAAAAAATACCAAAATTCTGACTTTTTAGTGTCTTTCATGTTGTAACTTTTTTTTAAGTTGGTCAATCGATTAGCAATAGCTTATTCATACCTTCTAAACACTTAAAGCTTTAGAATGATACCAAATTTGTGAAATTTGGTTGACTTTGAAAAAAGTTACAAAGTCCTAAACGAGTCTGGGGCCGAAACGTGCCTGGCCGTTTGGCATTACATCCTTTTTTGAATATATTTTATTTAAATTTTATAGAGCAAATTTTATTTTTCTTATTGAATTTCTCAATAAACGCTCAAAAATGCCAAAAAAGGCATTTAAGGCACAAAATCCCGAAAAGGGCAAAAAAAAAAAAAAAAAGAAGGCATTATAAGTCATGGTAGAAGCTTCTAACCAAGTGAAAAATGTGATTTATGCTTATTATACCGAAAGTAGTGCGCAGAAAAAAACAAGAAGGTATTTGCCTTTTTTGGCGTGCTGTCATTTTGCCGAGGCGTCGTTTTGCCCGCTGCCGTACGATTCGTCCGGACGACGATTGGTCCGGCAACGATTCGTCCTCCCAGCCAAAAACGTACGATTCGTCCGCCTAGCCAAAAAACTACGATTCGTCCGCCCAGCAAAAGAAATACGATTCGTCCGGAAGACGATTCGTCCGCCCGGCTAAAAAGTGCCAAAAACATAAAACAATTTAAGTTTTTTAACATCTGACATAGCTAATAAGAGAACTTAAAAAAATGCCAAAAGAAAAACCACAAAAAGTTAAAGTAATTTTATGTTTTTGGCACTTTTTTGGATGGGCGGACGAATCGTTGCCGGACGAATCGTAGTTTTCTTGCTGAGCGGACGAATCGTACGTTTTTGGCTGGGCGGACGAATCGTCGTCCGGACGAATCGTCATGTTGCCGTTTTGCCGATGCGTCGTTATGCCGATGCGTCGTTATGCCGACGCGTCGTTTTGCCGACTAAGCCAAAATGAGTCGTTTTGCCGACAAATTTTTAAAGTCTTATAAAATATGTTTCCAGGGGGTTTCAGGGTCGCTGATCAGAATATGGCATCCATTTTGCCCAATTCCGAACCCCGGGCCTGAATTCGAACAAAATATAAAGAATTAAATTTTTTTCGAAAATTTGTTTTTACCGACAAAAACTGTTCGATATAGCTTTCAATGCTATTATTTTGTGTTTTAACCATTTTCCCGTGTTTTAAGTTGGGTTTTCGCCATAAAAACAAATTTTCGAAAAAATATAATTCTCTATATTTTGCCGAATTCAGGTCCGGGGTTCGGAATTGGGCAAAATGGATGCCATATTCGTGATCAGCGACCCTGAAACTCCCTGGAAACATACTTTATAAGACTTTTTAAAAATTTGTCGGCAAAACGACTCATTTTGGCTTAGTCGGCAAAACGACGCGTCGGCATAACGACGCATCGGCAAAACGACGCGTCGGCAAAATGACGGGCAGCGCCTTTTTTACGGTCCCTAATACATAATATGAAAGAAAAACAACGAAAACATATTATAGCACAAAAACAAAAAAAGAATGATGGCGCTTTCAGCGCCAAAAATGCATAAAATTTCTTTTTTGCTTTTTGGCTTTAACTTATTTTAATCAAATTAGCATCAAATTTACTACGAAACGACACAACGGCCGTTGCCATCATCCAATGGGTGGATGAGGGACTAGATAAGATTTTTTTATCAGTATTTTGTGTCTAATTATCAGTGTACTTTCATTATCAATTGCTTTATGGAGCGGTTGGGGCCAATTTTCATACGATTAACCAATTTCAACCACATTTGTTGTACTAAATTTTCATCAATGAAAGTTTTAGTACTCGAGCTTTTGGTTTAAAGTTTTAGGTTAAGAATTTAGGCAAGGAAACCCATTTACTTTTCCTTAGACATACTGACATTAGAAAAAATAAAAAATAATAATTGAAAGTAGGGTTAATCCCCGACCCTTCGGGGACAGAATGTCGGGGATCGGGGATAAAATTATTTGTCGGGGATGGCTGGAGAAATTTTAAAAATGTCGGGGACAGACAGCTCTGTCGGGGACAAAATTTTCATAAAAAGTCGAAAAAAGGATAAAAGAAAAAACTCCAGAAGAAAAAAGTCTTAAAAACTCATTTAAAGATAATTCCATCTTATTTCAAGTGCAATGGACGACTTTCGTAATTCCCCGACACATGTCGGGGATTAACCCTAATTGAAAGCAATCGAAAAATGAGCATCACAGGGGGAACCGCCCTGTTCGGCGCGGACGGTTCGGCGCGGACGGTTCGGCGCGGTCGGTTCGGCGCGGTCGGTTCGGCGCAGATTTTTCGGCGCAAGGATCTTTCGGCGCAGGTTTTTTCGGCGCAGGATCTTTCGGCGCAGCCGGTTCGGCGCAAGTTATAAAATGGACTTTTCGGCGCAATAATTTAAAAATTCTTTTCTTTGTATGTATTTGCTACGTCTTGGACACTTTTAACGTTAACAATGACATACAATTTTGAGATGCGAACGAAAGAACGACTGTCGTGGCGAATACATATTGATTTGCGCAAAAAATTATATTTTTTTATAAAAAAAATTCTTTTGCATTTATATTACAAGGGATGGGGTTTTTGTGCACTTGAAACGTTGAGGTGTACGCGAAAGAAACATTTCTACTGGTTTCAAGCGTCTACGATGACTTTCATGCTGCTTAAGCAATTTTATTTTTCTTCCCCATAAAAGAATATACATAAAGAAGAAAAAAAAAATAAATTTTATTAAATTTTGCAACTTAAAGTTTTGCGCCGAAAGAGCCTTGCGCCGAAAAACCTGCGCCGAACCGGCTGCGCCGAACCGTCTGCGCCGAACTGACCCGGACCCCATCACAGAGATTAGTAACTGAAATGTTCCAACCGTTAGGGAGCTTAATTAATTAATTAAGCTTTCGTTTTGATTATAAATTTTGTTTAATCGCATTAAAATTAACTAAAAGAATCGATGCTGAATTATTTTTTATAAAAGTGCTTTTCCCATTCAGGGTTGATAGTTTGTTCGCATAATTGACCTTATAAAATCCCAAAATTGTATTTCTGTGAATAAGTAATACTGTCTGTACCAAAATTGTATTTTTTGAAAAAAAGTACGCTTCAAATTTTCAAAGCATGGAAGCCGAAAAATCCTTTTAAGGACCTAAAATTGGCCATTTTGGAGAAAATCTGTTTACAAATGGGCTTAATTCACACACTACTGAGTTGCTTCAACAAGTTAAAATGAGCGTTTTTAAAATTTGAGAAACCAGCTTTAATCGATGTATTTATCAATGCAAAATTAATTAAATAAATAACTTATCCTCTTAATAGTTTTTTTCAAGCAAAGAAAAATAATTGAAAAAAGTCGAAAATCGAAAAATGTTGAGGTTTTTTTTTCGACTTCGACTTTTACACAAAAACGACAACCGAAAGAAATTTTAGGATCCTTCGACATATTTTTCATTTTTGTTTTCTAGTTTCTCAAGGAGCCTATGAAGCTCTTGATAAATTATAGAAAACTTATATTTGTGCAACGTTTTAATGGTCTTAAGTGAACTTGTCACATTGTATTCGTTTTTTGTTTAAAATCTTTAGAGTAAGACTTTAGGCAAGGAAATCCCTATCCTTGGCCTTATAAATACAGAATCTGAATAAAATTGTTAAAAAATAATAAATGAATGGATGATCATCGAAAGGTTTCATCCCGCTCGTCCTCGTCGGGCGAACTGTCGCTGACAAATGAATACACTAACTTTTATTATTGTATATGAATTTCTCAATTAATAAAATTAATGAACATTTTAAAACTATTATATAATTAAATAATAAGTGAAAAAAAAGAAAACATAAAATTATATTAGCATTTAATTATTTAATTTGTTTTCTTATTTGCTCCTGATTCTGCATATATCATCGCCTCATTAGTGCTCCGACGAACTGCTTGAATCGGTCAAACAGTCGAAACAGCAGCAACCATTCAAATAATCCCAACAACAAGCATCTTTATCATTAGCTCCATCATCTGTTTTAGTTTTAGAGTTTAATTGAGCTTTTTCATATATACAGAAAAATAAAAATAAATAAAATTCAAACAGACTTAACAATGAAGTGATTGAGCTTGGCTGGTTCATGGATTGATAAAACAGTGTATTTGGCATGCCTAAAATATTATATTAGATTAAAAAAAAAACTTTTAAAATTCTAATAATTATTTTACCAATTCCATGATCATCTTCAGATTGTTGTGGTGGAAAATCCAATGACAATGGTGTGTTGTTAATTAAATTATTTTTTACATTATGCAAATTTTCGTT
Organism: Heterodera filipjevi; assembly: GCA_039877585.1. Lineage (NCBI taxonomy): Eukaryota > Metazoa > Nematoda > Chromadorea > Rhabditida > Heteroderidae > Heterodera > Heterodera filipjevi. The sequence goes on along the minus strand of JBDPZO010000006.1, from coordinate 522,542 downwards.
GGCCAATTCAGTATTTTCACCAGTTCTCAAATATCGTGTCCAGGCGATAACCTCAAAAAAGAGTAAAAAATATTAATGAGAATTTCTTATTTACTTCGAAAATAATTAAATTGTATAACTTTATGATTCAAAAAGTGGATTTTTGGTGCAAAGGAAAATGGCACAATAATATTTTATAAGAACTAGCGAGTTTATAATTTTTGTTTTTTTTTTTTAAATAAATTTCATCCTTTTTTTTATTTAGTTTTTATAGCCAGGGTTATATGTTTCGTTCCCTCAAAAAAGCTTTTATTTTCGTTGGAATTTCAATTTTTTGTTGATTAAATAGGACAATTTCACCAATAACCACTTCCAGTCATAAGTAGATAAGATAAATTTTCACCTTTTCGCAATTTTCTTGGTTTCCAAAATGAATTTGAGGAAATTCCGTCGTAAACATTTTTAAATTCATTATTTTATTCCTTTTTTTCTTTTCAAATAGTTTTTTGTGAGCTTCAACAATTTTGCGCATTGCTTCGCTGATTGGCATTGTGTCCCCATTTGGATAGAAAAATTCAGGTTTTAGTGCAATAAATTCAATGTCCTTTTCATAATAATCTTAAAAATTATTAATTTTTTCTAAATTAATTCGAAAAATATTTTCTAAATTTGAAAAAGGCTTAAAAAATTATTTAAACAAATTTTTTTTATTAAGAAATAATTTAATCATAAAATGTTTGAGAATCTATTCAAAAAAAAAAAATTATAAAAATGCATCTTTAAATTTTTTTTTTAATTTTATGTAAATTACTTTTATATATTAAACATCCCCACCTCTGTTAAAATAAAAAATTTTGCTTTTTTGAAGAAAATTACAATAAATAAAAAAATATTGAATGCTTTTATAGCAATTTTTCCATTTAGCAAATTCATTTTGTTTTTTGACCGGAAGGTTTGTCTGGTCAAATTTGTCCAAATTTTGCCAATGTTTTGTTTTGGCGTATTTAAATGCATTGTCAATGTTTGTGCACAGTTTTAGATGCAAAATTGAGGCTTCCTAAAATCATCATCTATATTTGCTTAAACATAATCCTAAAAGGTAATTATTGCTATTGTTTTGAACAATTAAATATTATATTTATAAGTTTTTTAAAATATATATTGCTATTAAAAAGTTCTGATATAATTTTTAAAGAAAAATTTGATAATATTTTTCGTATAGCAAACCCTAATTTCGCATTCAGCAATTAAAACAATATCAATCAGTAAAAGTATTTTAATGACAACCGTAAAACGATTCATTTTTAAATAAAAATTATTTAATATTTTCGGTAAGACCTATTATAAAATTTGTTATATAATAAAGGTAAAAAAACTCCCTTTTATATTCATTTTAATGGATGACAACAAATTATTTTACGTTTCACTTTTTAAGTGAAACAAAAAACATTTCCGCCGAAAGCATATTTTATTCATATTAAAGTATGGCGCTATTCCTAAGAGCTTTTATTGCATTATATAAAAAAATCATAATAATAAAAAATCAAAAAAAAAAAAAAAGGAGTACTTTAGGAATAGCGTCCATTATAATGTGTAAATATGAACTAAAAAAAGAATATATAATCTAGTAAAAGCTGTCATTGAAATAGAAGGTCATCCATAAATGATTCTTTAAAATAACTTCGTTTAACGGTTGATGGCTCCAAAAACAGAAACCGAAAACCGCTTCCTCACCCCGGCAAAAACCTGACAAATAAAAATTGTTTCTTGGTTGACATAAAAATATAAATGAAATTTCCGATTTCCGAGAAAATTTTGGGCATCGGAATTCCGGTTTTCCGATTTCCGATTTCAAATCTGAGCTCGGCGGCATCCCTGGTATGTATGAAAGCCAAAATATTTGTAAATTTAACAGATGGATTGCAAAAGGACACCAGATTAACTTGGGTTCGATGCGATATTTAATACAAATGACGATTTGATAGGATAACATTCAAATTTCACGATATTTTTTAATTAATTTATTTAATATTTAAGCGTTTTATTTCTAGGCACTAATTGAGTTATTTTGAGGATTTTAATGCGTAGTTTCCTAATATCGAACCCGCGGGGCCATTACACTTTTTATAAATTAAATACATTCTTTTCTTTCTTTTTTTGCTTGTTTTTCTTATACAAAACAAAATCGTAGAGCATCAGTTGCTATAAAAAAAATTTTAAACGACTCAAAAAAAAAAGAGACCACACCAAACAAAACAGGTCAGTTCCGTCTGAGTCTATTTTTTTAATACTAGATAAAATATTGCAACTATGGCATATTCAAAAGCTAGATCACGAGTTCTATTTATTATCAATATGGCCCGGATTTCTAAGTTTTTGCTTACTAATTTTTCTGCGGCTTTAACTCGACGAAAAATGCACGAAAAACACATTTTTTGTTCAAAAAAACATTCGTTTTAACTCACTTATTCGAACTTAGAAATACTTATTTTGGGGGTTCGCCCTTAAAAATGCATATTTTAGATGTTCACACTTAAAATAAGTTTTTGCACTTATTTTGGCGTTTTGTGCTTATTTTCGCACTTATTTCGCGATTTTTAAATTTTCAAAGGACTATTTTAGGATTTTATGGAAATTTCTTAAGAAAGATACAAAAAAACAATAAAAAAATGAAAAATACACCCCTAAGAATCGTCCTAAAAAAACTCAAAAAACGCTTTGCCCGAAAATTTTGAAATGCATCTAATTTGTAAGTGCAATCAGTGAATAAAATTTTTTGCCTTATTTTGAAATTATTTTCATATAAAAAAAGCAATTTGAAAAATTATACCCCTAAATTTGGAATTTTTTCATGCTTATTTTCGCACTTATTTTGCGATATTTTCGCACTTATTTAAGGCCTTATTTTGGACTTTTTCGCGCTTAAAAACCCGGGCCCTACTTATCAATATATCAAAGTAGGGCTGCTGATTATATTGAAATGCATATTCTTTTTCCTGAATTTGGAATAGCTTGAAACGCATGAAAAAAAAACGTATTTTAGCTTGGTTTGAAGCTTTTGAAATCCATATTTTTCCATATTTTGCGATTTTGCCCATATTCCATATATTGACATTATGCCCATTTTTGTCCAAATTTTTGCATTTTTGGAAAATTTCATGAGAAAAAACGAAAAATACAACTATAAACCATTTATCATTTGTTTTTTCCATATTTATGTCCATAATTTGGCATTTTAAAACCATATTTTGATAATCCTCTGAAATTTTTTTATTTATCTTCAGCCGACATATAACTTCATATGTAATACAACAGCAAATTTATCCATTTATATTCTTTTATGGTGCACCACAAATTGGGAAAAATGAATTTTCAGCAGTTGCGCCAGCCTTAAAAATATTTTAAAATAATTTTTTTGAATATAATATATATATAAAAGAATTATGAAATAGTGCCATCCTTACCGGATACCATCGGCATGGTTGATTATTATTAAACAAGAATTTTGCGCTTTCACACAAAGCTTTATGTTTTATGTTAACACAAAGTTGTAGCGCACTAACACACACATTGGGACTTAACTGAAAATTTGTATGCAAAACCGTAAATACTATATTATACCGTACTCAAAGTGATAAGGGAAACAAATGATTAATTGTTACGTGAGATTTGAAGGATCGGTATTTTCCACAAAAAGGCAAAATTTTCTTCAATTGATTTCTCCTTCAGTTGAGTTTTGGAAAAAAAAACTGGGGGCAAAAAATTTTAAAACCCTTTGCCAGGTGCCAAAAACCATAAAACAGTAATGATTATTAAGGAACGTATTTTTCATATAATAATTCCGTGCTGGGATTTTGTTAAATTCCGCCACTATGGGCGTTTGTTAAATCCGCCATTTTTTACAGTTTTTCCGAACATTTTGTCATAACTTTACCCAAAATTAACCAAATTAAACAATCTTTCTTTCATATGATAGAGCTTGATTGTATCTATTAATCTTCCAAATTTCAAAAAAAAATAATTAAGTTTTAAGAAAAATATGGTCAAAAACATTTATTTTTTTTTACTTTGACAGCCACAACTTTCTTAAAACTTAACCTTTTTTTTTGAAATTAGGATCACTAATAGAGCTAATCAAAAGCAATCGGATGATACCAAGATTATTTAATATAGTTGCGTTTGAACAAAATTATGACGGATTATGTTCGGAAAATTTGTAAAAATGGCGGATTTAACAAACGCCCATAGTGGCGGTATTAACAAATGACTTAGCACTAGGGTTCAGCCCCGACCCGACGTCCCCGACCCGAACCGAAGCCCTTTTTGGGCCTCATCCCCGACCCGATCCCCGACATCCCATCCCCGGTGTTCCCCGTTCCCCGACATGTCATCCCCGCGTCCCCGACAAAAATTAAGCACTGGTAAGAATGGGGGTCTGAGCAAGAAATTGTTGAGAAAAATTGGGGAAAAGGAAATTTAGGAAGAAAATTTTCTTATAAATATATATTTTCTTTGTTCCACTGATAATTCGGTGTGGTGGTAGAAGCAGTGTTTCTTCACATCTTTTCCTTTGGTTCAGATCCTCCTCATGCAGGAAATTTTAATATTTTTATGAAATTGTTTTTACCCAATAACAGTTCGGTTAAATTCAAAAATAATCAAAATAAAATGATAAATTATATTTTTTTGAAAATTACTTTATTTTTTCAAAACATCTAAATTCTTCAAAAAACCCAGTTTTTGGTAAAAATCTGTTAGTAAATCACACCCAAATCCAAAATTTTCTCAGGCAGTGCCTATCGGCACCGCCTGAATCCCATTCGCTTTTTTTCATAATGATGGTTTGGACACCTAATTTGTAGACAAAATAATGGTTTTCAAAGAAAAAAATTCTTCTGAATTGGCGCCTCGCCTTTTCTTAATACTCGGGTTGGGCCCGATACTCGGACCCGAACCCGGGTTTATGGACCCACCGATGTGCGGAACCGAATTTAGCTAAAACATGGGTCCGTGCTACAACGCGTATATGCTTTAATTTTCAAAAACCCTTATAATTGGGTTTTTTTCGAAAAAAATGTATTTAAATTTTTTTTCGTATTCCCCGATCGGGGTCCCCGTTCCCCGACAATTTTGACCGTCCCTGACCCGGTCCCCGACATCCCATCCCCGGCGTTCCCCGTTCCCCGACATTCCTGTCCCCGAAGGGTCGAGGCTGAACCCTACTTAGCACCTAATAATTCTACCATTATCATCCATACCTTTTATAATGATTGCCTGGCATTATACTAATTGTGAATATGCATTTAATAGTCTCTGATGGATTTAAAATAAACATACTCTGTCTTTCATGCAAAAGGGCCCCTAAAAAGGCAATTAATTATTTTAAGATTAAATATTTTTGCAAATAAAAATTTGGTTACCCTGCATATATTAGATCCATGGCAATAGCGCACATTTATGTTCGACATATTCCATTGGCAACTGTTGTCTCTCATTGACCAATTGCACCTTTAAATTTTGATTTTGGAAAGTAAATTGGGCTATTATGCAGTTTAGGCCCCACAAATTATTTATTTTGTACATTTTCATATAGAATAAAAACAATTTAAAGTTTTGGAGGTTGCTGGTCACGAATCGGGCATCCATTACGTCCCTTTACTAACCCCGAGCCCAAATTCGAACAAAGAGTCGAAAATCCCATATTTTCAAAACAACATTTATCGAACCAAAATCAATTCGAATGCACGGATGAATGGGCAGATAAAAAGCAGTTTTATGGGATCCGTTGACATGGATATACAAGACTTGTATTTGAGACTAAAAGTTAAAAAAACACACAATACAATCCCCAAAATGTTTTGCTACAGTAACTTCGACATGTAGTCTGGGATTTTCTACTTTTTGTTCGAATTCGGGCTCGGGGTTAGTAAAGGGTCGTAATGGCTGTCCGATTCGTGGTCAGCGCCCCCGAAAATCTATAAATTGGTATTTTAATGGTGATTAATAAAATTTCAGAAAACTTAACATGATTTTTTTTATTTGAAGGCGAATAAATATTTAAAGAAATAAACAAGTTTTGTTAAGTAAATAATGGTTACAATTTTTACCATTTCAAAAATGTGTACAAAGTAAAATCTTCGATTTTGAATGAGCCACAATCCATTGGGTTGGTGTAGCGTGGGCAAAATACGGGCACGCGTTGGGGCACCGGTTGGGGCCAAGGTCGGGACCTGGGTTGGGTCCCGGGTTGGGCCGTGCAATAGGCATACAACACGAATAAAACCACAAATGATTTTAGCACCATTTTAAACCCAATACTTTTAAATTCATTAAAATAATTATATTTTACGATAAAAAAAAATATAAAGAGCAATTTCAAAATAATAAGGATTTTTACTATTAACATATTTTAAATTAAAAACGGTTTTCAAGCAATTTTTAAATCTAAAAAAATTGATAGCTTTTCATTTTGATAACCAAAGTAATAAATATTTTTATTTCAAACAAAAATAAAAGTCGTTGCTGCCTATGAATGAATTTTAATAATATATTCAATAGGAAAACGGCAATAAATTGAATCTTTTTGTCAAAAAAGGCTTTGCTTTTATTGTCTCATTTTGTTTTTATTTCTTAGTAAAAATTCTTCAGATTATTAACATGAAAAGCGCCAAATTCAAATATTCATGGAAAACCAACGAAATGACAAAAATGAAGAAAAAAAAAACCTCTGCTGTTCAATACGATTTATGAGCTCTACCTCTAAGTTTTGTTAATATTTTGTAAATATCTTAGCCCTTTATTGAATTTTTCATGTAACAAAAATTCCTTAATAAAATGGAAAATAGCATGTTTTTTCAAGAGTTAAAAAATCCAAAAAAAAAGAAAATGCACTCCTTAAGAATCGATTTTTGCAAACTAATAAAATATATTTTATACCAAAAAATTTATTTTATCTAACAATTTACAAATTCTGATCGGAAAAAAATTCGGTATGAGCCATGAAACAAGACAACCAGTAAAAATTCTCAATCTTTTTTATCACACCAATTTTATTTGCCAATGAAATTCTCAATTCTCCTCCAATCACCAATATGCCAGTATTATTCCATTTTTGCATCGTTTGCCCATATTTACACAAGGTGTTCTCTTCAATTTTCGTCAATGTGCCACCAATTGTGAAAATGTCAACAATTTTTGACGAAATTTCTTGCAAAAAAGCCTTCAGGAAAAATGCCTGTTCATCCGATGGCTTGGCATTGGCATTATGCATAAATTTATTTTTCAAAATTTCGTTAAAAACAAAGTTCTTTTCGTTAATGCTTTGAGAAAAGATTTTCCAAATTATATTCCGTTGATAGCTTTGCAGAAAAATTGTTGGTTCATTTTCTGGGCAAATTATCAGGGATGCCGCCGATCTCTGATTTGAAAAATCGGAGACCGGAATTCCGATGCCGCAAAGTTATTTTTGGGAAAATCGGAATTGCGCTTCAAAAAATATCGAAAATCGGAAATCGACGGCATCCTTGGTGCATATGAGGAAGCATTTAAATTTGGACCAATAAAATGAATGATTAGTGCACGTATGGTTCTCTGTTATTTCGAGTAACAGAGTTTTTTCACTCGCGCAAAGCCCTGCATGGATCGAAGCCATGGATAAATTCAGATGCCTAAATTTTTTTTTTTGAAAATTGGAATTCCGGCCCATAAAATACCGGAAATTGTCGGCATACTGATCGAAATGTTTAAGGCGGTGAGCAGTGTAAAGCATTTCGATTCTTTGTCCCCTCACATCGCCTACTTTGCAGGCAATAAATATTCTCTATCCTTTTTGAAAACCTATCCCCCTAGTTTTTAAGCAAACCTAACCACTTAAGTTTAAAAGTGTTTTTTTTCAAAAAACGAGGGGATTGTTTTCAAAAAAAAGCTAGGGGGAAGCGGTACGGAAATTGCGGTCCGGAATGGCGGTTCGGAGTTGTCCCGTTTCGTGAGAAGCGTCGAGGTGCGCACCGTAACTTCTAATTGTACCCCAATACATCAACGGAAACGGAACCATTCGATTTCTCTAAATGAAATGACGGATTTAAATACATATAAAAAAAAAATTTGTTGTATGAATTACAGAGTTCGAATTTTCGAAATATACTTAGTTTAATATGAAAAAATATTTACAAAAAAAATTATAAAAATGAATCAATAAACGTAAAATTATTTCTTAGTTTAAAGTGCATTTATTTTGGATTTGCCAACTGCCAATTGTGAGCAAAAATGGCCATCTTGTTTAGGTTGGCATTTTTGACAAAATCAATGACAAGATCAACGAAAAAAAAAATGTTAAGTGCATATATATTTAGGATTGGCAAATTAACAATATGGGTAAGACTCTTTGTTTGCATATTATAAAGTTGGCATTTTATCAAGCAAAAAGCAAAGAAAAATGAAAAGAGACTTTTACGAATTAGGCAGTCAAATGAATACTTTATTATTAAAGTAATCCAACCAAAACAATGTAAAAATGAAGAAAGGCTCTATAGAAATATAAAGGGCAATATACAGCACCAAGAAGTGCCAAAGAAATAAAGAAATTATAGGCGACATGTATAGAAATGTATGTATGTGTATGCATGCGTATACAAAGGGCATATTCTGTATGTATGTAAGTTGTATGCATGTATGTATATTCTTCTCATACATTTATCGTTCTCTAAATTCCTTATAAGAATAGAGTTTAATAGTCAGCAGCAACCAATTGGCTTAATGCACGTCAACATTATGCCTGAAGTTCATAGTCAGCATAATGCATTGCATATTAATATGTGCGTTGGCCAGCATAATTCATCAATTTCTTTTTAAAAATCCAACTGAACAGAATTCCGTAGGGATGAGAAGCCGTATCAGTAAGCTATATATTAAATCCTAGATAAAATTTTAGGTAAATATGGATCATACACAGGTGCCCCCCAAACTCAAAAGTGCTCAAAAATGTCTAATTTAGGGATGAGCGAAAGTTCGTTATGCGTTTATAAAATTTTGAAAATCTTGGGTTTTTGGCGTTTCAAATTTCGCGTTTCGAGTTTCGGGTAAAAAGCCGAAATGTGGAAAATAGGCTCCTAAGAATTAGGGTTTTGGTATTAAAGTAGTCTTAAAAAATGACTAATCGGCCAATATTTTCAAAAATTTTCCAGTGGCTTCAACTTTTCTCAAAACTTATCTCAAAAATCCACAAAAAAAAAGTTCGGCGCAGCACAGTTCGGCGCGACTAGCAATATCTTTTTAAATTTTCGTTAAAATTAAACAAACTTGACTAGATCTATCAATGTGCTAAATTTCGAGAAAATTTTATACAAAAAATTATGGCCAAAAAACCTCAAAAAATTGAATTTTTCTGCATAGTTCGGCGCGACAGGTGATAACTTTTTTATATATGGATGGATTTTTTAGATATTAGGAAATGAATGCAGCACATATAGAGCTTTATGATGATGCCAATTATATTTGAATTAGCAGATTTAGAAAAAAGTTATTGCTTCTGAAAGTTGGCCGCGCCCAAACTGTGCTGCGCCGAACTGGGACCGACCCAGCACTACCAACAACTGAGCCTATCCCTTTTAAACAATTATGATATAAAATAAGCGCAGTCCATTTTTTTGGCCATAACGAACCAAATTGAACACATTTGTTATGGTCAGATAGCTATTGATAAGCTCTAATAGCATGCAAAATTTGAAATGAATTCAATAAAATAAAAACAAATTGAGCTAAAAAGCAGCAAAAAAAGGAATATTTTCGAAGTTGCACAATTTGTTTATTTTGAAAATCTTTAAAATTTTGCGGAATTTCTGGCACTAAATTGACTCAAATTAATTCATTTTGAATAATTCTTCTTTATTTTAAAATGACAAGAAGGAACCCATTTTTACCTACAGTTTCAATAATATTTTAAAAATAATTAACTAATTTGTTAAATAATTATTTTGCGTAATTTAATCATTTGCACTTTTCGTGCTACAATTGCACTTTTTGTGCCCAAGCACCTGACAAACCATCTTACAACGACCGTTTGTCTAAACAATTGAATTCAGTCCCTGCACTTTTTAATTTAAAAAACGGCAAGCGACCCACGCATTTGCATTTTTCTCAGCGTTTTTGATCGTTTTAAATCGATTCAGACCGTTTTTGAGTTCTTTTGAATTTGGGAACTATGATTCATGTTTTTCCACATTTTAAAAGCCACATATGGCATGCAAAAATCATATTTGACAAAAATAATATTCCGAGAGAGAAAGACCATAAAAAATTAACTTTTTCTTCTTTTCACTCTCCATGATAAGTGTTGGATGAGGGTATTTTAATAGGTGCCTCTACATTTACGCCCTGACCTTTGCACCCCAGTCATTTGCGCCCCCGATAGAGTTAAAAAAATTATGATTTTCTTTCAAAATGCGCCGCCTCACTCTTAAGAGCCTGGATAAAGTCATTTATTTGTCTTTATTATTTTAAAATATTATTGTTTTTAGCTAAAAATGGTTTTAAACTGGCTTCTGTTTTGTGTTGTTGTCATTCTCATAAATAGTGTGTTGAAGTTCAGGGCAGCAAGAGGGGCTCCTGGGCAATTCGACAGAAGTGGACAATCAGACAGTGGACAATCCGACAGTGGACAATCCGACAGTGGACATTCTGTCAGTGGACAATCCGACAATGAATAAAATGAGAAAAAAATGATATGATTTATAGCCAAAAGAACTGAACAATGCGATTGAGGAAAACAAACAAAAAGTAAAAAGGAAATGACCCAGAAATATTAAGTGTTGGGAAAGGGTTTTCGTTGTTAAGTGCTTGTCTGCCAAATGCCTAAATAGATAACCATTTTTGTACCCTAATTGCTTACAGAATGCCAGATCCAAACTAAATGCACCAGAATAAGTGCTCAAAAAAAATTGAAAAAGAAAATTCCAATAATTTTTGACAGGAAAATTTTTTTAAATTTGGGCTTGTTGTCGGATTGTCCATTTCTGTCGGATTGTCCAGTCACGTCAGGGGATGCACGTATATTTTTGGAAAATCACTCACCACCGAACAGAAAAGCCCAGTTACTTGCTTGGTTAGTTTAAAAAATATCCCATATAAATTCAAATGATTTAATGACATTTTAATTTAACACTTTAGGGCCCGGTCATTTATTTTAAATTTTAAGAAACAAATAAAAAACTTATCAATTAATAATATAAAAAATTATTTAAGGCATAATTCCTGAGGTTCCATGGAAATTATTATATAACAAATGTAGGTTCTTTTATTAAAATAAATTCCAAATAATCGAATTGTTTTTTGAGTTTTTGGCAATACGAATCTGACAATTCTTATTTAGTTCCTGCAAAGATCAAAAAACTCATGAGAAAGGCAAATTTTGTTGTCACGGCACTCGACTCAAACGATACGGACTTGTTTCGTAAATGTCAAAACCAAAGGATACCCGCACAGTTAACATTGAGTAAAAAGACACTTGAGGAAATTGAAAATGGTGAATGAATGCCATGCTGTGTCGTTTTGTAAAAACATGGGCATTTCATAATCTGAATTTAAGAAAAAAAATATTTACTGAAAAAATTCATAAACATGCCTGTTGTGACTGGGATGTAGTACACTTGGTCAAATGGTCTACATCCCAGTCACAACAATGCCCAAAATTTTAAACAATTAAATTTTTTCTTAAAAATTCTGATTTCCAGCAATTTTATAAGAAAGAAAATCTAGAGTCTTTTTAATTTAAAATTTTTAGATATTAACATTTTTAGATCGTTAAGAAAGAGTCCAAATGGGGGTCACCCCTTCGATATGGCCCCGTTTCGATATAGGAAAAATTAAGACATCGTAACTTTTTTCTTGGCAACCAAACTATGCAAATTTAGAATGTTCGATAGCTTTTTTTTTGGAATCAAGTGAGCGAAAATTTAAAACAATTCACTAATTACAAAAAAGTTAAATAAAATTATATGAAAACTGTTACTTTTTTGCAATTTTCAAATTGTAACTTTTTTGTGCAAGGATTAATTGATTATCAATAGCTTATTGTTAACTTCTAGAGCTTTTGAATGATTCTAAGAGTTTAATTTGGTTTGATAAGAAAAGTCTTTTTTCAACAGTTAGATTTACAAAAGTAATAAAGAAGGCTTCTGGTAATTTAAAATTTTCTTATTTTTATTCATCTTTCTTTTTAAGAATTTCCTAAACAGGATTTGCATAACTTATCTGTGGATTGGTTGCTTGTCAGACTCAATTCACAACTCTTAAAAAGGCAATTAAATTCACTGAATTCTGGCGACTTAACGACAAGTGAAAAAAAAATTATGAAAATTGGTTCAAACATACGGTCAAACAAAATACGATACTTGGAAAACTTCGAGGACCTAAAATATTGTTTGAATCCAATAAAGGAGGAATCGGTATAAATTGCAGAGAGAAAGACAATTTATGAGCGGAATTTTTGTACCAAATGTTGCCCGAATAGGCTAGGCACATGCTGACCACCGTTTCATAAAAAAGGCCACCCATGCGCGTTTCATAAAAAGCCACCTTTATGAGTAAAAAAGCAACCAAAGTGAATAATCTTGATATTGTCCGGTGTACCGACTTTTGCGCCGCAGACACTTGCGCCGTGACATTTGCGCCGCGATATTTGCGCCGCTCAGCAAAATCGACATTTGCGCCTCAGACATTTGCGCCGCGATATTTGCGCCTCGACACTTGCGCCGCCCTACAAAACCCAGTCGCACCGTTCACACCAAGACCAAATTTTAAATTTTTGCATCGTCCACACCGCCACAAAGAAGAGAAAAATTTATCTTTGTTGCTGATGTACGCATTGACAAAAGACAAAAAATTAGATGTCTATCTTTGTGATTAGTTGTTGCATTTCGTTTAGTTAGCCTTTTTTGTTGCACACTAGTTTAAATAAATTTGTTGAGAAATTATTAAAAATATGTTTTTGAATAAGCGGCGCAAATGTCGAATTTTGCTGTGCGGCGCAAGTGTCGAGGCGCAAGTGTCGGTTTTGCTGAGCGGCGCAAGTGTCCATTTTTGTTGTGCGGCGCAATTGTCGCGGCGCAAAAGTCGCAACACGATATTGTCCGATAGCTATTGTTTAGCTCTATTAGCCATACAAATTTCAAAAATTTAAATTTTAAGAAAATTATAAGCACAAATTGTTGTTTGGTCTATATTTTTCTCAAAGCTTAATCAAATTTTTTAAATTTTGGATGGCTAATAGAGTTAACTAATAGCTATCGGACAATACCAAGATTATTCACTTTGGGCGCATGGGAGGCCTTTTTTACGAAATACACCAGCACCGTATAGGCACATTAAAATAGTTTTTGCTTTCGCAATGCAACCCATTACATTTCATGGCTTTAACAAAACATTTCGATGAAAAAAAAAGAAAAGATAATTTATGCCTTTTTTAGACAGAAAAAAAAACAAAATTTTTGGGTGTCAATTTTAATACAAAAATGGAAGGTGCAAATCCCTTACTTTTTGATACTTATTTCATATTTTGGACAACATGTGTATTATAAAACTCATAATGTGATAATTATTACAAAAAAATTAAATTATAATTAAGTGGTACCGAAAAAAGCTAACTAACATTTCTTTATTAATAAGATAAAGCTTCTCATTGATATTACAATGGATAAAATAAAAGTGGCGAAGGAGAAAAACAACAAAAATTATATTCTTGAAAGCATGATTGAGTGGTACAAAAAGGGGGAATATACTGAAGAAAACTTTGACAATTTTGATTATGGATTAAGTTATAGTAAATATAAAGAAGATGAACTAAAAAAGGTAAATAAATTTGTATTTGCATTTATTGAAAGAAATAAATTTATTTAAATGTAAAAAATTATTAATAAATCATTTTACATATGTACTTTAATTGATACCACAGGCTAATGAACAGTACAAAGGAGCTATACATGCTCGCAATATAATGTGGTTAAACAAAATGAAACAAATGATGTTCAGCAGTCCAAACAAATCCTTTTTCTTCGTTTTGGACATTTGTAATTTTTTATAAATGATAATAATATTAAAAAATATATTTGTATTTTGTTAGTGTCTACCAAAACGAAGGAAAAAAATCTGCTCGAATTTCTCAAATTGGTAGGCTTTACGGTTAAACCTAAACGAACGCACTCACTACTAGGATGGTTGAAGAACAAATTACCGGTCCTAGAAGAGAAAAAATATTTGAAAATTTATTTTTTTTTCAATTTTAGACAAGTTTGAAGAAGGAAGCCGCACCCGAAGGCTTGTGAATGGATAACCTAAACTATTTTTAAAATCTTAAAAATGAGAAAAAAAAAATAACTAATTTTAAATAGCAGTTTTAGATAGTTTGGAACAAAGCCCAGCATCAGAAAACGCAAATTAGCAAAGCATAGCGAGAGATAGCGATATACAATATTCATTTATACCAACACATTTTTCAATCCATTGATAGACCAAACTTCAATTTTATTTTATTTATTTCCTTTCCTTTCTTTTATTTAAATTATATTTTTATCTTTGCTATTAGTCATTAAATTGTATTATTGTTCCGGGTATATAAGATATTTGTTTTACTAAATTTTCACAAAAAAAAATGCAGACAATTCTAAAAGAAAATCTCAAACAAATTCTCGCAGTTTTTATGGTGGTAAATACCAGGGATTTGCGAGACCACAATAATATATGAACAAGACGCCCAAAAAGGCGAGAAAGCTACAACCCATCAATAAAGACAGTCTAAAGGTCGAAACCACAAAATCACACCAATTTTATTTGTCATTGAAATTCTCAATTCTCCTCCAATATGACAATATTCAGACGTTCCAAAAGGCTTTGCTTTTTGTTTGATGCGTTTGCTTGAGCAAGAAAATCAGTGCAAAATGTGTGCCAAACATAACATTTGTTCAGCAAAAAAACAGTGATACCATGTCGGAACTCTCCCATCAAAAAATGGCACAAATTCTTCACCAAGTTTGGCATTCCGTCAATCTGTGCTAATTTGTTCACCAATATGCCAGTATTATTCCATTTTTGCATCGTTTGCCCATATTTACACAAAGTGTTCTCTTCAATTTTCGTCAATGTGCCACCAATTGTGAAAATGTCAACAATTTTTGACGCAATTTCTTGCAAAAATGCCTTCAGGAAAAATGCCTGTTCATCCGATGGCTTGGTATTGGCATTGTGCATAAATTTATTTTTCAAAATTTCGTTAATAACAAAGTTCTTTTCGTTAATGCTATAAAAGAATAAATTTTGTTTAAATTTCCAAATTATATTCCGTTGATAGCTTTGCAGGAGAATGGTTGGTTCATATTCTGGGCAAATTAATTGCTTAAAGCAGGAAATTATTAGTAATTTTTATAATTTTAAAGCATATATAATTATAAAATCGAAAAAATTTCTATGCCGAAAATAATTTGAATAAATTTTAGCTTTTTGGTTTTGAAACTAAGTTCAATTTCAATTTTGTCCAAATTATTTCCCAGATTTCGACGAGTAGTTTGAATTCCTAATTTTTTTGTTCACTTTTCGGCATTAAAAAGGGTAGGCTGGCTTTTAGTGTGTTGTCAAAACTTAGCAGACAAAATCTAAGCTAAGCTAAAAAAAATCTAAACCTGAGAAAATCTATCAAAACTAGGGTTGCACAGGTCTGGGTATTCAGGCTAGAATTGGGTCCGGATATCGCCGGGCCCATAAAAGCCGGGTTTGAGTCCGGGTACGTTTTTCAACCGGGGCTGGTTTACGAAAAGTCAAAATTTTTTTTTTTGATGAACTCCATTATTTAATCCTTTACAACATCATTTTGCTAAAAATTATCAATTTAATAGCAAATTTTGCAAAAAAAGACAAATTTTGTGGATTTTAGATATTTAGAAACCATAAGCGAATGGGAGTTGGCGGTGCCGACAGGCGCCGCCGTGAAAATTTTAAACCGATATTTGGAAAAATAGCCAAAAAACATATTAGATTTCCTGCTATGAGAGGGACTTGAACCCAAGCAAAAAAAATGAAGAAACCGTAGTTCTACCACCTCACCAAATTATCATCATGATATATTATTAAATTTTTTTTTGTCAGTTATCACTACTTTTTTCCTCCTAAATTTCCCCTTTTTTCCAATTTTTCTCAACATTTTCTTGCTCAGACCCCCATTCTTATCAGTGCTTGCTTATTGGCCCCGTTGGACCCGGCCACCTATATTGACCGGTTCCGAGTCCTTACTGAGTCCGTTTTCGGATTTCGAAAAAGCCGGCTAATCGAAACCAGACCCGGTCTGGCACGCGGATCCGTGTAACCCTAATCAAAACTACGACTAAATAACGAAATCTGTCCAAATAATAACTTTAAAAACAAAGATTTTCAAAAAAAAAGAAGATAAATAGTCTAATTTATTTAACGTTTCGAGATGTTCCTGTTCATTCGAAAAAGCCTTTATTTTTTCGTATTTCAACCCTTTTCAAGGCGTGGTGCGACATTTGAGGATTTGACATTTGAGGACCCGACATTTGAGGACTCGACATTTGAGGACCCCGACATTTGAGGACCCGACATTTGAGGATCCCGACATTTGAGGATAACCCCGACATTTGAGGACCCGACATTTGAGGATTTTCAATTTTTTTAAGAAAACGAAAATTTTATTTATTATAAAACTAAAATTTTATTTATTATCATTATGAAAAAGGAAGAAAATGCCTTTCCCAAGGGCCAACGGGAGAGAATATAAAACTATTCGTTTTCTGGATCATCCCAGTTTTCAAAATCATTGCGCATAAGTCGGTATTGCAAAGATCTGAGATGAGTAAGGATTTCATCCTCATTTGGGTTCTCTATCGCATCAAAGCCTTCAACCAAATTCCGTATAGCCAAATCATTGTCTCTGTAAGTTTTTTTCCGTTCTCGAATTCTTATCCCCTGAGTTGGGTCCAACTCGTATTGCCGAAGCTTATCGGCTGCAATTCGCTCTTTTTCTTTAGAACAGTCATGAGTCTGATAAGTCAAAAATATTAAAATGATTAATTCATTTTGACTTCGATAATGGGGGATGAACACTGGAGAATTGCATTCTTAAAGCCAAATGGAACCCTTCTTGGGCGTTGTTTGTGCGTCCCATGTCATTATGAATGCTTTCATGATGATTCCATGTGTTAATCGGAAACAAGGGGGGTCTTCCAGCATGGCCAAGAACATACGTTCTGGGTAAAATTAAGTAGGTAATCTTATTATTTTTTTTAAATTATGCAACCTTCCAAAATATTCAAAGATTGCCAAGGGCTGCCCAGCGGTTGGTATAAGTTCAATTTCGAGTTCGATTGTTTTTTGTCTGATCAAATTGAATGCTGGGATGACTTGTAAATTTTGAAGAAAGGAAAGAGCTGCAAGACTTCTAACCAATAGATCAAACAATTTGGAAAAAAACTAATTTTCAGCTTCAAACCATTATGAGGACCTTTTACAAGACTTTTTCCCCTTGAATTTCGTGTTGGACAATTACGAATTTAATATTTCCGCGAAGGATTATACGCCCGAATATTTTTTCAACAAAATATCAAAGCAAATGGGGCGCCAAATTGACGAAATTTGTCTTACTAGTATGTTTCTTTTATATTTACAAAATTATTTTTATACTCTTATAAATTATTAAGCCAAGGACAGGGCAACAAGAAAAGTGAAAAATTCCAAGGCTGATCTTGGAATTTTGATGTTATATGCTGTACGAGGAGACGAAAGATTAGAATTATTCGGCTGTCCTTAGTCCTTTTGATACATTTTCTCCCGTTGGCCCTTGGGAAAGGCATTTTCTTCCTTTTTCATAATGATAATAAATAAAATTTTAGTTTTCTTTAAAAAAAAATTGAAAATCCTCAAATGTCGGGTCCTCAAAAGTCGGGTCCTCAAATGTCGGGGTTATCCTCAAACGTCGGGTCCTCAAATGTCGGGATCCTCAAACGTCGGGTCCTCAAATGTCGGGTCCTCAAATGTCGGGATCCTCAAAAGTCGGGTCCTCAAATGTCGGGTCCTCAAATGTTAAATCCTCAAATGTCGGATAGCCTTTCAAGGGTGTGTTGGCTTTTAAAGATTTTTTTCCAATTAAAAATTACCATTTTTGTACTTAGTGGAAATATTTGAAAATGCATTTTTTCTGGCATTGTATTGCTCAATTCAGCCTCAAATTCGCCATTTTCATTGCTCTGAGCGGAGTAAAAGTTTGCAAAACATCCGGCAAAATGTTCCAATTTGATTTCTTTATAATATTTGAAAAAATATTGGTGATACTTCCGCACTGTTCCGATATTCTAATAAAAAGAATACAAATAATATTTAAAAAAAAGATTAATTTATCAACAAAATAGTCAAATTACGGGAATTTGACTGGAAGTATTTAATTAAAAAAAAAATATTAAATTTATATTTTAAGAAACTAAAAATGAATATTTAATCTTACACCAATTGGACGAGATTCAAATAAATATGTGCAATATTTATTATCATTTGTCACAACTAAATTGTCCCAAATTGCAATTTTGTAATGACCAGGCGGAGAGATTGTTGCCGAATATTTGATCAGTTGATTATTCTCTGCCATATCAGTTACCATCATAATTGGGAAATAAAATAATAAAAAATTTAAATAATAAATTATAAAACAGTTTTTTATCATTTTATTATCGGCGATAAAAATGTTTGGTGGGAAGAGAAAAAATCCTATTATTTTTATTGCATATGCAATTAGGATTTACGTCACTAAAATCAATTTTCTGATGAAAATATATGACAAGGCTTACAGCAGGTAATTAAATAAATATTTTTTGAGTTGGATATAAATGTAAAAAAATATACAAACATCATAAACTTACCCGGGTAACTTAACCTGGTTAACTAACCCCCAGCTGCGGGTTAACCCGTACTAAATGAACGTTACCGGGTTCTCGCTGGGCTTACCCGCAGCTGCGGGTTAAGTTACCGGTTACCCTGTTCTTTTAGTACCATTATAAAAATTTTTTCAAAAATTTGTCTAATTGCTTGGTACCATTGAATTGAATAGACTTTGTAGGATAATTTATGAAAGGGAATTATTTCTATAAATTTACTTCTGAGTTTTAATGACGCTTGCTTATCTTTTGGTACGGGCCCAGGGGTGGTCACGGACACGGACAATCCGCGGATTGTCCGGATACGGACAACGATTTTTGGGACTTCGGCGGACGAACTCGGACGGACACTGATATGAACCCAACGGACATGGATGGACGGATATGAAAATTCGTGTCCGTGACCACCCCTAATCGCGGCCTCCAAAGCACTTGCACTTAACAGAAAAAAATTTTAAATTGATTTTTTATAATATATTTGAAAATAAATTAAATTTTATATTAATAACAAATATGAAAGATACCAAATAAACTAAAAATAATTTCAGTGAGCTTTCTCGAAAATTGCTGCCTGAAAAATTTTTTTGAAGTTAAAAAAATTTTAATCTCCGACTCAAACGACTAGGGGCCCCCTAAACCCGGCAGGGGTCACTTTAGTCGGGCCGTTTTAGTCGGGCCATTTTAGTCGGGCCATTTTAGTCGGAGGGGTCATTTCGTACAAAAAAGTCACGTAGACATTAAATTTTTTTTGAAAACCCAACCCTAGTTTGGTAAAACCGAACCCCCTAGGTTTTTTAATGCTCAACTATATATTTTGTAAAAACCCTAGTTTTTTTAAAAACTAACCCCCTAGCCTTTTGAAACATAAACCTAAATTTTTTAAACGTAACCATAACCTTGAAAACCTAGCCCTAATTTTTAAAAATTTCTTATTTTTGCAAAAAAAAAAACTTTGGGTCATCTTTTAAGAAACCAGGGGGTTAGTTTTTCAAAAGACTAGGGGGTTAGTTTTCCAAAAGACAGGGGTTAGTTTTTCAAAAGACAGGGGTTAGTTTTTCAAAAGACTAGGGGTTAAGTTTTCAAAAAAGTTGGATAGGTTTTTTTCTATTTTTGGCTTGGCGCCGAAACGTGGGCGCCGAAACGTGGGCGCCGAAACGTGAGCGCCGAAACGTGTCCGGCGCCGAAACGTGGGCGCCGAAACGTGGGCGCCGAAACGTGTCCGGCGCCGAAACTGGGTGCCGAATCGGCGCCGAAACAACATGGACCCGGGAGGCGGTGCCGATAAGCGTAGCCGGGAAAAGAATTTGAAAATTGGAGTTTATTTTAGTAAAAGATTTTGACTATAAAATGGTAAATTCCAAGAATTTCTGCAAAACTGGGAGTCATCCTGTTCTTGAGTACATATTTTATCGTCTATTCCTCGGGTTGGGGAAAATTCGGGTTTGGGTTTCGGGTCGGGCACTCGATAATTTTCGGGTTCGGGTTTCGGGTCGCGAAAAACCTCGGGTTTCGTGTATTGGGTTTCGGGTTTCGGGCGGCAACACTGGTATGTATCAGAGATGCAGCCGATCTCAGATTTGAAAAATCGGAAATCGGAAAACCGGAATTCCGACGCCCGAAAATTTATCGGAAATCGGAAATCGGAATTCCGACGGCCAAAATTTTTTTCGGAAATCGGAAAATCGGAATTCCGGTCCAAAAATCATCGGAAATCGAAAATCGGAAATCGGAAATTTTTTTCTACAAAATTACTATTTTTTTTTATAAATTTTTTTGACCAAAAACTTCTCATTTTTCGAAAATTTTTATTTATTTTTGAGAAAATTAATTCCGATTTTTTTCCGATTTTTCCCCAAAAATATCGGAAATCGGAATTCCGATGCCCCAAATTTTTCTCGGAAATCGGAAAATCGGAATTCCGGTCCCAAAAACATCGGAAATCGGAAATCGGAAAACCGGAAATCGGAAATCGGCTGCATCCCTGGTATGTATGCATAATATACGTGTATCCATGGCATTATATGAATTCATCATTTCTCTAAATTCTTTATCTGAAAAGAAAGCATTGTCAACAAAACGAATAGGCATAATACACGTTAACATAGTTATGCCAAGCAATGGCCGATGATGCATTCCATAAATATTTCAATTGGCCAGCATAATTCATCATTTTTTTCATTGTATAAAATATTTAATTTGTCAAAAACCCCTCTCTCTCTCTCCCTATGCCCTTTTCCTCTAGAACATATCAGTTTTAGTTAACTGTACGTTTTAAAAACCAATATTATAATAAAATTCTTTTTGAACCTGAATACATTTAAAAACAGACAATATTAATGTGGTCGATCCGATGGAATCCCTTAGGCTTAGGACATCTTAGCTTAGGCAGAGGCTTAGTGCACTAATTACCTAATTAGTACATTGTAAGACAATTTGACTAAGAGTTAGTTTTAAAAGGTTCTTTAACATTAGTTTTTTTAATGTTTGGTGTTGTATTTTAACCTTGACGGCATGGATATAATAGAGTTCTGGGTTTTATATTAATGTATAAATACATTATTTGGTGCTAGATCGTTTCTTAAAAACCGCCACTATGGGCGTTTCTTAAATCCGTCATTTTTACTGAATTTTCGACTAAATCTAGTCATAATTTTTCTCTCAACCAACCAAATGAAATAATCTTGGTAGCCTAAGATAGCCCTTGAATTGCTCTATAAGTTTGGTAAATTTCAAAAAATTTCATTAACTTTAAAAAAAATTGGAGCTAAAAAAGTGAAAAAATTGCCATAACTTTTGAAAAGCTTAATGAAATTTTTTGAAATTTTGCAAGCTTATAAAGCAATATAAGGGGTATTGTATGATACGAAGATTGCTTAATTTGGTTGCTTCTTAGAAAAGTTATGACTTGATTTAGTCGAAAATTCAGTAAAAATAGCAAATTTAAGAAACGCCCATAGTGGCGGTTTTTAAGAAACGTCCCAGCACGCATTACTTTAGCAAAGTTATAAATGCATTTTTATATTTTGCTTTTTCTTTTTTATTCATTCAATGGAATTATCTCTTGGGCGCAAGAAGCGACGGTACGTTAGACCAAAGAAAAAGTTTAAAAAAATCGATAAAAATAATTTAGATTTACGAAATACTATGCGCCGACACCGTAGGTGCATCAGAATTTGCGAAAATGACAGAATGGAAAAAAGGGTTCAGTTATAATGACCGCGAAAAGCCTGAAAATAAGGGAACGGAATTTCGTAAATGGAAATTCAGATTCAATTGTGTTGATAAATTTGTGAAATACTGCGATTTTCTTCATGAAAACAATTGCATAATCACAGAAGGTAGATTAGAAAGAAAAACAAAGTAAAAAGTGATGAAATGAATTTAATATATATTTTTCTGACCAAAAGCAACCAAAAGTTGGTCTTAGTATAGCATTTTTGATAAGTTGTTGTTTGGCTCGGTCAGGAAAGACAAATTTCAGAAATCATCAACTCTTAAAAAGAAGGTTGCCAAATTAATTTTCCAAATTTTAAGGCAATAAAATTGAAAAATAAGAATTTTTGAAAGTTGCGTATTTTTCATCTTCTCTATGCCATTGCCATAAATTTGTTTCTTAGGCAACCAAATTTTTTAAACTTAGTATCTTCGAATGGTTACTAATGGTCTCGATTAGCCCTCTAAAAAGTGAAAAAATTTACCCCCTTAAAAAAGTTACGAATAAAAAACTTACAAAAATTCTGACTTTCTGCAGGGATGCCTTTTTAGCCACTATTAGTGGCATTTGCCACTATTTTTAAAATTGCCACTATTTGCCACTATTTTATGATTTTTGAAATTCTTTCATTTTGTTAAACAAAATGCCTAATTTAGGATTTATTCTTTATTTTTCGCTATTTTCTAACTAAAAAATGTCAAAAATTTAGATTTTTACACAATTTTTCTCTATAAATTTTATTCACTTTCTCAAAAATTTCGCCGGCGGCGCCTTTCGGCACCGCCGGCCCACCTTATCATAAATTTGTGCTAATTTAAGCTTATGAATTATTCCTTTCGAAGATAGCGAATTTTGTTCACAAAGAAAAAAGTTACAAAGTCCTAAAAAGTCTGGCGCCAAACATCACCGACCCAAAAAAATGGCCGATTTGCGAACTTCACAGCAAGAAAAAAAATGTTATAAATTATATTCAAAAAATTTTTAGCTAATTTTTCTTCTGTTGAAGAAACACTTGAACTTTTTGCACTGAAACCGGAATTTGAGGACTCAAAAAAGAACAAAATGACACTCGAAGAAGCAATGCCAAAAATTATTGTAGCATACGAAATCATTAAGTAAATATTCAATATATAAGAGATTACAAAAAAGAGGCATTTTTATTAGTAGTTTTTTAAGTTGGTGATTTTTAAAAATTAAATGGGCATCTTATTTTGTTTGGTTGATTTCTTGTATGATCATTAGGGATGGTATTTTTAGGTAAATATCTAAAAGTTTTGCACACTTAATACGCGGAGATAGGCGCGAAAAACGAGTTTTTAGCTTGGTTTGGAGCTTCTACACCCACTTTTATAATACCTATTTTTACCTATTTCGGGATTTTTCTACCTATTACCTAGTTACCTAATTTTATACATATTTCGGCATTTTTGGGGACTTTTTCAGGATTTTCAGTAATTTCATAAGGAAAAGACCATAAAAAATATGAAAAATAGACCTCCTAAGATGGGTTTTTAAATTTTAAAAAAAGTATATCCCTAAAAACAGAAACCGTTTCTTAAAGGAACCCATTCTATTTGAATGAATTTTACGCAGGAAAATCTCGAAAAATTTCCGATTTGTAACACCGATAAAGAGAAATGACGATTTTTTTGTGCTCAAAAATCATTAATAAAAAAATTTTTTATTTGCCTATTTTAAAATTTTTATACCTATTTGATGCCTATTTTGAGATTTTTAAAACGTTTTTAAGTACCTATTCTGCGATTTTTCTTACCTAAAAATACCATCCCTAATGATCATCGCACAATTTTTTTTTAATTTTCTTATTTCTTTGTGAAATAATTTTAGGATGAAAGCAACATTTTTTTGGTGCTAGGTCGTTTCATAAAAACCGCCATCATGGTCGTTCCATAAATCCGCAAATTTTACAGACATATCTTTGCTCAAACGCAACCAAATTTAACAATCTTGGTGTGGTCCGGTAGCTATTAGTTAGCTATATTAGCCTACTGTAAAATGGCGGAATTTATAAAACGCCCAAAGTGGCGGTTTTTATGAAACGACCCAGCACGCATTTTTTAAAATGCAATTTATCGTTTTTTCGTAAATGTAAGTCCAAAAAATTGATTAAATAGTTTTTTTTAATATCTTTTTACTGCCCAGGACGACAGTATGCTGCGTTCGAAACACTTTTGAACAAGAAAAAGTTGAGAACCCAAAAAAACAATTAAATTTCAATCTTGCGATATTTTTTGATAGGCTCTATTAACTAGACAAAACAAATTCACTTAGTCAAAAGAAGTTGTTGCCAAAAAAGTGCAAAAAATTGTGGACGGCCAAAAGAGACAATCAAAAGTTTTCGAATGTTACCAAAATTGTTTATTGAGTTGCTTTTGTGTAAACATTTAATTAATTTTTCTTAGAAAATCGGCAAAAATGGCGGATTTTTTAAACGCACTAGCACCGACCTCATACATACTAACTAGGGTTCAAATCCCGCATGCGGGTAGTACTCTATGCGGGTAACGGGTTTTTTAAAAATTGGGGGCGGGTAGGTGCGGGCGTGGTGAGCCGAAGTGACAAAAATATCAGTGTGGCGAAGTGACAAAAATATCAGTGTGGGCGAAGTGACAAAAATATCAGTGTGCGCGAAGTGACAAAAATATCAGTGAGAGACTTTCAGAGGGATGGTCATTTCAGTACGGAAAATTATTCCAATAAATAAATAAATTATTTTAATCACGTTTTAAACAAACTAAATCATTTTCTTATCATTTGAAGTTTGTAGCTACTCTTTTTTGTTTAGCCGGCAATACTTTAACCAATTTAGCAATTAATTATTCTTCCGCCTTTACTATTAAGAATAAATAGCTCTTTTAGGGCACATTTATTTTCGTAAATGTAAATGTGTGGGTTAAAATTCGATTTTCACACAAAATTATGATCGGCGCTGAAATAATCACTATGACCGCATAGGTTCAAGAATCACCTCAAAATGGTATCTGTTAGATCGCGAGAAAGACACTTTTCAAATTTCATCTCTACTATGTTTGGGCTTTCATTTGATATATCGGAAATAGAGCTCTTGATTTTAGCCAGATATCTATTCAAACTGCATATTCCCATTTGGATTCCTTTTTTTTTTTAATTCTACATGTAGTTCTTTTATAGTTTTGATCTGCTTTTCCTTATAATTTTGGACCAGCTTCATCGCTTCTTCATTTTTTATAAAGTTCTCGAATTCTGACTTTGTATTAAATACAAAGTTAATAAGGCAAAGAATTGAAAAAAGTATCAAATATAAAAACTTCATTCTAAAATTTTATAAGAATAAAAATAAAATAATATATTTAAAGAGAAATTTTATAAAAATAATAAGAATAAATCTGCCAATTCACAAGTATTGACATGGCAAAAAAGCTTAGTCTATCATACAAGTGTGAATATGAATAAAAGTGCAAATGATTGAATGGATAAAATGTGGTTATGCATTTTATTTCTCTATAATCAAATATAAGAAATAATATATTAAAAATTATATTAATGCTCAACAGAAAATTAATTTATTAATTGGAATAATTATATTTATTTATTGGAATAATTTTCCATACTGAAATGACCATCCCTCTGAAAGTCTCTCACTGATATTTTTGTCACTTCGACCACACTGATATTTTGTCACTTCGCCCACACTGATATTTTTGTCACTTCGTCCTAGCACCGGTGCGGGTAGCGCCTTTTATAACAGAACTCCAAAAAAAAGACCGAGTGCGGGTTTACCCGCATGCGGGTTTTTCCTTTTTTTTTCTGATTTTTCCATAAAAAACCCGCAAAACCCGTACCATGCGGGTATTCAACCCTAATACTAACTAGCGTCGCAAATTCTTTATTATTAGATTTTTCCCTTTTTATTTATTAATGTTGTTTTAATAAAGTGCATACCACCTAAAAAACAATGGAGAGAAAAATGACACTTCTGGTAAACCTGAAGGCATTCCTGGCTTGCCTGACTTGGAATTTCGAAATTTCGCCGATTGCACTACGGTAGTCTGTACAATTATAGTTTTTTTTAAATACAACTTCATTTTTAAATAAATAACCAGAAATAAGAAAATAAATTTTACAACAAATATTTAAATTATTTAAAAAGTAAGAAAAAATAATTGTTTTAAGAAAAAAAAATAGGCGAATAGGACTTTTTTCAAAAGCCACAAAAAATGAAATTTAGTTTTCCGATTAGTTAAATATTATTCAAAATTCTCAAAAATAATTTTTAAAAATTTTATTGTGTCGGATTTTCCAGTGTCGGATATTCCGTTTGTGTCGGATTTTTCGGCTCTATGAAAATCCGACACTGGAAAATCCGACACCGGAAAATCCGACACTGGAAAATCCGACTCAAGCGGAAAATCCGACACCGCCGGAAAATCCGACACAAGCGGAATATCCGACACTGGAAAATCCGACACCATTTTTGCATTTTAGACTAATATTTAATTAATTTTATATCCTTAAAGTTGGTGAACTAAATCAATATAATCCGAACTTAATTTAAATAAGTTTTTTATATTGGTTCTGCCATCCGGTACATTATTGCCCGCAAATATTGAAGAGGGTACCGATTGTTCCTAGTTGCATAAATCCCGGTAAGATTCATAACTTGGTTTTTAGCATATTTTTACTAGGTGAAGAAACGAATACAAAGCTTTTTTACACACAAAGTAAATTATTTTGAATTAAAGTTCAAATTAAATTGATTTAGTTCCCCAACTTTAAGGATATTAAATAATTAAATATTAGTTGAAAATTCAAAAATTATTATAAAAAAATTTAAAGTAGTGTCGGATTTTCTAGTGTCGGATTTTCTAGTGTCGGATATTCCGCTTGTGTCGGATTTTCCGGCGGTGTCGGATTTTCCGCTTGAGTCGGATTTTCCAGTGTCGGATTTTCCGGTGTCGGATTTTCCAGTGTTGGATTTTCCGGCTCCCGATTTTTCGGCTCCCAAGGAAGACGATTAAAACGCCGAGAGCTGTGTTTGATAAGACCCATAAAAGATAGGGCGAAGGTGAATTAGGATTTGGGCAAAACTAAAGAAAACATTAAAAGCTTAGATAGTCTAAAAATAAATTTATAAAATTTATCCTCTTTAAAAACTTGAGGAATTTGTTTGATTAGGCCAATGTCGGACAGTCGTTTTAAAAAGCAATTTTAAAAATTTCCCACCCCATAATTCTAGTTAAATTCCTTTTTAATTTAAATTCAAATAAAGAATTTTAAATTAAAATTATTATAATTTTAGGTTCTTGCTCATGCTAAAAATTGTAAAAATCCAATATCCAAAGATATTTTGATGAAACTACAAAAAGAATTGCTGTTTTCATCACCAAGAGACCTAAATTGCGAAAAGAATTAGTCAGGTAATCAATCTATAAGGCAACATGCAAATTAATTTTAAATTACCAAAAAGTGCATTTATTATTTTGCAAAATTTAATGAAATATTTTTTATATATTTTTTTGTACTCTCATGCCAAATTTTTCTGCCATAATTTAAAATTGAGTAAATTGGCTCCTTCTACATATTTGGTAATTCTAATTAATTTATAATTTGAATTCAATTTTATTTTTATTTTTTGCTTTTAGAGCCTTATGCAAGAATATACTGATTGTGATGAGACTGATGATGAGGAGTAGAAAAACAGAGATCAACAAAAATTTTTCAGCTATCATAAATTTACCAGTTATTTGGCTGCACTTCGAGTTTTAGAATATAAAGTAACCGATCGATTGTCCGTCCTATTTTTTGTTAGGCAGAAAAAATATTCGATAATTCTTTCTGAAATTTCTAAGCTTAATATAATAGACACAAATTGTCGAAAAATACTTGACAAAAAAATTTTTATATCTAAATTAAATATTTTATGATGTTTAGAGGTCATAAGAGTTTGATTAGAACGAATTAAAATCGCCAGCTTTTTTATTGGGCCAACGTCTAAAATACAGCCCGATGCTAAAATTTAATAGGGTTAGATAATTTAACGTTTTCGAATAACCACAGATTATGATTTGGCAGAAAATTATAAAAAAAAGAAGCTTTACTATTGATCTTGAACAAGCGCGTCGAACCCCTAACCCAGGTTGAGCAATGCAAAAGCTGTTTTAAAAGGTCTTAGAAATAAAAAAGGAAAAAATCATTTGGTATTTTTAAATTTGAATTTTAAGATCAATTGGAAGTAAAACGAGCATCAGACAAACGTGAATTTTAGCAATACACAGAGAATGAGAGTTATGATTAGGTGAACAATCTTACGTCATCTTTGATCAAACCAGCGGGTCTTCTTTTCAATTTAATTTCTTTTTATTCAATTGCATTTATTGTTTGTTAATTTTTTACATTAGTTTTACTATTTAAAAAAAGGAATAAAGTGACTGTGTTGAACATAAATTTCTTATTTTATTGAAAACTCTCAGGACGGTAAATAAATAATGTGAAAAATAACCTTCTTTAATACCTAAATCTTATTTTTAAATGAAATTTAAGTCATTATATATAGTATATAACGCAAAACCGAAACGGGGAAAACGGAGTGTTTTCCACTGTATAACGAAAGGGCAAATCGAAATGGGGTCGAGCCATTTCAAGACACTCAATTAGTTAACACAAAGCTGACTGGTACTGTTGTAGTTGGCACAGCGAATGCGCAGTTATTGGATGATACTTTAAATGGGGAACCGCCCATTTTGGCGCCGTGGGCTATAACTTTTTTTTTAAGATAATCCAAAGTGAACAAATTTAGTATGGTTTGATAGCGTTTGATTAACATATCAAATAAAAAGCAAAATACTCTTTAAAATTAAAAAATAATAAATACCCCTCCTATATATTTTTAATTTGTTATGACTTTTTTTTAGAATTTTCTGAAAATAAAAGTTTTCAACTCAAACAGGTTGGCTCATAAGTATTATTATTACTCTCGAAAATTTTCTCCATCCCATCTCTAAGATGCCCCCCTCACCTTCGTGTTGAATCATTGTCACAATTCCTTACCCATCCATGCCCCTACGATTTGGTCAGCCGGCGGGATCCGCATTTGGATTAGTGATCAGCAATCAGATCACTCACCCATCCAGCCACCAATTTGTTGTTGTTGTTCATACCGGTTGGGGTCCCCCGCCCCCGCGGTCCTCCCGCCCCCGCCGCCCCTTGGAACCGATCTGACTGATCGGCCGCTGGCCTCCGCCACCCGAACCGATCGGCGGCGGCGGCGACGGGGGGCGGGCGGGCGATGTCATCGCAAAACCAAAACGCAATGCGCAGCGGCGGGGGGGAGGACTCGAAATATTCAAAATTGCGTTCATTGTTCTCTCCTGAAACATGAATATGATGCTGCACGCATGCACTTTAATGGGAATTTGAAAATAAATCTTTATTTTTAATAAATAATGAATATAAAAATCAAATTTAATACAAAATGAATTTAATAAATATTATGAAGAAACTATTTCTTGTTTTATTAATTATTTATTTTATTTTTCATGACGTAATTTAGGAGTTTGTTCCTTGAAATACCAGCCTAAATGGCAATTTATTCTAATAAAAAAAAATTCAAGATTTTCTTTTTGAATTACCATGCTGTTTTACCTTTAATTTGAGCTAATATTTTAATAAATATTAGTTGTTTGACGAATTAAAATGGCCTCACAATCGCCTACCCCAAAATCAGAACGTCGTCATCAGATTAGGGTTTGTTGAATTTGTTATTGTCTTCTGGATTAAATTGAATTCATTCTCTGTCCCAGAAATGATTGAACTACTTAACTTTAGTCCTAAACAGTATTCTGTTCAATTTTTAATGGGATTTTGATCAAACGATATTTTATGCAATGTTACTTTATAAAACAGGAATGTTGGACGAAATTAAAAATTTTCATTTAACAAATTTGGATCGGAAGTTATTGAATTTAATCTAAACTTCAAAAATCTAAAACGTGTCCATCAAACATATTTTCTTAACAAATCTGGATGGAAATTTCCGAATTTTGTCTAAAAGTTTGAAAACCGGAATTCGTACCATTTATATTATAGTAAACCACATTTCTTGATATTTAGAACCATTCCCAGCCTATGGAGTGCAAAGAAGATGATAACGCCATGAATAACATTAACGCCAACAACAACATCAACAAGAGCAACGACAATGATGGCAATCATCAGCGGGTTGTGCAACCAAATCGGGCATCAGTGTACCACCAAATATGTGCCATTGAGGGACGTGGCGTGACCACTTCAACATCGGCATCAGGCAATAATGACGCTAATTGCCCATGGGCCTTAGCCACAGCAGCGGCAACAGGTGGCAGTATTACATCACACCAGCAAATGGTGCCAGCGGAGCACTCGTTTTGTGCATCGGAACCAGGCAAGCTTGTATTTTTAGCTAATTTTTGCATCGTAATTTAATATAATTTAAGATTTCAATTTCTTATAAATTTTTAATTTTTGCTAAAAGTATAAATGAAAGGTTCTATTTTCTTTTTTTACTGTCAAAAATTTGGCATTTTTTTGGTTTTTAAATATTTTAAACTATTTATTATTAAATGAGTTTTGAGGCAGAGTTGCCATTTGTTCTTATTTCTAAGATTTCTTCTTATTTGGAGGGGACGAATCTTAAACATTTCAAATGCTCTTAGCTCTATGAAATGTTTTTATTTCAGTCTTCTGTTCTTATTTTGTTCGTATTTCTTACTCTGAGGAAAAAAAAATCTATTTTTTTTTAAATTTTTTAAAGTTTTTGTTGAAAATCTGTTAAAAATTCAATAAAAATTTTCCTGGCGGCACCTATCAGCACCATCCATCTTCACAGCGGCGCCTGTCGGCACCGCCGACCCTCTTTTAATCGAAATTAAAAATATAATATCGATTTCAAAGCTCAACAACTTAAAAAAAGCTGTCTTATATGCTGCAAATTGTTCATTTTGTTGCATAAAAATGCTATTTAAAGCTTTAGAAGCATGTTTTAAAAAAGGGTCTTTTTGACGAGCGATGTTCTTATTTTGGAAAATTTTATCTGGCATATATGGTAAACAAAGAGAATTAATTAAAAAAAAAGTAAAAAGTCAAAAATATATTTTTCCAATATAAAGTATTTGTTTATACAGATCAGCAACCAGTTCTCATCTATAAAATGCAACTGCTTCATTGTGTTGAAGTGGCCACCAAACGATTGCTGTTCCATTTGGTCAAGACAAGCGCTTCAATGCCAAATTTATTTCGAGTTACAAATACTATTTAAATCATTAAAAGTGGCTCCTTTTTTTTATTTATACATTAGCAATTAATTACTTTTTAATTTCAAATTTTTTCTTTAGAATTAGAATTATGAATCTGTTCCTGTTTTGATCAAACAATTTTGAAAATCTAATATTTTAAGCCTAACCTTATTCACATATAAAATTCAAAACCAAAAATTTTTTTAATGTTTTTTTGTTTCTTTTGTTTTATTTCAAATTTGCTTATTTGTAATCAAAGTTTTTTTGAGAAATCTTTTGGGAATTTTTTAAGTTTTTAATAACACAATTTCCTCTTTAATCTGTTGTTGTCTGGTTATTGTTCAACTAACGTTTTTGCCCATATTTTATTGTCATTTTTGACTTATCATTTTTTTTGTCCAAAAAGGCTCTCCCGTTCCTCCTATTTGTGCTGTCCTTTTTGTGCTTCGCCGCCTTCTCACCCCGTTCATCGGCGGCAATATCCTTTCATCTGTTGCCCGATTCGTTTCACTTTGGAGGCGGATCAGTGTCAGCATCTGATCATAATGGTAGAAAACAAAAATAAAATGGACAATATATAATTATCGTAATGAGTAAACGAACTAGATTTTCATACACAACAAAAAAAAGTTATTTTGGGATAAAAAAGCGTTTTGAGGGGGCCTTTTGAAAAAGAAATACAAAATGTGTTTTTATAATCAAATACAAATTTTTATTAAATTCAAAATAATTTGTCATTTATTTTGGAAATATTTTAATTGTAACAAATTAAATTGAAAATAATTTTTGAAGGTTGTGGATACTCTAATATCGGTCGATTCTATTCAAAAGTACATTAACGCAATTGTTTTCCAAAATATTTTTTAGTTAATAAACAAATGAGCACTTGTGTAGCCTAGGGTGCTAATTTTGAAAACCAAAGGGGCAAATTTTAAAAACAAAGGGGGGACCCTTTTGATTTTTTTGATAATTTTTATTTTTTAGAATAAGCCAAAATAATTATCAATAAAAAATTTTAACAATAAATTATAACTAATTTGCCAGCTCCTTGTCTTTTTGCGCGTTCCATTAATGTTGAGCGCAACCAATTTCCGCAAGACAATCCAGCTTTTGATGCACCTGACAAGAAATCGCCCGCCGAGTTTGTCATTATTCTGACCATTAGGTGATTTAATAAAATAAAAATTTATTAAAAAAAATATATTTTTTTTTTTCATTTAAGGGCTAATCAACAATTTAACACGGTTCTGCCACCATCAAATCGAACAGCATTGGCATTTGTTGAACTGTTTGAACGTATTCAACAGATCACCATTTCGCATCAGAAATTGATTTATAAGGTATCGATTTTGAATATAAATTTTTTTTTTAAAATTAATTTGTCTCACCAATACAGTATCCCTAGCAAATAGAGCTTTTTAACACCCATTATTTTATTCATATTAACGCTGACAATTTTTGTCAGTGTAATTACTATAATAAAGTAGAACAGGGGTCGTATCTGTCCGGTATTTCAAAGGACAGTCCTTTATTTTCAGCTTTAATCCTTTGAAAAATTGAAACATTATTTATTTCAAAGATGCCTTCGAAAATGGCTTTTTGCCTATTAATGTAAAGAAAATGTTCATTACATAGAAAAATTTTAAATTTTAGCTTTATGTCAAAAAGAATTTTCATTTTTTGCAATAAATTCTTCAAAATTGACCATTTTATAGTCAAAATCTGTTAACAAATCACCCCGAAATTTTCAAAATTTTCTCCGGCGGCGCTTATCGGCACCGCCTCCGCCCCCTGCCCCTTTGGTGAACAAATCTAAACATTTGAATAATAAAACGATTTTTTATTGCATATGATAAAAATTTTAGTGTGCCCTTTGAATTCACAAATGTTCCCCCTATGTCCTTTGAAATTAACTTGTCAGATAGGAGCCCTGAAGTAGGATAACTGATGCTGTCCAACAGCATTTGGTGTTGTATTTTTTCGGGTAATTCTGGTTGACTGTAAGTATAGTATACCTTTACGGTACATAGTGTCGGCATATACAATTTAAAAATGACAATATTTTCAGTGGTATGACATGTGCCGTCAATGTCGGCTTGACCCGGTTGTTGAACATTTGCTGAAGGACAATTTGGACTGGACATTCCCCGAAGCAATTGAAGCTGAAATGGACAGCCACCAAATGCCGAAACCCTCACCCTATGCTGCTGAAAATCGGACATCGATAAATCAAAATTCGAAAGTATTTCTCGGTGGAATCATTGGAGGTGAAAATGTATTACAATAATACTGAATTCAAAGAAGATTTTATTTGAGCTCCAAAATGTCAAGGCTCGAGGGGAAAAATACAAAAATTAAATTAATGACAAATTTGGAAAATGTAAAAATTTTTAAAGGCATTATTTTTTAAATTGGTACCTCAATTTGTACTCACAAATATGATGCTTCTATTCTCTATCATTAATCTTCGTATCGGAACCAGGGATGCACGCAATTGCAAAAAAAATTATGCAACCGCAATCCGAAAACCGCCAAAAAACATGCAATTTCACGCAATGCGCGATTTGAACAAAAAAATTTACGCAACCGCAATCTGCACCGCCGAAAAACACGCAATTTTACGCAATGCGCGATTTAAACAAAAAATTTACGCAACCGAAATACGCAACCGCCAAAAAACACGCAATGCGCGATTTGAACAAAAAAATTTACGCAACCGAAATACGCAACCGCCAAAAAACACGCAATTTCACGCAATGCGCGATTTGAACAAAAAAATTTACGCAACCGCAATACGCAACCTCCAAAAAACACGCAATTCCAAAAAAATTTACGCAACCGCAACCGCCAAAGAACAAACAATTTCACGCAATGCGCAATTCGCAAAAATTTTACGCAACAGCAATACGCAATCCGCAACACGCAACATGCAATTGCGTGCATCCCTGATCGGAACCCCTTCCATGCAAAATTTTAGAACAAAATTTTTCCTAAATAGTTTTAATATTTTGTTAAAAAGATTAGGCTTTTTTTTTTCTTTATGATAAATTTTGACATATTTAAAAACTAAAAAATTTTTATTACAAAATATACTTTGATCAGAAGTAGGGTAGTGACCCCGACCCGATCCCCGACCCCGACTGATTTTGCTCACCCCGACCTCGACCCCGACCCTGGTGACCCTAACAAACCGCGACCACGACATTTGTCAACCCCGAGGTCGGGGTCGCAACTCTAATCAGAAGTGTTAATTGTGCCAGCTTACACGAGATTAGTTTGATTGTGTATCTTTTATAAACTATCTTCTTATAATTGGTTTAATCAATCAGTTTGCAAATGATTGTGCCTAATTTCTTATCTATTTAGTAATGTAAATGTTCTTTATTGAATAAATTTGAAATTTGAAAAAAAAAATATCCAAAAGTGTAAGTGGCTTTTTTCCCTTCTTTTGGATGCTTTCTTTATTGAATAAATTTGAAATTTGAAAAAAAAAATGAATTAATTGGCCATAGACAAAGACAATTAGACCCTGGTTTTTATATAGTCAAATCAAAGTTTCCCATTTTATAAAATGAATTGTCAAAAAAAAACCCTAAGATGTCCAATTGGACTCAACCCATGGGAAACAGCTCAGACGAGCCCGTTCTCTGTTGATGCGCATCAAACTGAAGCCACAGCTGAAACTGCCAATTCTCGCTGCGTTTGAACGACGCTTACGGCGAATTGTCAAAAAACAAAAAATTATTTTATTTTATTTTTTAATATTTTTAAGGTCTCAAATTGGACACGTTCCGAGGTGGATGATGAGCTTGAGGTGCATTATTTTTCTGCCCAACGTTGGACCGAAGAGATGGAACATGCCTTTCGCAATGTCCATTTAAAAATGATTGTTTCCACTGTGCTGATCACATTCATTTTGATGGCTGTTAACACAAAACGAGATGCCTATGAGGTAGGTTAAGGATTATTAGAAAATTTATGAAAAATGCCAATTTCCTTCAAATTTTGTACAAAATTTTTGAGATTTGCCATTACGGGACAAATGCTCTTTTCATCATTTCATTTAGGAAAAGTATCTACTTCTTGCCAATATATGACGGGAATCCATTTTTTCTCATTTTGAATAAATTGTTGGCTGTTTTTACGCCACTTTGGCATT
This sequence comes from Heterodera filipjevi, assembly GCA_039877585.1. Lineage (NCBI taxonomy): Eukaryota > Metazoa > Nematoda > Chromadorea > Rhabditida > Heteroderidae > Heterodera > Heterodera filipjevi. The sequence continues at coordinate 486,998 of JBDPZO010000006.1, read as the reverse complement.
TTGGCGAAAAAACGTGAAATTAAACTTTTTGATCCTTTTGGCTAAATGACATTTTGTCATTTTTGACAAACCGACATTTATCAATGGAACATTTGCTTTCGTCGCAGTTATTTTGTCTATGAACCTACATATTGGCAGTTTTTTCTCATTGCATAACTCAATGTTATTTCGACAAATTGGCATTCTTTAATTCAAATTTAACATGAAAAAAATTCACACAGAGCCGCCCATTACTCGGCTTCAATATTGCACTTGTGCTGGCACTTTGTATAATTTCCATCTACATTGTTCACATTGCTGGAACGGGTTACTATGGAATTTTCATTTATTTTTTTGTTTTAATTGAATTTACTTTGCCTCAGGCCATTTGAACCCATTGCTTTTCCCGGTACCGTATGTTCTTGTCTCCATCGGTGTACTGTGTTTTTGCAATATCAATGCATGCTTGGATCGCTATTCCGGCATTGCAATGCATCCCACTGAGAAAATTGTCAGTTCGAGTGACTTGATTTTATACCATTTTTTGGCCTAAAACCTGGGCTGGATTGGCAAGCGACGGCCTTTGGTTGGGATATTGGTGACTTTAATTTTCAAAATTTATTGGGTTCGTGCCTTCTTCCCCGTTTTCTTGTAAAATGTGATTTTATTTTCAATTAACCCTAAGGCCAATGACAATCTAAAGCCTCGACATAAATGACATTTAAGCCACCTCCCTCGGATGTTTCATCGTTCACGAGGCTGTAAATAAAACTGTTTTTTTCGGCTCACGAATTCCGAGTTCGGCAAAAATCCATAAACTGGTGCCTGAGGTCTTAGCTTATTAAGCCATATAATCCGTTGATTTACATAATGAAACATTATTCCTGCGGCAAACCTCTTTATGTAAAAAACTTGACATTATTTGAAGTCCCGAATTTCTATTAGTCATTTGGACTTAAATTTTTTGGTATTTTAAAAAATTGTAAATATTATTTTTATATGTCAATCTCTTCATACTATAGGCATTCATCTTCATATGGGATGGCCCATGCTTAATGCATACACTCGTCTCACTTGCCATTATTTGCGGTAAAGTTAACTTTTTTGATTTTATTTTAAATATTTTTCCTATAAATAATTAGTGTATATATAATTTAAATAACTTTTAGTGATCTCAGCATTGTTCATCACCAACTCATTGCTCATCCAATCACTGCTCGCATTTGGTGTCGGCTTTTTGTGCATGTTGCTCTTCTCACTGTTCCTCATTGTCTGTTGGCTTAATTATGCCAGTCGAGTTGCTTCCGGCTTAAAATGGTTCCAATTTTGCCGCACCGGTGACCAAGCATATAATGGTACTATAAAAACGAGTTTTCTTTACTTTTATGGCTACAACTTTCTTAAATATCTATTATTTTTTTTGAAACTTGGCTAGCTTATAGAGCTAGCAAATTGCTATCAGACCATTACCCAGATTGTTTAATTTAGTTGTTTTTGAGAAAAGTTATGATGAGTTTTTGACGAAAATCTGCAAAATGGCGGAATTCATGAAACGCCCAAAGTGGCGGTTTTTATGAAATGACCCAGTGCGCAGCGTTTTCATGTATATCCTTCATTGAACCCTAACTGCACAAGAACAGAGCCAGCCAGGGATAAAACCTTGTCATACCAGGAAAAACCCAAACAAACAAAAAAACCATATCCGTTCTTTTGCCACAGAAAAGCAAATGTTTGACTATGACACGCGCACCTGTGCGCGACTGCATGCAAAGCTTGCGGACTTGCGGCCGTCGTTTGCGCGAAGGATGGGCGCACTGTCGTGCAATCAACACTTCCGCATGGTTGTGTTCGCCGCGTTCACGGTGGCATGCTTTGCAGCGATCGTGTGGAGCAAGCCAACCGCCGAGCTTGACACGACACATTTTGTGCCAACCACGAGCGCTAGCATTGGCAGCAGCAGCAGTCGCGCATTTTTGCACCGTTACCGAATGGCATTCCCGAAATATGAGAACTATTTGGGTAAGTTTTGAGAAGGAAAGAAAAAATGAACAGAGATAATTAATACCGAAATAATGGGCTCAAATGGGGCAATTGCCGAAAATTCAAAAATTTTTAATTTTGAAGTTCATCAAAAATTTATTATTTTAAAAATCTTTTGGGATTTTTTTTTTGTAAATTTCTTTAAATTTTTGGGTTTTTTTGAAATTTTCTAAATTTTTTGGGTTTTTTTCAAAAAAAAAAAACCCAAAAAATTCGAACAATGGCTCAGATGTTAAATCCGAAGCATAGCCTATAAAAAAAGTCGTGAACTATCCACTTAATAAAAATTCTTTAATATTTTCATTGGTTTTCTAAATTCATAGCTCTTATAGTTTTGATGAAATATTATATCTTTGGCATTCATTTGTTGAAAAGGAATAGAATTTCATAAATTTTAAGAATTGAACTTTGAAGGCCCGCTTGATTATGAAGAACGGAAAGAGCAGATATTCGCCCTACTCCGATGGCCATTGGTAGCAATATGTTTCTTTTTTCTAAATATTTCATTTTTTACCTAGGTTTTTTTTTAATAAAATTTTTTTGATATATTAAAAAAAAATAAGTCCTTTTATATTGTCTCATTTAAGTCTAAAATTATTTTTTTATTTTTTATTAAAAATTTTCTTATATTCTTAAATAATTTTAAATTTGACCTTACCTTAAAAAGATATTTTTAAATGAATTAATTTTATTGTCGGCTAGGGATTGATAAATGATGATTTTTTTTTTAATAATATTATAATACAAAAAAGTAATTGAAACAAAATGAGCAGCATATTATCTATGATTGAGTTGCTATGATTTCAATGACAATTCGATGAAATACAAAACTGATTTCATAACTTTAAGGAGGCAGGCTTGGCCAATAAAGCTGTTAGTTGGTTGGCTGAATTTGACAAATACCAAAAGAATGTTGAATATCGAATTGATGAGGTGGGCAATATGAAAAATTCAAAAAGGAAATTTTTGAATTTAAAAAAAGAACTCAAAGTTTTTTTTGTTGGGGGGGGGGTAGATAAATTTACTGAAAAAAGAAAAGTTTAAAGTTATTATAATCCATATAAGGAAAAACGGTAACAAAATTAAGGACTCCATTTTGCCCCTTCTCACACATGCCTTCCTACCCGCTAAACACTTTCGCAAATTTGCATCCGATGTGTACATTTCGCAAGGCCAAATTCACCGTTCGCGCATGTATTTGGAACTCAGTGAAGAAGGCAGACAAAATAAGTAAAAAAAAAAAACATGATGCCAAAATAGATGCCAAAATTTAAAAAAAGCGATAAATTTTTAAGTGAATATTTGATGCGTGAAATTTTGTCCCGAGCCCGACATGCAGGGCTTCCTCTCGTGTTGAAGGTGCCGTTCAGCTTTAACCCCGTACATGACCTTTGGGTAATTTTTTTTTTTATAATTTATTTAAATTTTGTTTTCAATCCTTTCTATTTTTTTAATTGTTACTTCTTATGTAACTTCATTTATTTTATAATTAAATTACTGTCAATTAGTCCGTTATTTTTAGTTCATCGGACAGCAATAATTAATGGAGAATACATTTTATCTTTTCACATTACTTTATTAAAATTTGAATGAAATGCTCTCCTTTTTTTTTGTATATAAATTTTTTCTAGACTTTTCTTTAAAGTCAGGCCTTTTTTGTTGTTTTTTTTCAGAATGACTTTTTGTTTTTTCTTCAAAAAATTTCGAAACTTTTGATGTTTCAAAACAAGGACTCATCAACCAATTCCGAGTTTTAAAGTCAGTTTGTAATATGGTACAAGTTTATTCGTGGTATATCAAAATCTTTTAAAAAGGGGTCAAATGATCTTTTGCTGGAGCATTTTTTTTGTAAATTATTATTATTTTTTATTGCAAATCCTTGCAAAAAATATATTTTTGCTTCATTTTACAACAAAAAGCAATAAATTAAATTTATTGTTTTTTTAAAGGTTATTCCCCATCTGAATTCCGCTTTGATCTCCGTCTCTGCGATGTCCGCTTTGCTCAATGTTCTTCAACCAGCAACCGCCGTTTGTTTGCTGTTCACCAATGTGTTCTTGTGGACAACTGTCAGGACAATTGGCCAACAATTGTTACATATTCCGTTGAATATTGTCACGCTTGGCACACTTTTATTTGGTGCATAAATTATCTCGTTATACTAAATTAAATTACCTAATTAATTAAACATTGGTGTATGATTTTTTCTTCAAAAAATGTAGCAGTCTTTGAGAAATAATGTTCTTTGTTCATTAAATGCTCTTGAATTATATTCACAAATATGTTTTAATTTAAAAATAGTGATTTTAAATTCCCTTTAGGCATTCTATTTAATTCTGTCACCGTTCTCCACTTTGCTTATCATTTTTTTAATTCTGGGCTTCGTCAACGTGAAAGCATTGAACGAGTACAATATGCTTTTCAGGTAACAGTATACTAAATTTGCACTTTTTGAATTTTTGTTGATTTAATTTTTTACATATATTGTTTCCCGCTTGAATTTTTAAATTCAATAGTTTATTTAAAGTATATCTTTTAGAATGAAAATAAATTATTTTAATTAATTTGCCATTAAATTAAATTTCAGTGTACGTTTTGGCCAATTCTTTTGTCATCAGCAATTGGTCCAATTAGTTTTTCTGTGCAACTGTTTTTTGAGCAGCATCCCCCGCTGGTGCTCCATGTTTGGCAAATGTTGACCCTCTGTTCTGTTGTCACTTTTTTGCAGACTGTCACTGTGCTACCCGGGTAATTTTAATCAGGGACAAAAAAAAATGTTGAGTAAGAAAAAAAAGGAAATTTTACTCGACACCTAACGAAGCCCCCTTTGCCTCTCTACAAAAGAAATCTTTGGCGAGTTTTTCCTTTCTTGCGTGCGCTCTAAAAAATTGCTAAATTAAATTTTTTATAAGAAAATGCCAACCCCGTGAAAAAAAAATCCAGTCTTTATTACGGGAAAACATATAAAATATCCAACAACAAAAAAAAAGACGAAATGCCAAAGAATTCTCCGATAAAAAAGAGAAAATGCCAAAAGGAGTTCAATTGTAAAATGAATTAAAACGATTTGAATGCTTCAGGATGTTGTTGTTGTTTGCCGATTATTTCCATTTTGCGTTTACATATGCCAACCAATTTTGTGATGAGAATGCCAATGCGGCATTAACTGTTGATCCGATGGCAAACAATGTGTACTTTGTGCCACACAACAACAACAACAACAACAATAACACATTCTCTTGTACAACAACTGTTGATCGGGCCAGATTTAGCAGGTGGTTGGGTGGACATTAATTATAGTGCTGTGAATTTATATGAATACGATTTCCGAAATTTTGAGAATATATTACGAAACCCAAAAATTGATTAAATTATTGATTAAATTTGAACTATTGATTAAAAACTTAAAAAATTGAGTTTTCGGCACAGCGCTAAAATAAAATATGACCTTGACAACAGAAAATGATTTTATTTTTTAATTTTTGGTCCAAGAATTTTGGATTTTTACTTGAAATCTTTTCCCGAAATAATTCACAGTCATTGTAATAAGGGATTTCAAAAATAATTTGAAAATGGCAGAATTTACAAAAATTACATTAGAATTAGCAAGAGATTCCCGGTAACAAGAGTTGAATTTGAAGCTTAATAAATCGATAATCAAGAAATTGATTAACAAATTTCGTTGAATAATTTTTTTAGTGATAAATTTTTTTTCAAATTTCAGTCTTATGATCAATTTAATTTTAATTTTTTGATTTTTCCAGTCGAATGATCTACCCAATTGATCACCACCAATCGCATCACCACCACAACTGTTTCTCCTTCAATTCCCCGCTTTGTTTGCCGCCCGCATATTTCCCGCCTCCCATTGAGTTCCAATGCCGTCGTTCTGTTGCCCAACAAACAATGCAGCAGCAGCAACAACACCAACACCATCGATTGCAGCAAATAAACAGTGGTTGCTTTTAAATTTTTTTTTTTTGGTTGCAACATATTTTTGAAAACCACGAGGATCATTTGTTGTCCTTATTTGTAAGGACGTTTATTTTGGAGGAAGGAGCCGATTATTTTAAAAATTTAGACACTCCTTATAATAGAGCCCGGAATTTTGAAAAACTCCGGATTCGGGAATTTAAGTCAGACTAGATTTCAAATTTAAAAATCTGGCTTTTCCGGACTCCTGAACCGGGTCCAGTTTTTTCTCAAAACACCCGGATCAGGTTCATGGGAAAACCCTGTCGGGGTCGCCTTCTGTTCCGGACTCTACCTTTGTTTCGACAAAAACATACAACTACTTTAGAGGAGTGCAAAAATATTTTTTAATTAAATTTTCTTTCAAATTAGCCGACTTTCGTTCCGCAGCGCTTCAGGTCCGAATGATGAATTGAACAAAAACATAAAGATTTCCGAGTTTTCGAGTGTCCAATATCAGAAAAGTACCCAAATATCGAACCAACTAAAAACTTTAGTTTTGACACAAAATTCCTGCAATAGTTTAAGGTTTAAAGCTTCTCTTCGTATTGATTATGTATATTTTATTCTATTTTTCGCATTTTTTTTTTTCAGGGAGTCGAAAAGGTGTTGTCCAGCAGCAGGGCAATTGCTCGCCAGGCCTGAGCGCATCTGCAACAACAACAACCGTGTATAACAGCCCATCACCGAACAACCATCATCATCGGCGACCACAAATGAATGAGGCCAATGGCAACTCCGGGAAACGGACAAGCATTGTTGGCGCTGGTAACAGTCGTAATGAGGTGTGAAAATCTTACAAAAATCAAATTGGGCGCTAATTGATTAGGGACGGCGACCTCTGATTCGTACCGTGCTGTTGCGTTAGTTAAGTGCGCCATTTTTGTATACTTAAATGCTCCTACAGAATTTTCGACTAAATCTTGGTATCACTTTAACGAAAAGAAGTCAAGATTAAACAATCTTGATAACATTAGATTGGGTTGGTTGGCTCTATTGTTTGTTATAGGGTAGCAACCCCGACGTCGGGGTTGGAAAAGTCGGGGATCGGGGATGAAAATCCCCGACTAAATTTGTCGGGAGTGGCTGGAGAAATTTAAAAAATGGGTGGGAAAAGTCGGGGTTCGGGGTTTTTTCGGGGGCAAAATTTTCATAAAAAGTCGGAAAAAAGATAAAAGAAAAATTTCCAGAACAAAAAAGTCTTAAAAACTCATTTAAAGACACTTTCATCTTATTTGAAGTGCAATTGATGACTTTCGTAAAACCCCGAAATGTCGGGGTTGCTACCCTAGTTGGTTAAATTTCAAAAAATAAAATTTGATTTTGCAGACTAACAGAAAACAGAGAGAGAGAAAGAGAGAGAGCTATTGAAAATGCTACAAGAAGGACTTAAATTTGTGTTTTGTAGTACCCCGATTAGTATTAAAATTCCCCATTCAATTCCCGATTTGTAGTAAAATCCCGATTTATACAAAAAAAATTATTTGCGAAGGATTATATTATGCTTGGTGTGTGTGTGTGTGCAATGCGAATTGAATTGAAAAACTTAAATTGGGTCAGAATTTTGGGCTTAACATGAAGATCATTTTCGTCAAGAGTCGCGCAATTTTTATGTTTTCTAATATTATTTCAGCAATTAGTGATTTTGTTGAAAAAAAAGTATCAATTAGCCTTGCAGACACCAAACACAATATAATGGAGTGAGTTCACAAATTAACTGAGTGTTTTTTTTTCGTTTTTCTTCATCCTTTTCGCAAGCTATTAAATCAAAGAAATCTTGGTAATGTTCGACCCTTGCTGTCAAGGGCGTATCTAGGGGGGGGGGGGAATTCCCCCCCCCCCCCCCGAAATGAAAAAAAACATTTTTTTTCACCAGCAAGAGGGGCAATTTTCTTTTAAAAACAGCCATATTTTTTCTGAAAATTGACAAAAACACAAATATTGACTTAAATTTCTGTGAAAATTTCGGCGCAGCGCTTAAACAGCGACCAAAATTTCTGGGGCTGAAATGGCCAGGAAATTTCAGCGCGGCGCTCAAATCGCGCGCTGAAATGGCCACTCCCCCCTCCGAAATTTTTTCTAGATACGCCCCTGCTTGGTGTTGTCCCTCCCTGCTAGCAAACCACAAAAATGCCAGAAAATTCTTCTTCATAATGCGTTCTGATATAATATAAAGGAATAAAAATTAGTCAATGGAATCCTGTCGACTGTCCGATCACCATCAAAATCATCATCGACTCCACCGTTGCACAAGTCATCATCATGCACCACCACAGGTGCACTTTTAGGTGCTTTAGGGGGACTTTTGAAAATTTTGGTTATCATAAAATCGGTTTTGGGCGCTTTTTGGGTCAATTTCAAAAAAAAAAAAAAACTAAAGGAAAAAATGTGCCGAACCACTTGAGAATTTTAAATTTGGACACGATTTCTTATCAGATTTTAACAAAGTTTTTTTTAACCTTTTTTTATAGTTTTAAAATTTTTTATTATTTTTTTATTTTTTGGTTTAGTTCTTTAGGATTTCAAATTCTTAGTTATAGAAAAAAATTTTACTTAAAAATAATTCTTTGTTCATTTTTTTTATGTTCGGGTTTTTCAGGGAAAATTTTTTTTAGGTGTCTTCTGCACTTCATCAGTTGCAACAACACAATTTATCAGCACAAATATCGGGAAATGCTACACGAATTGTCGATAATCATAATTATAAAGTGGATGAAGGGAAGAAAATGAATGAGGAACAAATTTATGAAGAGCCCGACTCACCTGAAACAGTTAAAAACTTATAAATTAAAAAATAAAAAGATTAAAAAAATAATAAATTCAATCTACGTAATTTATATTATAATTATATTATTGCATTTAAGTTGAATTGTGACGAAAGAGCATTGTTCCCAAATAAGAAAGATGAAAACTCTATGAAAAAAAGCTGATCGCAGTATAAATGGCAATTCACTAATGCGATTTACAATTTTTTTTTTATCTATAAAAGGACTAATATCAAAACAAATTTAATAAGTTTATAATAAGAAAGCGATCAATTATGGCCTATGAGTCGGATAGCATATATCTGTAGCAAGAAAGGTATCCCACGTTTGCTCGACGACAATTTGCGCCCCATAACGGACATTTTCACCCTGTAATTGATCAAAATTGGGAGATGATGAAAATATGTGGCCCGTCCTCCCTCTTAATGTTAAATAAAAAATGTCTTTTTACTAAACTAGCGGGGTTAGCGTCTTCGGCGCATCCCCCGCTAGGTAGTACGAATGTATTATGAACAATATTTTTAGAGAAAGGATTAATTATGAAATTAAAGGGAATGGCTTACTTTGAATTGTGTTCGTATTATCTTGAGCAACCCAAAGAACAACAAATTGTCTAGGCAGAACCAATTCTATTACTACACTAAGTCCAAATCCAAATCTAGTCAAAACATTATCTAATCACTGTTATCTAATAACTCTCTCTCTCTGTACACATCTTTCGTCAGATCAATTCCAACTTGCTCAAGGGTTTGACCTTGGGCCTTGTTAATTGTTATTGAAAAAGCTAATCCCGTCCAAAGCATAACTTTGCCACCAAAAGCAATTCCATTATTCATAATCTCCTTCAATTTCTCGTCTAATGTTCTCATTGCGCGCTTATTTATCATAGGCGCTTCATCACAAATGAACAAATCTATATCTTTCAATTCTTGCCAAGCCTTTGATCTTGGACAAATACTCGAATTACTCATATCTAAAGCAAGTCCAAATCTATTCTGCAATGTCCTTCCGGCAGGTAGCAAAGTTGCTGCAATGCCAGTAAAAGTCATTGTACAAACTTTCTTCTTCTGACCTCTCAGCATATGTACAATTGTCTTGTTCACATGTGTCTTTCCTGTTCCACCCGGTCCACTAAGAAAGTAGAACGCGGGTTCATTTACAGAATTACATACTCTTTGTAAAATTTCATCACAAACTTTCCTCTGTTCTTCATACATCAAAGCATGATTTCTTTGTCCCAAATCCAATTCTTCGGCTAGATCAAATACTTGTTCAACATCATCATCAACATTTATCTGTTGCATGGATGGAAAATGCTCCTCTGGCTTGGCAGGGTTGCAATGGACTAAAATCAATGCAAAAAACTCTCAATTTCCAAGTCATCTCAAAACTCTCAGCTTCTTCTAGTGCTCGTTTCCACTCTTCATCATTTCTAATCAAACCTCTTTCCAAACAGGCTGATAAAAAGGTCTCACAAACATTTACATTGCCATTCGCATCGATAACTGTTTTCAAATCATCATAGGAGCATGCTCCTTTCACATTTAACAACAAAAGCCTCAGGTGGTATCGTTCCGGCTCAGCCGGTGACACCTTTACCATTCGGCCAATAGTGTTAAATGTGTCTTTCTCTCTGTCCGTTTTCCTTTCTTAAAATAAACTTCTCAGGTATCTGATGATACAACATAGTCATTGCCAAGGCATTTGTCTTATACAATTCAAATAAGCCATTAACTCCGATCCAGTCCCTATTCTTTCACGGATCTCTTCTTCATCCATATTCTCATCAAAATAACAAATATGTTCTCCTTGCAAATGTACAGTCAAAGACATAATACAATGACTTCGATCTTACATAGGCAATTCAAAAATTCTCCACACTGCTTCTTGCGGGCAAATATACCGCGCGTCAATAAACTCTTTAACTTCATTATGGTCATTTTTCTCTTCCAATTCCAATATTGCTCTGTCTGGTGGCTTAAGCACATACTTATGCAAATATTTTACAGAACTAACACTAACCTTTTCAAGATTAATATGGCACTTGAACATTTTCAACAGGTATAGGTTGTGTGGAACAACCCATCTTTTGTCTAAAGCATGTCTTCTTCATTTGCAAAAACTTCAACTATTCTTTCACCATTTGGTCTTACATACCCAGCCAAACCATTTTCAAGAACATTTGTCTCTTCTTGAAATGCCTTAGGGTAACCCTTAGAGCATTTCCTTCCTCTAATTCCATTCTTGTCAACAAATTCTTCCATGCATGGGCAATTCGGGTTCAAATCACCACATGGGCCATGGATCATAAATCTTTTTACTAAACTGTACAAATCAGACTCTGTATCTTTGTCTGGTATTCTTGCACTAATTCCTTTCTTCTCGACATCTTCACAATTGATCAATTTGTCTTGTTCAGCCAATGTCAAAAACAAATGAATGTGCGGTAGACCCCTTCCTTGGTTCTCCACCGGGTGCATCCACGCAATTACTTCACCAAAAATCTTTTTCTTAGTTATCTCATTCATAATAGCTTCAACTTTCAAATTAAAAACCCTAACAACTAAATCTGGTCTATACTTGATGTCTGTTCGTGAAACAAATTCTCTGAAATCTCTTCCCATTGCGGGTTGCATGTCATGGTCAAAAAAGTCGTCTCATTAACATATTGTCTACGTTCTTATATGCACCAGCCAAAATCGTTTTCTGGTTATTCTTAATCCAATTCATTCTATCTCCTTCAATCTTAACATATTCACCAACACAATACTGTTGAAAGAGCTTTCCACCATACATAATCGGATTAAACTCTCTTTCTCTAATTGCTAATGTGCAGCACACATACTGCAATCTCGTCACTCTTCTGTTACTATTTCTATGCTTCATTTCAGGGTGCCATCCAAGCGTGCCACGCGGATAAAATAACGGGTAAGTCATTGGAGTCACCATAGAATCAGTACTACTCAAAATCTTTAATTCCTTTCCACGTTCTCTCACTACAATCTTGGCATTAGGTACTTCACCATCAGACCCAGGTACATAACTGCAGCAACTTCATTCGCTCGAGGTACATTGTATCCCAAACGTCTGTCCAATTGCCTTCCGGTCTCAAGCAAAAGTTTAATCTCGGCTGGCTCTCTGTTCTCATTTCTAGCTCTTTCAACTTCTTCATCTTCTTCTTCTTTCATCACCATATAGGCTTCATCAAACGGATTCACATTTCTAATCACTTCGTACGCAATTCTCAGCAATTGAGGATCAATACCGGCATTGGCATGCCTCATTGCTCTCATTGTATGCTCAGTGTCTACGATGAAAATCTGTCCATAAGCAGGATCATCGCCATCTTCTGGATTCAATGCCAAATTCATTTTGTGGTAAACTTGACCGTAAATGCGAAAGCAATACGGACCTCTGTTATTCGAGTATCTGTATCTCAACGGATTCATAGAAGCAAACGACACACTACTATTCAAATGTCTACTATTCTCAAAAAAATTTCCATATCTTGCATCAAATTTCATGCACCAATCCCTTAATTCCTCAGGAAAAACCTGTACGGGAATTTCAGGAACAAAACTTTTCCATAGTGGCAACAATCCTTGAAAGAATTGCCGCGGCCATTCACTCTCTCTCCAACAAAATGCGAACCATCACAATCCTCACACTTTACATTCATTGGGCCAAGTCTATGCTCTTGGCCATTTTCATAAGATCCAGCGGCATACAAATTAACCACACCATGTCTAATAACTCTGTGTCTAATTCTATCCTGTTCTAAGCGCAACTGTCGCTCAAATAAATTTCTATTTCTCATCTGTTCTAATCGCATATTTCTTGACTCTTGTGACTTATTTTGCCACCTCATTCTTTCTCTTTTCTTTCGCAAATACTCAAGTCTCCTTTCTTCAAACTGACTATCACTCATACGGGAAGGCCCCGCAACCTCAAAATCCAAATTCACTGATCCCTGGCTGGGACCATTATCCACAAACCTTGGTTTTTTAGCAAAGTTATGCTATTCAAACACATCATAATTCCTAATATCTCTTTCATTTTCTTAATCTAAGATCTCAATAAATTCTCCAACATTATCAAAATCTAAAGCATAATCATAATCTCGAACATAATCTAAATCGTTTATAGAAACCATAATAATATCTGAAAATTAATTTAACTTAAAAAAACAAAATATTGAAATATTATCATGAATAATTCAAATAATATTTATTATCAGAACATGTATCCGTTTTAGCAAGCTTGAGATCACCAAATTAAATCAATAACAATAATTAGTGAAAGGGAAATTGCCGCAAAATTGGCAATCGACAGAAAAAAGCTAAGAGAATGGAAAACGAAATAAGGCGGCACAAAACGAAATTAAACGACAGTATATGAATGGCATTGGCATGCATTTTGCATGCAATTGGTTCGACAATTTCGAAATATACGACCACGGGTTTCGATTCAGAAAATCGTATGACTTGATTCAGTTCATTCGACATTAAAGTTGCCACCAATTTTCTTATTAATTCTCTGCATAAAAATTAATTGAAATTTTCGTTTAATAATTGTAATATCACTAGCAAAAAAGAGAAATAATTGGACAATTTGAAAAAGCGAAAGAAGAATTTACAAAAGCTTTTAATTTAAATACAAATTGGGAAATTAACACAAAAATTGCGAAGAAAATAGGGGTTGATGTGACCACTATTTATCTTTGGAAGAGGCAATTTGGCATAATCAAACGTAAAAGTATAACTTACTTAAACTTTATTTTTAAATTTTTTCAAGAAAAATTAAAAATTACACTGATACTGAGAAAATCGAATTTGTGAAAATGTTTTACCAAATTAAAAAAAACAAATCCATTGCTTAGGGATAGGAAAATTGCCGGCCAATTGGAAATTGACCGAACCAACATTATTAAATGGCGAAAAAAAAATTCTGTGGCATTAAAGAAAAATAGTGCAGTTTTATGGGGAAAAAATTCTCAAAAATTGTAAAAATTTTTCGTTCGCAAGTACAAAAAATGAAACGGAAATTGCGCGAAACTTGGGCAAAAATCGCGCAGAAATATACCGGTGGAAAAAGGAATTGGGTAAAAAAAATTACTGTCATAAGAACACAAACATCAAAACTATTTTAGGCGTTTTCAAAAAAAAATATTCCGTCCAGCAAAAACGAGAAATAATTGAATAGTTTGAAAAAGTTAAATAAGAATTTTCAAAAAAATTCAATTTAAAAACAACGCGGAAAATTAATACAAAAATTGCAAAGAAAATTGGCGTTAATGTAAAAACAATTTTTCAATGGAAGAGACAATTTGGCATGATCAAAAGTAAAAAATTATATACTGATTTAAATTTTTTTTTTAATTATTTCAAGGAAAACTAAAAATGTACACGGATACTGAGAAAATGGAATTTGTGAAAATGTATGACAAAATAAAAAAGGCAAATCTGTTGTTTATTGTTAATATATTTCTGTTTCGAGTTTTTTAAAAGCGAGATGAACGAACCATTAGTTAAAAAGGGAATTTTACGCCTCTGAACAGGGCTTTCGAGAATCCCAGGAAATTAGTCGATGCGTTCAAATATTAATTGGTTTTGTAATTTTGTCTAAAAACTGGATTTTTCTATGAATCAGGGCTGGGCATACCAAAAAATAAAATCCTAAACCCGAAACCCGAAAGCCCAAATCCGAAAGCCGAAAGCCGAAAAGCCCAAAAACCCGAAAGATCCGAAAGCCGAAAGTTTTCCAACAATTTTATTCGTATGCAAAATTTTAAATTTATATTATGGGCTAAACTTCTCTGCATTTTCCGGTGTCAAACTCAATTTTTGAGTAAAACACATTAATTAATTTATTGAGAAGGCTGTAAGTAAACAGGGTCACAGATAAAAATTTTTAAAGATTTAAAGGGGCCGGCGGTGCCGACAGGCGCCACGGGGGAAAATTTTAAAATTATTAACCAAATGCTTCAAAAAATTGTAATAATAGTATTTTTACTTCCGAGTAATAATAAGAAAAAAAATATGAACTTTATGCAGAAAAAGGAACATTTTTTTTTTTGAAAAAAAAACTAATCCGACCCCTGTGTAAGTAAAAAAAAATTAATAAAATATCTGAAACTCAAATTTATAATCGTTTCTGAAAAAAATTTATCAAAAAAAAATTCACTTATAACTTTCGGCCCAACACTCGGTTTTGCCCAAAACCCGAAATCCGAAAGCCGAAAGGCTCAAAAAACCCGAAAGATCCGAAAGCCGAAATCAGAAACTGGCCCAGCCCTGATATGAATTAAATAAAATTTGTTGGTATAATAAAATTAAAAATAAGAACAATCGGGTTATTTATTAAATTTCTCAGAAAAATGGATTTATGCCTTTCTCTTTTTTAAAAACCAATTTTGTCAAAATTCTTTTTTTTAATTTCTATTATTTTTTTTTTAATAATTTCTCCGGCAGCGCCTTTCGGCACCGCCAGTTACTTTATCTAAATCTTTCTGAAATAAGGCGGAAGCCCTGGAATTTTGCCCAAAAAGTTAATAAATTCGTAAAAAATTACAAAACACGAGAATAGGAAAATTTTTCTTACTTTTTCGGCTATAATTTTTGGAGACAGTGGTCATTTAATAAGTTTCCTCTTATTTTTTCTTTTTCTTCATATCCTCTTCTATTTTAATGCACATACTCCAACAAATTTTATTTCATTCATAGGAAAGACTAGTTTTTTATACAAAATTATGTTGTAACCAATTAACACTTGAATGTATCAACAATTTCCCGACATTTTTATAGGGGTTAGTTGAACGAAGAATTTTTCGATTGACATTTTAAAATTACATTCATAAAACAAATTGCATGTATTTTGTATAATTAAACATGTAATTTTTCATTATCTAAATTGTTATCCATTTCCTTTTCCACTGATAAATTTCATTCCGCAAAATGATTTTGCTTTTTCGAATATACTTGATAATTTTTATAAATTTCGTTAACTATAATAGGGAAGATAGTTAGAAATTAATTTTAGCACTATTACAAAAATAGAAGGAAAAAGTTTTTGAGTCCTTTTCTGTCGCTTTTAAAGAATTTGTTTATAATTCACAATCCTTCGTCTTCTGATTTTGTCATTATTATTATTTTTTTATTATGATCGACAAATGGTTCCATTTTGAAAATTGGGAACAACACGGGAAGAAATTTATTGGTGGAAAAAGAAATTGGGTAACAATTTAATAAAGAATCAAATCGATTTTAAAATAATTTGTTATTATATAAAAATATTCAAGAATTTCTATTTTAGGTAGTTTTAAAAGGTATTCGGAACAGGGGAAAGAGAAATAATTGAGCAATGAATTTTCAAAAAATTCAGTTTAAAAACAATGTGGGAAATTAACAAAAAAATTGCGAAGAAAATTGGCGGTAATGAGAGCAGAATTTATCAATGGATGAGACAATTTAGCATAATCAAATGGGTGCTAGGGCGTTTCTTAAACCCGCCACAATGGGCGTTTCTTAAACCCGCCAGGGCGTTTCTTAAACCCGCCAAAATTAAAATTAACGAATAATTTTACATTAAAATATTTTTTATGCAGATTAATCAGTAAATTTATTTTTCTTAATTGATTGTGCCAATAAGGTTAGCCGGAACTAGCATTTATTTGTCATATTATGTCTGTTATTTTCCAACATGAAAACTAAATAAATAGCTACCAAAATTTTATTTAATTTTACCTTAAGCTGTTATTAAATGAAGAAAACACTTTTATTCTTAATATTTTATTCATGTATAAACCTATTAAATTTTTTACTTTTGAAGAATTGGTATCAAATGATGACGCAAAAAATCTATTGACCAATACCTTAAAAAAGAGATAAAATCGAAAGGAGAGTTGTTGGAAAAATTGTCAAAAATTGGAGTCGACATAAGTTTTAGAACGCTCGAAAGACATATTTCTAAAGCAAAAAATCGAAAATCAACAAGGAAATAATGAGGACATGGAAAATGCTGAAGTAACACAATGTTTTTCCAAATTTGATAAGAAATTTCTGTTTGTCGTTGGTCATGGTGATGAATATCGCAAATACAAAAAAACAAAAGAGAAAGGTGACGCAATTTACATTTATTGCATGAAATTTGAAAGTTATAAGAAGCCAAATTCTGATAGGTTAGTTTAGGATATTTTCTTTTGTTTGTAAAAATGATTAAGAATTATTGCAAGTGCTATAATTCGAGAAGGACGATTTCCCCGACAATTTTGACCGTCCCCGACCCGATCCCCGACATTCCATCCCCGGCTCTCCCCGTTCCCCGACATTCTTGTCCCCGAAGGGTCGGGGCTTAACCCTACTACTGACCAATTTAATATTCCAGAAAGACTTCAGTTAATAAACGTGGAGCAATTAAATTAATTCTTCGAAAAGAACTGTCTTCTGAAGACATGTAATAGCCTATTATTCAAATGGGTAAAAAAATAAATATTGTTTAAAGTTGGCTAAGATTTCGAGACAAAGAAATTGGTATTATGCTTTTTGTAACTCACACACAGAAAAGTATCATACCTTCTGTTACAATTAGACGATAAAGGAATTTCAACACGGAAGGATAAAAAGATATGGCAGCAATTAGTTTGTATGAAATTACTGATTGCATTTTAACAAAAGTTCGCCGAGACTCAAATATTTTAAGTATTTTTTGTTTAGAATTTATTATGCTGGTCAGTTCATATTTTTGGAGAAAGATTTAAAGAAAATGAAATCCTATATTTATATAATCGCGAAGTATTTTGTAGTAATAAAATTTTTAAGCAATATTATGCACAATTTCATTAATTTTAATTTTGGCGGGTTTAAGAAACGCCCTGGCGGGTTTAAGAAACGCCCATTGTGGCGGGTTTAAGAAACGCCCACTTGGCGGATTTAAGAAACGCCCTGGCGGGTTTAAGAAACGCCCTGGCGGATTTAAGAAACGCCCATAGTGGCGGTATTTAAGAAACGACCCAGCACGAATCAAATGTAACATTTATATCATTTTATAATTTTTTGTTAAATTACTTTTAAGGAAATTTGAAATCAGATGCTGAGATAATCGAATTGTGAGGTAAAGGTTTTTTTTATCTTTGCTTTTTCTTCCAGCATGGATTTTTGAGGCCCTAAACAAGAATGCGACTTAACTTTTATCATATGGCACCAAAAATTAGCACTTATTTTATTGAAGGGACCCTGAAAATTGCAGGGCTTATATGTACGCTGTGACCCAAAATGATGTTTATAATTTTTGGCCATGTCAAAATATATTTTTTTAATTTGGATGGTTGTCGAGCAAATAAAAAGCTATCGGACGATATCGTAATTGTTTAATTTGGTTGCTTTTGAGCAATGTTAGATTAATTACGGGGCACTATGATTGATCCGGACGACGAATCGTCCGAACGACGATTCGTCCGCCCCATCAAAAAACGACGATTCGTCCGCCCAGCCAAAATCTACGATTCGTCCGCCAAGTAAAAAAGTACGTTTCGTCCGGAAGACGATTCGTCCGCCCAGCTAAAAAGTGCCAAAAGCATAAAAATTATTAATTTTTTTAACATTCGAATAACGAAAATGATAACTAATAAAAATGACAAAAGAAAAACCACAAAAGTTTAAAATAATTTTATGGTTTGTCACTTTTTTGGATGGGCGGACGAATCATCGCTTTTTGGTAGGGCGGACGGTGCTAGGTCATTTCGCGAAAAGAGCAAAAAAAAAAAAAAAATCAATAAAATTGGGCACTTCGCGACAGTGCAAAATTTGCTTTAATTCCTTACGATATATGATGGCTTGGAAATGTCCCAATTCAAAAAATATAGAAATTGATTTATATTCTCTCGACTGCTCGACAATCATCTAAATATACGAACAATTTGATTTATCATATTTAAATGGGTACCGTATCAAGCATATCCGGTGTTAAATAGTCCATACATATTGAATTCCAAAATCATCTTTTGTCTGGGGGTTTGGACTACATACAATAAGATTTATTTGAAATAATTTTGCAGCTGCTAGAAAATCAACATTGCTGCCCCACTTATGTCTTTCGGAGGCTGATTTTGCCGGCTCCTTATGATTCTGCACATATGAACGTATTATCTATAGAAAGATTTCGTTATCCAACCAAAGAAAATACAGTACCTCATTCCCACTAGAATCAAATTATATCAAACCGCTACCTTTCTTTATTATTATAACAGTTTCTGCACGAAATATAACTGTGTCCAATCAATCATTATTTAAGCAATCTGATTACCTGCAAAAATCACATTCCTCAAATTCAAAATGAAAGTTACTATTTTTTTGTTTCATTACTCTCTTTCTTCATGCTGTTGTAACCCCGTAGTCTTATTAAATTCCCTAAAAACTCTTAAAACTGCTCATACCGTATTATCCAACCTCATCGGTGCCGCCGGAGGGGCCTCATTGCACTAATTTTGGATGAGATTTTGTAAATGTTATCGGAAGGTTTCGAAGATTGTTTAACTTTCTAACAGCTGCGTTAAGATAACAATTTGTTATCGGCTTTGTTCCCGTTGACATTTTCCATTGCCGGTGGTTTAAAACCGCCTATATCTTCGATCTTTTTGAACGACTAACAAAACATCACCACGTTCATAGAATCTGCTTTCAGTATACAAAAGGGAAACAGAGAGAAATCCACAAAGAGGAAGAAAACCTTCCCCTAAGCTTGCTATATTGTTTAGCCAATGGAAAACGTTTAGACATGTACTTGTGTAACTGATTTTACACACAATAATGCTAATGTTGGAGCCATGCAAGCTCAAAATAAATTTGAAAATACTACTAACAAATTATTCTTTGATTAATCATATTCAATACAATTAGTTAAAAAAATTTAAATAAAATAAATAAACCAATCTAAATTAAATATATTTATTTTGCTTAATAAAATTTATTTGCTTTGCTTGATTGCTGTGGCATTGTGTGTATACGGTTAAGGGCCGAAACACACATAAATAATTAATTTAAATTATTTAACCCAAAGAGATACCGTACTGATGAGGCCCGGTCTCTTTTTGTTAAATTTGCACGTTTCGCGAAGTGCCCATTTTTGCACTGTCGCGAAAAGCCCCATTTTTACTCCATTTTTGCACTGTCGCGAAGTGCCCTTTTTGCATTCGTCGCGAAATGACATAGCACCGGGCGGACGACTCATCGCGTTTTGGTTGGGCGGACGAATCGTTATGGTTCCATTAATTATCTTTGGAAAATTTGTAAAAAAAAATGGCGGATTTGACAAAGGACCATGCACGCATTTTTAATGTTAAAAAAACTGTGAAATAGTGATATGATTTTTTATATGATAAAAAAGGCTAAAATGGAATAAGGAGATAATCAAGCATGTTATGTACAGTCCACATTTGCACGCGGGCGTTGTGGAACAAGCAAATGGGACGATAAAAAAGCGCATTTACAAGTATTTTAGCGAAAAAACATAACCAGCAGATGGGTTGATGTACCTGACAAGGTTGTGCACAACCTGAACAGCAGTGTGAACCGGATGACCAGCATGCGACCTGCAGATGCGAATTTTAAAAATGCAGCGTCAATCAAACCAACTTCACTGATGTTTTTTTCACGAAACTCGGTGGACTGTTGGGACCGAATCTAGGACATGCGAACAACAAGAACAACTCGTCGATATATATATTATTCTTTCAAGAGTGGTTCTATTACTTTTCTTTTTTGCTTGTGAGAATACTTTTGCAAAGCTTCTAAGTGCAAAATATATAAAAAAGGTGCAAATTCCTTATATAAAATTTTTTTGTTTAATCTCATTTTTATCTAAATCCTTTTTCCATCGATAAATTTTCTGTTGAAATGTTTCCAAATTTTGTGCTATTTCCATTTTTCTATGCTTATCATCGCCACTTATCAATGTTTGAATTTGTTCTTGTCTTAATTTTTTTATTGGTTTCTAAATAAATATTAATTTAAACAAATTTTAAAAGAACCCATTAAAATATTTAAATAAAATTTGTTATTTGGAATTAAAAACTCAAACAAAATTTATTTTACACAGAAATTACACATAAAGCATAAAGATATAATCGACTAAAATGTAGATGGCAACATGCAGACAATTAATATTTTTATATGAATAACATTTCCGTTTTTCATTTATGAATGTTTGACTTAAAATGCTGAAATATATTTTTTTATTAATATTTGCGTTTGTTATGCGAATTGAAGGAATTGAGGACAGTTTTTTAGAAAATTGATGGAAAAATATGGAGTCAACTTCACAAAATATGAACACTCAGAAAATCCCTCAAAAATATTTAAAAAAGGAACAAATTTATGGCAATAATGAAAATTATTGCCAACAAAATCTCAATCCAAGATTATTTTACGCAGATATTTTCAAATCAAAATATCGACTAAAAAAATATGTGGCAACATGTAGACAATTAAATTATTTTTTATATGAAATATATTACGTTTTTCATTTATAAATCTTTGACTCTAAATGTTAAAATTTCTTTTATTACTGATTATCATTTTCCTTGTAATTGTATTAGTTATTCGGATTGACGCAATAGAAGAAGACTTTTTGGGAAAAATATGGAAAAATATGGACCTTTCAACTTCACAAAATATGAAGACTCAGAAAATCGGTCGAAAATATATAAAAAAGGAACAAATTTATGGCAATAATGAAAATTATGTCCAACAAAGTGCCAATAACGTAATAATCAAATCCGAAAATTACAATGACGAAGAAATAAAGCCAAACATATTGAAAGACACAAAAAAAGAATTTATCGAACAAAAAGACGAAAAGGAAAAATTAAATGTGCCCAAAAAAGAGGTTGAAGAATTAAAGAACGAACTTAAAGCATAATCCTCGGAACGGGTCAACTGGGCGATGCCAACTGGGCGCCAGACCAACTGGGCGCCAGAGTCGGAATCATACTAATTAGAAAAATAGTCGGCGCTGAGTTGTCGAAAACATAAAGTGTCCAATTAAATTCAATTTTTGGAACTTCTATAGGATAGAGCGTCAATTTGAAAACCTAGGGGAACATTTGATGTTTTTTTTACTAAATTTTTTAATTTAAAATATTAATAAGCTGTTTACAAAGGTTGTTGAAGTCATTAAAATGAATATGACTTTTAGTTTGGCCAATTCTGAAAATAAAAAAATTTAGTTCAAAAAATCAAAAGGGTCCTCCCTATGTTTTAAATGGACGCTCTAATGCTAAAGAAATGCCCAATTTTTTTTTCTGTTTGTGCTGAGTTAAAACGGTGCTAGGTCGTTTGTTAAATACCGCCACTATGGGCGTTTGTTAAATCCGCCATATTTTACAAATTTTCCGAACATAATTCGTCATAACTTTGTTCAAACTCAACTAAATTAAATAATCTTGGTATCATCCCATAGCTTTGATTAGCTCTATTAGCCCTTCTAATTTTTTTAAAAATGATTAAGTTAAGAAAGTTGTGGCCGTCAAAGTGAAAAAATTGATCTTTTTTTGACCATATTTTTCTTAAAACTTAATCAAATTTTTTGAAATTTGGCAGATTAATAGAGCCAATCAAGAGCTATCGTATGAATCTAAGAATGTTTAATTTGGTTACTTTTGAACAAAGTTATGACAAATTATGTTCGAAAAATCCGTAAAAGATGGCGGATTTAACAAACGCCCATAGTGGCGGTATTTAACAAACGACCCAGCACGAGTTAAAACATTGGTAGCCATTGTAAAAAATTAATGGATCTAAAATAAGTTGTAAACATTCTTAAGCAGGGGTGCCATTTGTTCTTATTTTTAAAACCAAATCCTTATTTTTAACCTGCGATGTCCTTATTTCGGAAAATTCTCGATGGCACCTCAGTTATTAAGCTAAATAAAATTTATCACAATAGAAAATAAAGACCAGGGGTGGTCACGGACACCATTTGTCATATCCATGTGCCGTCCGAATTCTCAAAAATTGTTATCCGTATCCGTCCGTATCCGGACAATCTGCGGATTGTCCGTGCCCGTGACCATCCCCGATAAAGACTATAAAATAAATTAGAATAATAATTTCATTTTATCTTAAAAACGCATAATTATTTGTGGTTTTGTGCATATTATGTTTGGGCGCCCAGTTTGGCTGGCGCCCAGTTGGACTGGCGCTCAGTTGGTGTGCACACTTGGCGACGCCCACTTGGCAGCGCTCAGTTGACCCCCACCGATAATCCTAACCGCAAATATGCTAAGAAAATAAAATTTTCTTCTTCTGGTGATGATGACTCCGACAACTTGGATACGGTAATAAAAAAGAAAAAAAAATTAATGCGACAAAATGCAGGACCACTCAGTTCGGCGCGCTCAGTTCGACGCCAGCCAACTTTTGGACGCCATAACTTTTTGCGTTCTTTACGTTGTAACTTTTTTAAAATTTATCGATCGCTTAGATTTAGCTTATTGCTACTTTCTAAATACTCAAAGCTTTTGAATGATACCGAATTTGTAAAAATTAGTTCACAAAGAAAAAAGTTACAAAGCCCTAAACGAGTCTGGCGCCGAAATGAGCGCGCCGAACCGAGACCGACCGGACAAAATGGTTTAATTTTCATATTTTTTAATGGGTCCATTTTAAACCCGTTTAAAATTTAATATTTATTTAGAAACGAAAAAGAAAATTAAAAAGAATTCAAAATCAAAAACTGATAGATGATGATGATAAGTACACAAAAATTGAACTGATCAGACAATTTGATGAAATGAAAAAAGAAAGAATTTACGAAACAAAAAATGGCAAGAAAATCTTTCCAATAAATGAAACGGAAATTGCTCAAAATTTGGGAACAAATCGTGCCAAAATTTATGAATGGAAGAAAGAATTGCGTAAAATATAAAATATTATTTATATAATTTTCAATTTGCTTAGTTATTCATTCGTCTATTTTTCTAAAAAAAAATTTGTTATATCATTTTGTTACATTTTGAAGGAGAGACCCCACTGAGAATAGATGATAAAGCCAAAATGAAACTGATCATACAATTTGATCAAATAAGAAAAGAAAGAACCTACGGGTTAAAATTTGACAGGAAAACATATTCAAAAATTAATCGTGAAATTGCGCGAAATTTGGGAACAAATCGTACCAAAATTGATGAATGGAAGAAAGAATTGCGTAAAATATAAAATATTATTTATATAATTTTCAATTTGCTTAGTTATTCGTTCTTCTATTTTTCTAAACATTTTGTTACGTTAAGGGGAGACCCCACCGAGAAGAGATGATAAAGCCAAAATGAAACTGATCATACAATTTGATAAAATAAGAAAAGAAAGAACTTACGGGTTAAAATTTGACAGGAAAACATATTCAAAAATTAATCGTGAAATTGCTCGAAATTTGGGAACAAGTCAGGATCAAATTTTACAATGGAAAAAGGAATTGAGTATAAAATGATAACTTAATATAATAATGTTATTTGCACAATTCTCTATTTTACTAAAATTTAATAATCATTTTCGCTTAATTGTGTCCCCTTTTTAAGCAGAGACACCAAAAATAATAGATGATAAGGCAAAAATGGAGCTGATCAGTCAATTTGATGAACTGATGAAACAAAAAACATATGGTTTCAAATACGATAAAAACATAATTTCAAAAATTAAAACACGAATTGCACAAGATTTGGGAACAAGTCGGGATCAAATTTATCAGTGGAAAAGGGAATTAGGTAATGATTTAAACTGTCATCTCTTCCCCCTTCCCCGCTTCCGGTCCGAGTGTCGAACGTTCCGAGTGTCGAATAGTGTAAAAATTGTCCGAGTGTCGAATGGCAGAGTGTCGAACGATTTTTTACAGTTTTTAATAGACACTAACTTTAAAATTAGGGCTTAGTTTAGGCTTAAACTTAGGCATAAGCTTAAGCTCGACTAGGTCTAGGCTTTTATGTTTTCATTTTTTTAAACAAAAGCCAAATTGGCTTTTTCTGGGCCATTCGACACTCGGATATTTTTAACACTATTCGGCACTCGGACCGGTAGCCCCCTTCCCCCCCCCCCCTCAAATTTTCAACTAAGTCCGTTGACACTCAATTAGACTGACATCCCTACCGTCAAAATACTTCACCTTTCCAACGTTTATCGAACTCTTGCGCTCAAAGACATTTGCGCCCCAGCGAAAAAAAGGTATTTGCGCCCCGACAATTGGAACTATCCACTCATAGTAATAGGGCTATATTTTTTAGGTATAAAAAATCGTGAAATAGGCACAAAAAATTCGAAAATTGGCATAAAAAAGACACAAAAAACCCAAAAATAGGTACTAAAAATTGAAAAATAGGTAGAAAATTTTTACAGGGTAATTTTTTTGTCAAATCACCTTGCAATATATTCTTTTTTTCTAATACAAAAACACACGAATTTCAATATTTTGGTATTAATAAAAAATGAGACATGTTTTTTGACAATCAGACTTTTAGACAAAAAATTTAAATTTAGCGGCAAATATGGGGTATGAAAAATGTAAAGGCTCGTCCTTAGGGGTTTATTTTCGTATTTATGGCTTATCAAAACATATGGCTCCCCTGATTTAGGCACAAAAAACCTAGGCAAAATTGCTTTTGAAAACCATCGTGGAAAACTCCAAATCAAAGAGGGAAATTTTCTATGCTTATCTAAACGTAACGAGTGCGCAGAAATCTTAAGCATTTGCCTCGCAACCCTAAGAATAAACAAAAAATCAAATTTCCACCCCGCCCAAATCATAGCAGTCTTATTACTCCAAAAAAGGAAATATTAACTAATAATAAATATTGTGAGAGTATTTGAAATATAATAAGAATTTTCAAGTGTAAAAATGTCGTAAAAATTTAATATTTGTTTTCTATTTTAGGTGTTGGCTTTATAAGAAGGTATTCGGACCAACAAAAAGAGAAATAATAAAACAATTTGTAACAGTGAGAGAAGAATTTTCAAAGAAATTTAATTTAAAAACTACCCGGGAAATTGAAGAAAAAATTGCAAGGAAAATTGGCGTTACAATGGATTCAATTTATAAGTGGGATAAAAAATTTGGCAGCATATTAAAATGTTTCGTTTTTTTTTTGGAGAATTGAGACTCTGTCATTTTTTGTATTTGTCTTTTTTTGAAAAAAAGTTTTTGTTTTTTGTATTTTTTTGGTGTTTTTTAGAACCTAGCTTTTTCATATATTGTTGCTCATATTCACAAATTTTATTAAAAACTTTCAAAAGGAAGAAAACCAATTTATTTAATAATTTGATCAAGAATAAAAAATGGGGCTCGATTATTAATTCCGTGATTATGAAGCATTTTACAATTAACAAAAAAAAAAAAACTTATAAATGGTGACCAAATACATTTCAATGTTTTCTGGGGTAAACCTCATCCTTCTATCATATAAAATAATTCTATAATTGGAGAAACTTTTTTTTTGACGTCACATGCATTGACAGGCGAAATGCCGCTTTAACCAAGTACCCAAGCACGTAAGTATTGGTTGAGGTGGCAATGGCATTTCTCGACAAAGACTTTTATAAGTCGCCCCTCTCGATGGAGCTTTGAGAAAAACTTTATAATCTGATTAAATCGAACCAAACAATAATTTAACTTTTTCGTGTTAGAAATAAGTTGGTCAATTTCGGGAAATTTCGACCAGATTTCAATTCCCAATTCCTCCGAATTTAAATAAAACACAGCCCCATTGTTGACGAATCTCGCGACGGTCGAAAAACTTTGACACAAACCAAAAACGGTTTCGAAAATTCTTTCGGACCAAGCCGACCAACGATTAAATTTGCGACATATCGCCCAACAACATCGATAGTTTCGTCCACTGATGCCCAATTAAATGCACCATTAAAATTTTCTTTGACACGATCAATCGTCTTAAAATTTTTTAGTTATTTAATAAAAATATTAAAAAGAACTTTTTTATAACAAATTTGAGGGCAGTTTTTGCGCACCGTCGTATTTGTTAGAAATCATTCGATCGAAATATTTTTCGAGAAATCCTAAAAACCAAAAGGACGCTCGGATTTAACGCCTATTTCCAAAGCCAGCCGGAAAATGCGACACTGGAAAATGCGACACCGGAAAATGCGACACCAGGAAAATGCGACACCGGCGGAAAATGCGACACCAACACCAAACTTAAGGAAAACAGAAAATGCGAGACCAGGAAAATGCGACATCAAATTCAAATTTTAAAAATAAAAATAAAATATTTAAATTAATTACCCACATTTGAACATTAACTATGGTTATAAATTATTATTGTGGTATAGTTGAAATGAATGATTAATTAATTGCTTCGTTTTGTCATATACATAATTTAAGAGAAACGTTTAAAGATTTGGATTGGTCCAAATTTTTTGACTGAGCTTTTTAGATCGTTATCTTAGTCTGCACATCTGTTGTTTACTACATAATTTGGCGCCTAAAAATAGAGGAATTTGAGAACAACCCAGCTGATGGGAATAAGGGGTAAAGGAATGAAGCGTAAGCAAGTGTACATTGATCAGGACTTGAATCTCAATGGGCTTTATGCCTCGCGCCACAATCGGCACCCGCTACAATATTTGCGCGCAGTTGCTCATCGAATGGCGGAGCCTCTTTAAACTCTAATTAAAATTTAATCTTTAGATTATATCAATTTAAACGGCGCTCATTATTTTTAAATATTTTATTTTTATTTTTAAAATTTGAATTTGGTGTCGCATTTTCCTGGTGTCGCATTTTCCAGTGTCGCATTTTCAGGGAGCCATTTCCAAACTTGAATTTTTGCAAGATGTTTGCTGATTCATTTTCGTCAAAATTAATAAAAATAGCGAATTGAACACGAAAATAAGTTACAAAATGCTAAAATAAGCACAAAAATTGCATGTTAAGCATTAAACACAAAAATCCCGAATTCAGAAAAAATCATCATGGAAAAACTTGGGCCTAAAAGCTACAAAGCAAGTTAGAAATGCGTTTTTCATGCTTTTTAAGACTCCCCAAGTTAGCAAAAAAACAACAAATGCTGCAAAATCCGGGCTCTACAAATAACTTAACATAAGAATTTCGATTTGTTTGTTTTAAATAATTAAAATTATATTTCTCTCGGTGGTTTAGTTGTTATATGTAGCGCAGATTGGCACTGCGGTCAATCCAGCGGCCTTCCATGTGCTGTGTACCCCAGCATCCCATAGAAGGTTAGCTGTAGCTCAGTTGGTCAGAGCACTGCACGGAATGCGGAGGGCGCAGGTTCAATTCCTGCCGGCTGCTTAACCTTTTATATCGGGAAGAAATGATCCTTTTACAAGGTGCTGGTGCATTTCCTAAATTCCGCCACCCATGCGCGTTTTATAAATCCCCCATTTTTACTGATTTTTCGAATAAATCATGTCATAACTTTTCTCAAAAGCAACCAAACCAAACAATTTTGGTATTGTAAATAGCCCTTGGATTACTCTATTAGCTTGATAAAATTAAAAAAAAATGCATTCACTTTCCTAAAAGATATAGATAAAAAAGTGGGAAAAATTACCATAACTCTTCAAAAACTTAACGAAATTTTTCGAAATTTAGAAGCTAATAAAGCAATACAAATGCTATCGTACAATACCAAGATTTGGTTGCTTTTGTAAAAAGTTATGACATGATTTATTCGAAAAATCAGTAAAAATGGCGGAATTTAAGAAATGCACCAGCACCCTTTTACAAAACGGGCCCCAATCTATCGATTAGTGCCCCCATTCATATAAAGTTATTGAAACGAAAAAACATGCCGAAAGCTAAATAAATAAAAACGTCAAACTATTTTACGCGCTGATCACGAATCTGACATCCTTTTTTGACCAATTTCGAAACCTGACCTAAATTCGAACCAAAAGTCAAAAATTAATTTAAAATTCAACTTCATTTCTCAAAATCAATTCGAATGCAAGAATGGTCATTTTCGCTGTGTAACTCGCTTCTTCAATTTAAACTGCTGGCCATAGCCCATTAAGCCGCTTTTTTGAATGCCTTTGTGTTCACCAGTCGCTGCTGCCGACCTTTTTTTTTTATTTTCAATTGGTGGGGGGGGGGGGAGCGGCTGTCTGGAAGCTGCCGATTTCTTATGAACGCCGCCATTCTTAATCGTGAAAGGCGCTGCCAATGTGGGACAGAAATGCGCGCTCTACTATTTGAATTTTTAGAGAAATGAATTTTCTTCTTTTTTCGGTTATGATGCCCTGAAAATATATGGAATAGGAGAAAATTTCCCGCCTACTTTTTTGTAATTTTTTGGAATTGGAACTTAATTGAACACATTTAAGGAAACACGCCGAAAAGGATTGATGAAAACACTAAAATGTTGCTGATCAGACAATTTGATGGAATAAGAAAAGAATACGGGTGTAAACATGACAAGAATACATATTCGAAGATTGAAGCAGAAATAGCGAAAAATTTGGGAACAACTCGGGAAGAATTTATAAGTTGAAAAAGGAATTGGGTAACAATTTATAAAGAATCAAATTACGATTTCAAAAAATTGTTAAGAATATTGCATATTTTCTTTTTTAGGAAGTTTTAAAAAAAAAGTATTCAGACCTGCAAAAAATAGAAACAATTGAACAATTTAAAAAAGTGAAAAAGGCATTTTCAACAAAATTCAATTTAAGCCCCAATTGGAAAATTACTGAAAAAATTGCTAAGAAAATTGGGTTAATCAGAGCACAATTATTAAATGGAAGAAAAATTTTGGCCTTATCAAACGTAATATCTTAATTGATTTTAAATTTATTTATTAAATTATTTTTAAGGAAAATTGAAATCAAATGCTGAGATAATGGAAATTGTGAAAAAGTTTGACCAAATTAAAAAGGTAAGCCCACTGTTTAGTGAAAGAAAAATAGCCAACAAATCGTCAATCAAACAAAGCACCATGAGATTGTGGAGAAAGAAATTTAGCGGAATTCAAGAAAAGAAAAGTTGATTAAAAATTTGATTTTTGATTTTTTTTTAATCGAATTTAGGTTTGGATTTATTGAAATTGGTCAAGATTTTTTTAGGTTAACTTTGTCCGATAATTTCCGCCGATTATGACCCTCTAAATACGAATGTGATTTATCATAAATATGACATCAAAAATTAGCACTTACTTTAGGGTTCACGAAAGTTGCAGGGCTTATAAGTATTTCTCTGGCCACATAACAAAAAATAGCCAAGAAACATCTTGCACAACAAATGGTGCATGACAAATAATATTTATTTCGCTCTACAAGGGGTGTTTAATAAAATTTTGCGTAAAAGCTTCAAATTTATGCATAAAATTAAACCCAATTTCTCTTTCTGTAAATTTTGAGAAAAATTGCGGATGTATTCCGGTGGTGCCAAAAAACGCTACCGGAGAATTTTGAAAATTTATGGACGATTTGTTAACAGTTTTCACCACAGAGTGGTCTATTTTGAGTTCTATTTTCAAAATTCCAAATCAAATTGATTGAGTGTGCGGCAACCGACAAAAGCCGCCATGAAAAAAAGATGATTCTTTGTGTAATAAAATAAATGTATTTTTTTCGAAAAAATTAAATCAAACATGAAACTATTTACTTTTTTTATATAATAATTTTAAACAAAAAAATTGATTATATTATCCAAATATCTTTGAAAATAGAAAAATTTTATTTTCATTTTTTCCCCTATTTTCGTGCTTCATTTGAATTTTCATTAAAAATGTTTGTCTTTTTTCTTATTACAATTTTTAATTTTAATGCAATCGAAGGTATGAACGAAGATCCATTTGAAAATTTATGGAAAAATGTTAATCTATCGCCTTCTCAAAATAACAAGAATTCAAAAATTGGGCAACATTTCATAAAAAAAAGAACCAATTGATTTCAATAAAGAAAAATATTATCACAAAAATGGCGATAAATTTGAAATAAAAACAGAAAATTGTCATGATGCAGAAATGGAGGACAAAAAGCCAAAAATATTGAAAGATCCGAAAATGGAATCAATAGTGGAGGAAAACAATGAATTTAAGGAAATTGTGCCAAAATCAGAGACCGAAGGGTTAAATAATGAAGTAAAAAAGATATTATAATTTTCATTCACAATTTTAGTGAAAAGTAATTATACATTAATTGATTCGGAAGGCTTTTCTGCCAAAAATGAACTTATAAAATATTTAATACCTCGTTTCAGGTTATAAGAAAACCCAGGGAACGGGCATTGGGTTATCAGAGATGCAATAAATGTCAAAAAAAAAAATTCTAAAAATAAACAAAAAACAGGGGCTCCCATCAAATGTTCCAAAATAAGAACTTCAATGATCAAGAATAAATGTACAATTCGGCGCCACACGATTCGGCGCACAACCCAAAAATAGGAAAACTCAAAACAAAATTTTTTTTTGAAAACCTAACCTCCTAGTTTTTTGTTGCAAAAAATAGAAATTTTTAAAAATTAAGGTTAGGTTTTCAAAAAAAAGTGAGATTGGCCGACATTTTCGGCGTTGACTTTTGAGGCACTGACACTTGCGGAACGTCCAGCTAAAACGACACTTGCGGCGCTGAGTCAAAACGACATTTGCGGCCCAGCGTTCAATGGCCACAAAAAAATAATTTATTCATGTAACAATGCCTAATTTAAAACTGTTTAAAATCACGAATTTAACCTAATTACAAAGATAAAGAACAAATCTTTTTTCCATTTTTTATGCTTATGTATATCAATAGAAGCTACAATTTATCTCGCAATTTCTACAAATCTCCGTAACTCTTTTTTCCCACTTCAATATCCAATTATGAATAAATTTCGTTTTTGTCGTGCGTGCATTTGGATTAAAACGCTGCGCCTAAAAATTTTGACTGGGCGCCGCCGCCGCAAGTGTCATTCTGACTAGGCGCCGCAAATGTCTGCGCCGCAAGCACTACACCAAACCTGGCAAGAGAAACAATTCCTGATTGGGATAAAAAATCACCTCGTTGGAATCCCCTCCCCCTCTCCCTTTCCTCGTCCTCTCGGCACAACCCTAATATTTCTGCAACAGTTGATCTGACAAATGAGGGCTCATTTTTAAGAAGAGAAAATTTCTAAAATATTTAGAATCCGAAAAGAACATTAAGACGAGTACAAAACCGAACACTGAAAGATGATGATGATAAGCACATGAAAATGGAAATGATTAAAGAATTTGAGAAAATAAGAAAAGAAAGAATTTGCGGTTTTAAATATGACAGGAAAACAAGTTCAAAAATTGAAAGGGAAATTGCGCGAAATTTGGGAAAAAGTCGAAGTACAATTTATCGGTGGAAAAAAGAATTAAGTAAATATTTAAAATAATATTATAAATAATTGAATCATAAGTAGATGATCATGCTTCTAATTTTGAAAAAAAAAAACAAATTTTCTTTGAAATTTGTCCCATTTGTAAGGTGATACCCCAAAGAGAATTGATGATAAGGCAAAAATGGAACTGATCAGACAATTTAATGAGATAAAAAAAGAAAGAATTCACGGGTTTAAATATGACAGAAGCACAAGTACAAAAATTGAAACGGAAATTGCGCGAAACTTGGGCAAAAATCGTGAAGAAATATACCGGTGGAAAAGGGAATTGGGTAAACAAATTATTGCGGTACACTACAACTCGGCGCTCACGATTCGGCGCCAGCCAACTTGCGGGCGCCATAAATTTTTTCTTAGGCAACCAAATTTTTTAAACTTAATGTCTTTCGAAGGCTGCTTATGGACTCTATTAGTGCTCTAAAAATTAAAAAAATTTACCCACCTATAAGAAAGTTATGAACCAAAATATACAAAAATTCTGACTTTTTTGTGTTCTTAAAGTTGTAACTTCTTTAAGAGTTGGTCAATCGCTTAGAAATAGCTTATTCATACCTTCGAAACACTTAAAGCTTTCAATTGATATAGAACTTGTAAAATTTGTGAACAAAGAAAAAAGTTACAAAGCTCTAAACGAGTCTGGCGCCGAATCGTGAGCGCCGAATTGATGGTGTCCGAAATTATTGTCATAAGAACACAAACATCAAAACTATTTTAGGTGTTTTAAAAAAAAAATATTCCGTCCAGCAAAAACGAGAAATAATTGAAGAGTTTGAAATAGTTAAAGAAGAATTTTCAAAAAAATTCAATTTAAAAACAACGCGGAAAATTAATACAAAAATTGCAAAGAAAATAGGCTTTGATTTGAGCACAATTTATACGTGGAAGAATGAATTTGGTTTAATTAAAAGTAAGGTTTTTAATGTTTGTTTGTTTTTTATTTATTTTTTATTTTGTATATTTTAAGGAAAATTGAAATCAGATGCTGAGATAATGGAAATTGTGAAAAAGTTTGATCAAATTAAAAAGACAAATCCATTGTTTAGTGATGGGAATATTGCCAAACAATTGGCAATCGACAAAAGCACCATGAGATTGTGGAGAAAGAAATTCAGCGGTCTTTAAGGATAATAAATAAAAGAAAATCGCATTAGAAGACATTTTTGCAAATTGTTTTTTTAAGTTTCTGTTTTCGATTCTTTTAATACAGTTTAACTATTAAATTGTTATCTATTTCCTTTTCCACGGATAAATTTCATTACGCGAAATGATTTTGTTTTTTTTTGTTTGAATATTTTTGACAAAATTTTTTGAGCAGTAGAATTTGGTTTTTAATTAATAGTTCGTTCTTTGACTAGGGTTGGAGGGTCCGGGTACCCGATTACCATGATTTTTGAATAAAAGGAAAATTTTGAGGTGGTAAGACTACCGTTTCGCCATTCTTTTGCTTGGGTCCAAATATCGAGAATTTCTTTTAAATTTCATTTATTTTTTAAAAATTTTTCAGGCGGTGCCTATTGGCGGCACCACCGGCTCCCATTCGCTTAGGGTTTCTCAATATCTAACTCGAAATTCAAAAAATTTGTACTTTTTATGCAAAATTTTCTATAAATTAATTATTTATAATGGTTTTTGCTTTTAGAATGACCCAAAATTCTTTTTTTTGTTTTAAATTTAGTTTAGCCTTTACAACATCAACTTTATCTTATACACAAAAAAGTTAAACAATTTTGAGGTGTTTTTCTCATAAAGAAATAGTACAGGCAGAAAAAAAGGAAAAAAGAAATTTGATCAAACATCTCGCGCGAAAAAACGTGGACCCGGCCCTTTTGTGCTGAAACTCGAAACAAAAAAACCGGGCTAACCAAAAACCAAGGCTTCGCAATTTTTGTGTTAATTTCCCCAATTATTCTTAAATTGAATTTTGTTGAACATTCTTCTTTAATAATTTCAAATTGTTAGTTCTCTTCTTTGCTGGACGGAATCTTTTTAGAAGCCCTAAAATAGAAAAGTCATAAATAAAATTCGTGCTGGCGCGTTTCCTAAAAACCGCCACTCATGCGCGTTTCCTAAATTATTAGCTCACTAAATTTCAAAAAATTTCGTTAAGTTTTGAAAAAGTTATGGCAATTTTTTCCACTTTTTTTCGCCATAACTTTTTCAAAACTTAACTAAATTTTTTGAAATTTAGTGAGCTAATAAAGCAATACAAATGCTATCGTATAATACCAAGAATGTTTAATTTGGTTGCTTCTGAGCAAAGTTATGACTAGATTTATATGAAAATTCAATAAAAATGGCGGATTTAGGAAACGCGCATGGGTGGCGGTTTTTAGGAAACGCACTAGCACCAATAAAATTGTCCATCTCATTTTTTCACTTGCCACTGATAAATTTTATCCCGATTTGTCCCCAAGTTTTGCGCAATTTCCCTTTCAATTTTTGAATTTATTTTCGCATCATATTCAAATCCCGTATGTTTTTTTTTATTTTTTCAAATTGTCTGATCAGTTTCATTTTGGTGTGCTTATCATCATCTCGATTTTGTATTATTAATTTTCTTTTTTTTTGTTTCTAATAAATAAGAAAAACTAATCGGATTCAAATAGGCCCAAAAATAATAAATAAAAAACAAAAATTTTCCGATTTAATTGTTAGAGAAATGTTACCATATGAAACTTTCCGGAGTCTTCACCAGAAGAATCACGATTTATCTCTACATACTCGTGGTCAGGATTTTGCCCAAATATTTTGCTGTTTGATTTTTCACCCTCTTTTTTAGACATATTATTTTTTCAGTAAATTCATCGTTTTGATCCACAAATTATTTTTTTATGTATTCCAATATTTTTGGGTTTATGTCTACCGTTTCTTCACCAATGTGATTTTCTGTTTTTATTACTTTTTTTTTGGCATTTTGTTTATCATCATTTTCAGTATTGGCAATGGTTTCTTTTTTTTGAATAGAATTTTGTTCAATTTGTAAACTATCGCAGTTTTTTAAGGCTTGTAATTTAAAATTTCGCCAAAAATTTTCAAATAAATCTTCGTCAACTTCCTCAATTCCAATAAAAAATAAAATTGTCACGGATAAAATAATGTTTTTTAAATAATATAGCTTTAGGGTACAGGATGTTGCAATGAATTAATGCATATTTGTATATGCTTTTTCTAGTCTCAAATTAAACATATAAAATAACTCTATTAGAACAACCCCTCTATTAAAGCGACTCTTTTGTATGAGTGCTATGCCCGAAAAAAATCTTCATCAATTCCCTCGATTTCAAAGAAAAACAATATTATGACAAAAACAATAATTATCATTTAGTAAAGTCAGAAAATACTAAAATAAATTTATTGGAATTGGCAGCTAAATATAATTATGACATATATAAACTCTAATTTTCCATTTGTTTCATCAATAATGATTAAAAACTGCAATTCATTTTTTTCCGCTTCGTTTTCGTTCAATAGCTTACAGCATGCCCTAGCAATGCCTAGCCGAACCGCTTCGGCCTGCCCCCGTAATCCAATCGAGTTTTCAAAACTAAATGAATAGTTAAAATAAAAAAAAAAGTATGGGAAAACGAAAGAAAATTTGAAGAAAATATTTTTTTGATGATAAATTCTATTGTCAATTGTTTGGCAATTTTACTATTACTAAGCAACGGATTCGCCTTTTTAATCTGTTTAAACTTTTTCACATATTCCATTTGCTCAGCATCTGATTTGCTCTTTCCTTAAATTATTGTTTATAAATAATAATAAATGAATTAAAAAAGTTACGTTTGATTACTCCATATTCTTTTTTCCATCGAATAATTGTTCTTACATCAAAGCCAATTTTCTTCGCAATTTTTCTGTTAATTTTTATAAGTTGCCGTAAAATTGAATTTTTTGGCAAATTCTTCTTTAACTTTTTCAAATTTTTCAATCATTTCTATCTTTTGCTGGTCCGAATATCTTTTTAAAACACCTAAAATAGGAAATAAATGAAAAAATTCTTGAGTAAATCATATGACAAATAATTTTGTTACCCAATTCCTTTTTCCACCGATAAATTTCATTTCGACATTTTCCCAAATTTAGAGCAATTTCTCTTTCAATTTTTAAACTTTTTTTGTTGTCATATTGGAAACTACCTTGGGTCTTCTGTTCAATAAATGATTTATTGCTCAATTCGTCAGTTTTTTGCACTTTTATTTTGGTAATTTGATTACCATCACTTTGTCCATCAAAAGATTCTTTTTTTATTTCCAATAATTTTTTTGGCTTTTTTAATGTTCGATTTTTTGTTTAAATTCGGGTCTGGGGTTCGAATTGGCCTAAAAGATGTCATATTCTTGATCAGCGACCCCGAAAACTCCCGAAAACAGATAAAACAAAAAGAACACTCACGCTGAAACGACCCTCACTCTAAAATGGCCACGCTAAACTGACCCCTACCGGAATGTCGGTGTGTCCGTGGCGTTATGTTTTGAGTCTAGCGTTAAGAAATGCATTTGAAGAAAGGAAATGTTTGGTTTTGCTTTTTTCATTTTCATTTGATTTTGTACCGCAAAATCAGTCTTAAGGAATATATTGTTTGACTTATTTTTTATAAGGATTGTTATATATTATTAATGCTTGAAAAAGTATTTGTTATTAGTTATTGCTTAGGTTATTTTTTATGAAATGATTTTAGTTTTGTCATGAGGTCCGTTTCGGTTGTAAAGCATTGTTCTGTCGGTGTGTTTTTTTTCTTGATATTTTCAAGTACCATTTCATATATATATATATAATTTATTTAGAAACTTCTTTATTAATCAAAATTCAAAAAAGTTTTTATCTAAATTCAAAACGCTGAAAAAATGTTTCAATAATAAATTAAATTAATAAAAAAATTATACATAAAGAAATAGGGCAAAAATTCATTTTTTAAATGACATAAAAAAAAATGTGGTGGCGCTAATTAAAATCTAAGGGATCCTTCACAATTTTTTTGGAAAAATTCTCTTAGAGAATAAATTATCTTTTACCCATTAAGAAAGTTTATAAATTTATGATGAGAGCAAATAATTTTAATTCTTTAACAACCGCAATATATGAAAACAATATATCCTAAATACTAAAAAAAAACCACAAAATTTGGCTTAAAATTTCTAATACAAAAATGACAGAGTTGCAATTCTTCATTACCAAAATTAGGGGTACATTTATTGAAACGGTTTTCAAAATTTCATACATACGATTATTTCCTGTTATTTATTTTTTAATGTCGCGTAAGCTGTTTTTCCATCTTAATAAAGTTTTTCTGGAAGTGTTCAATTTTTGGGCAATTTGTCTGTCACTGATCAGTTGATTTCGATTTTTCACTTGGTTATACTTTTTCACAAATTCTTCTTTTTCAATATTTGTGTAAATTCTCTTTTCCCCTTAAAAATCAATAAAAAAATAAGTGTTTTTGGGGTTTGTGACCCCCCCCCCTCCCTAAAATTTTAAAAGTCTTTAAAAAGCCTTTTTTTTAAAATAATAATTAAAAAGAAATCAACATTAAAAAAACAAAAATTAAAAAAAAATCAAAATAAACCAAAAATTTTATTAAATTTAAATTTAAATCAAGAAAAAAATAAAATAAAAAAAAGAAGAATTTTTTGAGATTCATTAGAGAATATATTCCAACGAAATAACATGAAAACTACGAATTATGTGAAAATATCAATTAAAAAATTGTTATATAAAAATCATATATGACTAATCAAGATAAAATGATGTCATATAACGAAATCAGGTGTTCATGAACCATGATTAGCGCCCTAAAACCCAAAAACTTTTTTTTTTAATCTCATGGGGGTCGCAAAACCGAAAAGCACCAAAAAATGATTTTTATGAATAAATTTACGTTTTATTATGCTGCCCAAAAATGATTTTTATGAATAAATTTACGTTTTATTATGCTGCCCAATTTTCTATCCCA
Source organism: Heterodera filipjevi (assembly GCA_039877585.1). NCBI lineage: Eukaryota > Metazoa > Nematoda > Chromadorea > Rhabditida > Heteroderidae > Heterodera > Heterodera filipjevi. The sequence goes on along the minus strand of JBDPZO010000006.1, from coordinate 448,925 downwards.
ATCGTATATTGAGGGCATTAAAACGCCAATTTTTTTTGCAATTTTTTCTTTCATTTCCCGGGTAGTTTTTAAATTGAATTTCTTTGAGAATTCTTCTTCCACTTTTACAAATTGTTTTATTATTTCTCTTTTTTGTTGCTCCGAATACCTTTTTATAACGCCTAAAATAGAAAAAAAAAAAAAAAACTATATAAAAGTCATTGTAGAAGCTTCAGGCCAAGTTACAAATGCGTTGTTCGTGCTCATTAGCTCATACCAAGTTACCAAGTCAACAAAAAAAGGCATTTGCCTAAAATGACATCCCATTACCAAATTCCTTTCTCCATTGATAAATTTTGTCCCGATTTGTTCCTAAACTTTGTGCAATTTCCGTTTCAATTTTTGAACTTATTTTCCTGTCATATTTAAAGCCGCAAATTTTTTCTTTTCTTATTTTATCAAAGTTTTTAATTAGCTCCATTTTAGCATTATTATCACCCATCAATTCTCGACTTTGCATTCTTAATTTCCTTCTTGGATTCTAAAATTTTTTAATTCAAAAAGTTCACCCAAATATAAAGTTTTAATTCTGTTCTTTTATTACAGTATCAAAGTTATCGGAGTCATCACCAGAAGAATAAAAACTTCTTACCTCAGCATATTTGTGGTTAGACTGCTCTAATGCTTCGTTTTTTATTTCTTCAACTTCCTTTTTGGGCATAATTAGTTTTCCCTTAAATTCATTATTGTGGTCGACAAATTCTTTTTTCCTCTCTCTTATCTTTGTTGGCTTTATGTCTTCCACTTCTTCATCTTTTTGATTATTATTGGCATTTTGTTGGTGATAATTTTCATTATTGATATAAAATTGTTCCTTTTTTATATATTTTGGGGTGTTCATATTTGGTGAAGTTGAATGGCCCATATTTTTCCATAAATTTTCTAAAATTTCTTCTTCTATTCCGTCAATCCGAATAAAAAATACAATTACCAAGAAAACGATAATCAGTAATAAATTAATTTGTATCATTATTTAGGGTAAATTAAATGGCATTAAAGAAAAAAACCTTCAAATATATAAAAAAAAATTTCGCTGTCAACTCATTTTGCCACATATTTTTTAGTCGGTATGTGGTTCGGAAATCATCCCTTTTTCACATTTTTTTTTATAATTAAATGGAATAAAAAATTGATTTGGATTGAAATTTAGTATTCGGTCAAAATATAAAATGAAAAAAAACCCCTCCAAGTTTCATTCCGAAACCCCACAGACACCTTAAGATCTTCTTTTGAACGCATAACTATGCTTATTTAAGAAACTCTTTTATCGAGATTGTTGCTGATTTTGGCAGAAAGACCACCATATTTCTTTTATTATTTCATTAATAAATTTGAAAATTTGATATCAACAAAATTTAATTCATCTGAGTTTTGTTTTCATTTGACTTCATTAAATTTCCGAACAATTCTCGAATTAGAGTGACTTTGAGCAGATAAAAATATTTATTTGGTGTTTTTTTTTAATAAAAATGCATAAATTATAAAAAAATAAGAAAATTTCATAGAAGATTTTTAAAAATTTTCTTCATTAAATCAAAAAACATTAATTTTACATTTTTTTTTTAAATTTTTGACGAAAGTTTCTTATTGTTAGAGTTTTTTTTAGAAAAAAATGCCTATTGTTGGTTTATCAATAGCTTATTCAAAGCTTTTTAACTCATAGATCTTTCGAGTGATACCTAATATACTTGGCTCTATTGCAGTTTACCCCACCATAAAAAATTTACACGATCATAAAAAAAGAAGACACGACCATAAATTAAAAATCATATTGCACGTGTGCTTGATCTTAGTTTTTTCATGAAAAATAACTTAGCAATAACTAATAACAAATACTTTTTCAAACATTAATAATATACAACAATCCTTATAAAAAAATTTAATAAAATGGTTAAATTTTGCATTATCGATAGTATTTTTTTTATGATTGGGTAATTCTTTATCATAACTGGCACTCAATCGTCGGCACTCAATCGTGGTCGCACTCAATCGTCGGCACTCAATCGTGGGCACTCAATCGTCGGCACTCAATCGTGGGCTCTCAATCGACCCGGACCCCACCGGCACTCTGGTAGGGGTCAGTTTAGCGTGGCCATTTTAGTCGGGCCGTTTTAGCGGGGTACATGACAACTCGCCGACGACGACTCGCCGACAGACGACTCGCCGACGCCGACTCGCCGAGGGACGACTCGCCGATAAGATGACTCGCCGACGGACGACTCGCCTATAATATTCAAAAAAATTAAATAAAACAAAAGGTTGATTAAGACAGTATTTCTTAAACAAATTCAGCGCAAATAAATAATATGCGCCAAGTCGCGCAAGTATGTCATAATGTTTTCAATGAATAATTTTACTCCTTATGAGAATCCGTTCATCTGCTTATTGTATCTGGTCCTGTTTGATGGCCCTTCCTGGCTACGGACATTTTTTCAAAATACGCATCTATGACTTTCTGTTTCTTTCTCAAATCATCAATGAATCTTCAAATATGCGGTTGAGCATAGCCAAAAAATTTTAATTTCCGATTGCAAGCTTCGGCATTCCATTTAAACTCGTTGAAAAACAGAAATGCTATTATGACATACTTGCGCGACTTGGCGCATATTATTTATTTGCGCTGAATTTGTATTAGAAATACTGTCTTAATCAATCTTTTGTTTTATTTAATTTTTTTGAATATTATCGGCGAGTCGTCTGTCGGCGAGTCATCTTATCGGCGAGTCGTCTGTCGGCGAGTCATCTTATCGGCGAGTCGTCCCTCGGCGAGTCGGCGTCGGCGAGTCGTCTGTCGGCGAGTCGTCGTCGGCGAGTCGTCCTGTTCCCGTTTTAGCGTGGTTGTTTTAGCGTGAAGGTCGTTTCAGCGTGAGTAAGTTCTTTTTGTTTTACCTGTCTTCGGGAGTTTTCGGGGTTTTACTGAATTTTCGACTAAATCTAGCATAACTTTTCTCACAACCAACCAAATGAAATAATCTTGGTATCCTAAGATAGCCCTTGAATTGCTCTATAAGTTTGATAGATTTCAAAAAATTTCATTAACTTAAAAAAACTTGGAGCTAAAGAAGTGGAAAAAATTGCCATAACTTTTGAAAAGCTTAATGCAATTTTTTGAAATTTATCCAACTTGTAGAGCAATTCAAGGACTATCTTAGGATACCAAGATTATTTCATTTGGTTGGTTGTGAGAAAAATTATGACTAGATTTAGTCGAAAATTCAGTAAAAATGGCGGATTTAAGAAACGCCCATAGTGGCGGTTTTTAAGAAACGTCCCAGCACGTTTCTAATGCAACTGTAAGCAGCTCAGCCATCAGATACTAATTAAACTATATCCGAATTAAAGGAAGCAAAGTATCAGCACCCTGACTCCCACCGGAAAAAGCCTTAGTTTTTTAGTACCACGTTCAATTGAATCAAAAACCCAAATTCAATCACTGTGCCTAATCCCCCCAATTTTTCATTCGTCTGTGCCCGCTCTGCCCACGCCTGAGTCACATCTCTTATGAAGTTATAGTAATCCCGATTGTGTGTTCCGAAATTTCGACTTCTCTCATAATGGTTTCTAAGGTTGAAGTTGGATGTACCTGGCACGCACAAATGTCTAAAACTTGGATTTGAAAATCTAAAATAACAAATGTAGAAAATCAAATATTTTAAAATTATTTTTTAAAATATATTTTAAGAAAACATGAAAATGCACCCGGATGCTGAGAAAAAGGGAATGATGAAAAAGTTTCACGATATTAAAAAGGCAAATTCTTTAGTAATAAGAAATTGCCAATAATAATCAATCGACCAAGACACCATGAGAAAATGGAGAATTTATGGCAAAATATATCGAATGAATATAAACTACTTTTGAATATTTTAAAATTTATTTTATTGCATATATTTTCCCTAAAATGGGGATGATTTTCTTTGCTAAAATTAAAATAATTTTTTCTTGGAAATTAGTCAAATTTTTTCATTGTTCGTTTCCAATTTTTATTATAATTAATTATTAATTGGGAAAAAATTGAAATTTTATGCCTTTTTTATTGTATATTATTAAGAAAATTTTTCGACTTTCATTTAAAAATCTTATTACTTTAAATGATTATCATTCCCATCATGCTTTTATTTTTCATTGGAATTGACGGAATTGACGACGATTTATTTGAAAACTTATGGAAAAATTTAAATCAATCGGCTTTTCAAAATTCCGAAGATTTAATTGGAAAAATTTTCATAAAAAAGGAAAAAAATGATTTTCAAAATGCAAATTATGATCAACAAAATGACAATAAGTTCGTTATAAAAACAGAAAATTGTCATTTTGAAGAAATGGAGGACATAAAACCAAAAATATTAAAAGATAACAAAATGGAAAAAAGAAAGTATTTATGGTTTAAAATATGACAAGAAAACATATTTGAAAATTGAAGCGGAAATTGCTCAAAATTTAGGAAAAAGTCGGGATGAAATTTATCGATGGAAAAAGAATTTTGGTAAAAAAATAATTATTTAAAAAAATATTAAAGTAATGAAAATTTGAATCTATTATACTTTCCTATTTAGGGCTATTACAAAAATATTCGGACAAGCAAAAAAGAGAAATAATAGAAAAATTTGAAAATGTTAAAGAAGAATTTACAAAAAATTTCAATCTACAAATAACTTACGAAATTAATTTAAAAATTGCGAAGAAAATAAGCGTTGTATATAATTCAATTTATCGTTGGAAAAGAAAATTTGGCATAATCAAACGTAAATCTTTTTATTCGTTTTTTTTAAATAAATTAAATTAAGAGGCGCTGCGAACCTACTCAGATATGGAAAAAATAGAATACGTGTAAAAACATGCCAAAATTCAAAAAGCAAATCCATTGTTTAGTGAAAGAAAAATTGCCGAAATATTGGCAATCGACAGAAGCAACTTGAGAACTTGGGTGAAGAAATTCAGCAGCATTAAATGAAAATAAAACAACTGAAATCATATTTAGCTCCATTTGGCAGTTTTATTTGTTAAAGTTGAGAAATAAGTCTCTTTCCCAACATTTATATTCATCGCCTCTTTCTTCTGCAATTCATATACATATATTTTTTTTTTGTTTTTGGAATTTTACTTTTCTTTTGTTGGCATTATCATTCGAAAGCACTAATGTTTAATTCAAATTTGGTTTAAAAAAAATGGTGGACTAAAAGTGTCTAATCCGCTGTTCCCTTCTTTCCCGTTCCGAATTCATATAAAATTTAGTAGAATTGAGCCTGGCTCTGTTATTCGTCTAGATTTTTTAATTTTTTAGAAATGTCATATATTTCCATTTGTTTAACCTTATCATCATTTTGTCAAAGGATCTAATAGCATATTTTCCTCGGGTAAGGCAGTGGGATCAGGACCGGACAGTAGAAATACCCATCGAAGTTTTCTGAAAACCCAACCCAATTTTTTTTCTGAAAACCTACCCTATGGGGCGCAATAGAGGCGCAACTGTTGGGGCGCAAATGTTAGAGGCGCAAATCTTGGGGCGCAAATGTTAGAGGCGCAAATGTTGGGGCGCAAAAGTTTTGGTGCAAATGTTGGGGCGCAAATGTTAGAGGCGCATGTTGGGGCGAAAAGGTTTTGGTGCAAAAGTCGCAGTTCCAAAAAAAAAAGATTGACGAATACACAAAATTCTTATTTTATAGAACCAATTGAAAAACCCTCTAAATTTTTATTAATAAATTTTGGTTTTTTCCAAAAATAGGTTGGACGAATCTATGGTTTGATCAATTTTTATGCACCGGGCAGCGCCATGTTTTCATTGAAAATGATTATGTACTTGATGAAAACCCATAGATTTGACCAAATTTTAGATAAAATAAGTGTCATACAAAAACTTAAGGTCAGATTCATGTTCAGCTTTCTCGCAAACCCACCATAAACCTATTTTTTAGCTAAAATAACAAAGTTAAATTAGGGAGGGACACCCATTCTTAAGGATTGTCGATTCTTTGACAAGCTAACAAAGAGATGCGAAGGAAAAGTTAATCGTAAGAGGACAAACACCAAAAAGAAATGCTAGGGCGGGATGGGGGACACAACGCAAACCGAAGGCAAAAAAAAATTATCGTTTAATTCAAAACAACGGCGGCATACCAGTGAAAAAAGTATCGGGGGGGGGGGGAAGGCAAACAAAAATTTTTTGGCGCTAATTGCAAAGTGGCTGCTTTTGAAAACCATTGGGGTAACTCCTAAAAAAGTGTCTTCAAAAGTTTTTGAAGTTATTGATCACGAATATAATATTATTTTGGCCGACATTAAAATGAAAAAAAAATTGCAAAATCAAAAGGGCCCCCGCTATGCTATTCAAAATCAGCCGGCACATTTTTTATTTTTAAACAATTAGAGAAATTGAGACCAATTCATGTTGAAATCATTATTAATCAAAAGGCTCATCACAGCTTCTGGTTCATTTCCGCCGTCACCATTGGCTGGCAGTTGTTGCGGCTGAAAAATTTCTTGCGGTTGCTGCGGGGGCGGTGTAAAAACGTCAGGTAAAAGGGGGCGGCGTTCAGTCCTTTGAGGGATTTAAAAAATGGGAATACGTTGGATTGTCACGACATTTTACCAACCTTTTCCTGCTTCGTCTCTTCAATTTTTTGGGCCAACAGAAACAAACGAGAAAACCAGTGCTGCAACCAGCACAATGAAAACACAAATCACTCCGCCAATCAAGAAGTCCTTTTGTAATTGGGCTAATTTTTTTGGGGTCCTGTTTGTCCGATGGTTTCACAGTTGTTGTTCGTGTTGAGCTTTTTTTTGAGGTTGTTCTTGTCGTTGATGGTGTTTCTGTTGGTGTGTTGGTTGTTTCTGATGGTGTGTTGGTTGTTTCTGTGGATGATGTGCCGCACTTTGGACAACGTTTGTTCACCAATAGTCGAGTCTCCCACGCTTCCAATGGCTTAAAATTAGGTAGAAGTAAACATAAAGAAATGATAAAATAATTCAATAAAAACGAAGAATAATTGCAAGAATAAATGTCAAAAAGTTATTATTTTGCAATTCAATCCAAATTTACCGGTTCCGGTGCTCCAGCTACATCAACAAAAGTGATCAGCAGTAGGAGAAAGGACTTAAAAATTTGAAAATGCAAATTAAAATTTTTAGTTTTATTAGGAACTTCTAAATAATTTCTGATCCAAAAAACACAATGGTCTAGTCTTTATGCCCTTGTCTAAAAATGAAGGTGAGTCAAACAAATAATCCAAACAGTACTCGGATTTTGTCCTGTTCCGAAAACTAGTCCCCATAAGTCAAATTGAATTCCGGCGAAAAAGCCGAAACAGTATTTTTGTCCAAGTGAGTCCCGACTAAACATAAAAAATTGACCATTCTTGAACGGCGACAAATTGCCCAAAGACGCAGCGCGTTCAGACGGGTGAATGCTTTGCCCGCAAAACTGAAAAACAAAAATTTCAAAAAAACAATCCAACGACAATGATCAGATTGACAAATTGATCAATTAATCCGCATCCATTTTCCGGTCATTAGATTATAATCATTAATTGATTGATCAGGGGGCTTCAACCAAAACATATTGTTAAGGATTAAATGATGATTAGGAAATGATCAAGCACTTCAATCATCTCAATAAACCACTTACACTGATGGATTTGATCAAATGTCATTGTTTTTCTCTGCCCAACTACTCTCTCTCTCTATTTTTCCTCACTTTGTATCTCGTTACTCCTTTCTTTTCTCTCTTTCTCCTCCTTTCGCGTCTCTCTCTCTCTCTCTCTACCTGATCACATTAAAGTTGTAGCCGGTGGCCGAGTCGCCACACACTCGGCACACCCGTCGTTGTTGATTTGGGTCAATGATCGGCAAAATTGGAGGCGGTGATTGGACTCCATCCATTGAACACGGAGACACCTACAACAAAAGCGGATTGTTTCAGAGGTCAGGTCGAAGTGTCAAAATATGAATTTTGGGCTGAATTGGGTACGACAGAGCGGAAAACTGAGGGGCGAGGGGAAGAGTTGCAAAATTAAATTGAAAATAATTTAAAAAAATACTTTTTTTACAATTAAAAATATAATTTAAAACAAAGACCAAAAAAAATAAATATTTTTTTCTTTAGTTTTTTCTCTAATTTGTTCACAAAAATAAGGAAAGTATTTTTTTCTATAATTTTTTTTTACTATAATTTATTACACTGTGTATGTTAATCTAAAAATTAATTATGTTAAATATAACATGATATTTAATTTTATTTATTATTAAATGATTTTTCAAATTAATTTGTTTTATTATTTTAAAAAATTCTTTTGGTATTTAAAATATTTTTTATTTAAGATAAATATTTTATTTTTTCGAAATTTTCACCTTCGTCCTGTACTTGGCTTAGTATGCCGGCATGTCATCATCAAATGGCACAAATGCCATCATGTGCGGTGTGCCAGTTTGGAACATTTCCAGGGATAGGGGTCAAAAATTTTAAAAATAAAATAAAAAGATATTTGTTTTGTAGGGGGCCTACTGATGTGCCGTGGATGAAGCGTTGTCCAGCAACAACCAATGCCGGCCCCGAATGATCAGCCCTTTGCCGTCCTGGCCAGGCTCGTCAAGCGCTTCTTCCACACCAAAGCCGTCGTCCCAAAAAGCGCGACGATGAAGCTTAAACGACCAATATAAACATTTTAATAGACCGGGCATGGCGCTTGTCCCTCAAGGATAGCTAAGCCATTTTTTCAAGGACATCAGGGCATGAATTCATACCTGTGCAAGGGGGGGGGGGGTCAGTGAAGGGGTCTTACGATCGACTTTTACCCCCCCCCCCCCCCCATGAGGGGGTCGGAGCTTTTGAAAATTTAATTTGTTTACGAAATTAGCATAAAGTGCCATTTTTAAGGTTTTTTTCAAAACCCGACTTCTTACGATCGATTGTCTCGAACTCTTACGATCGACTAAGAGACCCCCCCCCCCCTTGCACAGGTATGAATGAACTACTGTAAACCCTTTATACTACCTCTTTCATTTACATGAAATGATTACACTGCCTCTACAGTACATTAATACAGCATTCTTTTGTGGTACCGTAATCGGTTGTTAAATTTAATAGTATGTTTCTTACCAGTAAAACGCCTTCAGCAGTGTGGTCACTTTGTTGAACGCGGACACGGACGGGCATTGCGCTGCGCTCCCAGCCATGGTAATCCACTAACAAATAATAAATGCCATTCTCCGGGACAGAAATTAAGACACTGAATTCCTTAAATTCAATAAATAATTTTTTTTTTTTTGTGAATTGACTATTTTTCGACCTTAGAGCGATCGTCAGTGCGAACCAGAGCCGCCTGTCCAATTTTTGTTGGCAACAATTCGGAAGGACTCTAAAAATTTAAAAGCCATGAAATTCACCATTCTCCGGATTTTTGATCGCATTCAGTCGTTTTTGATCCTTTCACGTGGCAACTGCACTCACGGCAGTTCGGATAGCCATAGAATTGGTCATCGCATCGGTCGCAACGGCGACCTGTGAACCCCGGTTTGCACAAACATTGACCGCTTGACGAATCACAAACCTATAGATAAAAAATTTTATTAAAACGTTCATTTCATTATTCTCATTGTTCAATGTCATAGGTTGGTATTTTGGCTTGGTTGAAAATGCAATAAATAGATTTTAAACCAATCCAAAACAAAATCTTGTACATTTAAAAATACCAATATTTTATCCAATCAAAATCTCTTGAATTAAAATACGAACATCAATAAAATACCAAAAAACATATTTATTGTATAAAACCCATACATTTAAAACCTAATCTAAAATCATGAACTAAAAACACAAAAGCACAACTTAAACAAAAATACCAAAATACTTATTTTATCCAAAAATTAAACCAAACTAAAAAATGCTAAAGCACAACTTAAACATCTATAAAATACAAAATACTTATTTTATTCAAACACATAATTTTAAAACAAACCACAAATCTTGAACTAAGCTACTAAAGCACAACGTAAACATCTATAAAACACCAAAATACTTATTTTATCCAAACAGAATATTAAGCCAAACCAAACTAAAAACTAAAGCATAACTTGAACATCTACTAGTATAAAATACCAAAATACATTTTTATACAAACCAGTACATTTAAAACCTAATCTAAAATCTAGAACTAAAAATACTAAAACAAAATTTAAACATCGATAAAGTACCAAATACATATTTTAATGTCGAAACAAAGGAAGTTTTTAAAGAATATTTTCTAATGTTTATATTGTATTTTTAAAATGTCATAAGTTTGTGAATTTGTATTTTCCTTATATTTTGGCTTTAAATCACAAGAATTTGTTTTTGTTTTGACATGGGTTGTGTTCTAATGATTAAAAAGGCTCTTGATTTGATTTATTTAAAAATATAACAGTTTGGTATTTTGAGATTAGTCGATAAAAAGTAGATTTATTCACTTGGTCTTCCGTTCCAGACGGGTCGCAGTCGCAAAACTCGCACTGCGGATGCTTGTAGTAGCCCTTCGCACACTGCTCGCAGCGCAAGCCACCAAATTTGCTTTTGCATGCACAGGCGGTAGTGTTCACGTCACATTCACTGCTGATTGAGCCTTGCTCGTCACCAACCACACGGAGGGCAATCTTCGTGTAAATTTAATTATTTTTAATAAAAAAAAAAATAAAAAAATAATTTAAACATTTAAAATGATTACTGTATAGCGTCAAGAAATCTTCATCTGCTGTAATGTTCGTAAAACCAGGCGCACATTGTCACAGAGTCGTCCAGCAAAACCATCCTTACATGGGCACTGACCGTCAGGTCTGTCGGGCTTAAATTTAAATTTGTTTTTTAATTAAATTCGTCATTTTCCAAAAGATTTATAATTCAATTTACTTCAAAATCATTATCTAGGTCTTAAATGTAAAGAACATATTAGTAGGGACGGAATTTTCTATGTCAGGATCTGGCACGAGCCTAAATAAAACAAAAAAATTCTTGAATCTTTGAAAAAATTCAAGTCGCTTTACGAATTTGCCGTCTAATATAATTCCAGAATATAACGTAATTTCGACCTAACTCATCAGACAAACCATTATTAAGTTTTAATTCGAAATCTTCCTTTGATGTATTGAAATGACGAAAATTCCACGAAAAGAGCCTTAAAGCAATTCTCACCAAACATTGGCCTCCGTCAGTGCCATTCACATGACAGTCACATGGTCGGCACTCCGGTGGATGGTAATAGCCGGGTGAGCATTGGTCACAAGTCTTAAAAACTCATTTCAAGACACTCTCATCCTATTTGAAGTGCAATTGACGACCTTCGCAATTCCTCGAATCAGGTCGGGGGCTAACCTTTAGATTAATCATCGAGCTATTTTATAAAATTGATTCACCCATAATTAATCTTTTTTTCAGGGAACTCGCGGATTTTAAAATATCATGTGATTAAATATTGGTAAAAATGTTAAAAAACTACAGATTTTTTCTAAATCCAAGTTAACCTTTTGTTTCAAGAAATCAATGTCAAAGCTTTTCAAAGCGAAACCCATTAGTAAGTCGTCAAAATATGAATAAACAAAAATTACGTTGGCACACATCCAACTCCGACCATTGTTTGCCAAAAGGTCTGTAGAAACGCGGCGTGCACTGATTGCAGTTGATGCCCTGTGTGTTGTGTTGGCAATTTTGACAGCGTCCACCACCAGAAAATCTTTTGTAAAAAAAGAAATTTAAAAATAAAATAAAAAAATTAATTCCTTAAATATAAATTAAATGCAATATGAAATTTAAATAATTTCTTTAAAAAATTTTGTTATAAATTAATATAAGAGTAAATTTAAAAAATTATTTTACTTTCCATAAATGTCCAATGACGCCTTTTTCTGGTCCAATTCTTCCTCATAAACGCAATCCGATGAATGACCATGGCAATTGCATGGTTCACACACGAACGGGTCTCCCTCATGGCTTGGCCGCCACTTTTTCTGCAAGTATCCGGGCTGGCACTGTTGACATTGATCACCCTCAGTGTTGTGCTACAAAAAATTTAACATTTTTTGCATTTTCAGTATGCTAAAAATCAAAAAAGAAAATGGTAGAAATTAAAAAAAAAAAAATATTAGAATTGAAAATATATGCTTTTGTCTTAAATTTATATAAAAGGTTAAGAGAAGCTGTAGTTTGCCAAAAAAATCACTCTATTTTTATTATTTTACTTTTGTTTTCTCGACTTTGCACAGGCAGAGTCGCGCGCGTGGTCTGCTCGGGTCTTGGGCCTCACAGTTGGCCGAATGTCCATTGCAAATACAGCGCCCAAACAGATGCACTTCCTTGATATCGTAGTAGTACTGTAAAAGGGAAATAAATTTGCAAAATGAAATAAATTCCTATAAAAGTTACGATCACTATGTTCATCGCTATACCGTTTCATGTTCGAACAATCAGGTATGAGCAATAATTAGATCCCGAAATTGTATAAACAAATAGAATATCACTGTTTTCCTTTTTTCTAGCAAACGGACATTGATCAGATCAATCGCCACAACCATTCCTTACCCTTCTGGTCACGGATGTGTCCGATGTTACGCCATCCTTGCTGTGCAAACCCATCAGATGGCCCTGCATTGTTTTCGGTTTCAATAGTCGCAGTCGCACATTGGTCGCCTTGACGAACTGCTTGAGCACCGGTAAACCGCCAAAATTGTTTTTGGATGCACTGTTGATGCCGAACATCTGTTGAACAGTGAGTGAGTGATCAGTGGGGGTGCAGAAAATGTAGTTCAAATAAATTTTTTAAAATTCTTTTTTTCTCACTCGGGTCTTACATCACGTACACACAAACTTACTAGGTCGTTTCCTAAAAACCGCCATTTTGTAGGTTTTTCGACAAAAACTCTTTATAACGTTGCTTAAACTCAATCAAATTGTATATCCTTGGTATGGTCCGACAGCTATTTGTTAGCTCTATTATCATACCAAATTTCAAAAAATTTGATTGAGATCTAAGAAAGTTGTAGCAACAAAAGTGCAAAAAATTCTATATTTCTCTCAGATCTTAATAAAATTTTTTGAAATTTGGTAGGCTAATAGAGCTAACCAATAGATATTGTACCATACCAAGATTATTTCATTTGGTTTTGTTTGAGCAAAGTTATGATCAGTTACACAAAAAAGTAAAGCCTTAAAAATCAAAATTTTTAATTTTGAAAATTTTCGGTATTTTTCGGATATATATTTCTTGTAAACTTTTTGGTATTTTTCGGTTACTTTCTTCAAAAAAAACATCTTTCGGAATTTTCCTAAAAAATCAAGGGTTTTTTTTTTTTTCTATTTTTTTCCGGCGGAATTATGTCCCGGCGGCAGTTTCGACGGCGGAGCTTGGTCCTGCTCCGACATTAGCGCGTTCAGTTAAGTTAACTAATGCTCAATTGGCAGTACAAGTCGGTCCGCGACCCCTGCGATGGGAACCCCGATTTTGGCCCACTTTTGAGAGGTCTCCCCCCCCCCCCTATTTAAAAAAAAAAAAATTATAAAAACTATTTTTTGTTCACACGCAAACCTCAAGTTGCTTCTTGTGGTTGGAGAGGACAGCAGAATGAGCAACAATAAAGCAGCGCATTAAAGGTGTAAAAATCATGTTAACGACTCTAAAAAGCATGTTACAATTTCATAAAATAATTAGAAAATGGGAAAATTAAGAAGATACAGGTAAGTATTCGCACGTCCCTGGGCCCGACTCTTACCCCAATCCGTTTTTGGTTTGAAAATTGACGGTCGGGGTCATTTTGGCGTGGCCATCTTGGCGTCGTTTGATACAATGGATATAACTTTTCTTAGAGGCAACCAAACTAAACATTTTTAATGTCATTCGACAGCTCTTGGTAAGCACTATAAGCCTACAAAATTCCAAAAGATTTAGTTAGGCTAAAAAAAGTTATGTGGAAAAAGGTGGAAAAAAACTTTAGAATTTTGAAAAATTTCGAGTTTTTTTGAACCTAACTTTTTATTAGGTGAACCAAATTTTTTGAAATTATATAAGCTTATAGAGCTCACCAAGAGCTGTCGAATGATACTAAAAATATTTAGTTTGGTTTTCTCTGAGACACGCCAAAGTGACCCGTTTCGTTATTGAAGTGTAACGAATTTTTATACATAGAAAAAACAAAGCAGGAATTGTTTTCCAGGAACAAACAAGGCGGCTAATTACGAAAAGGGCATTCATTTCATCCCAGTCCCGAAATGATTTTAAAATGTGTGACGCACAAGTCGCAATACAATCATTAGGGCATCCATTTATATCGAATAAAAATCGTGAAATTTTTAGGGTTTTGCCTATTTTTTTTTTGGGGGGGGGGTAGTTTTTGGTGAGAAGCATAAAAATGATATTTTTTGACATTATCGAATTAAAGAAAACTTAGCAATTGTTTTTAACTACGTTTTTTGTTGTTGTTTGGGGTTTTAACAACTATTTAGGGGAGTTTCTAGAAAGACCCGAACTAGGGCTGCCCGAAAAAACAATTTTCTTAACAGAAATTAGGGACGAAAATGCATGAAATATTAGTAGTATACCATACGCCACCTTTGCAGATGATTGACAGCTTACCTAATTAAAAGTGACAGCTGGGGGAGGGGGGCCACTAATTGGGGTGATGGGTACGGGGGGGGTCTGCTTGGTCAGCCCGTACCTATAGGCTACTTTTGGGGGTCGACCAATGCCTAATTAATTACTAATTAGACCCCCCCCCCCCCCCTAAAATTTTGCGGTAAAAAATGTAGGAATAATTAGGTGTTCGGTACCAAAATTTTGCGGTAAAATTGCATGAATGATTATTAATTAATAATTACTAATTGTGAATGAGGGTGCTTGTGTGAGGGAAATTTTGATTTGTCATGCACCAATTAATTAAATTTATTAGTCATTGAGTGTGTGAGGATTAGGCGTAAAAATCAAAAATGGAAGATGAGCTGAAATTTAAAATTTTAGGTGAAATGAGCTGCTTCAGAATTTATATATCCTATGGCATTTTGTTGCAAAATAAGTTTTTTCTAACTTGGTCAATTTTTTCTCAAGAGCTCTATTTGTTCTACAACAATTAAAAAAAATGCTAATCTATAAAAAAGTTCTAAATCGAAACTCACAAAAATTCTGACTTTTTTGCAATTAACTAATTGTAACTTTTTGGCGAATTAGTAAACGCTTAACAATGGCGTAATAAAAGCCTTAAAAGACGTAGCGTTTTAGAATGATACCAAATTTGAAAAATTTGATCCAAGTTAGAAAAAAATTATGAAGTTTAAAGTTGGCTCAGACGCAGTTGACCCCTACCGAATAAATTTAACCTAGTAAAAATCGGTAAATTTACTAGTGACTGCGAGAGTCTCGGTCTTGAGTCTCGATTCGAGAAAATTCTCGGGATGCGGGTTTTTTCCTTAAAATATGCGGGTAAACCCGTACCGGTACGGGTACGCGGGTGCGGATATTGCACCCTAGTTTAAAAATTAATTAGGGGCGAGGGGAATCAAAAAAAAAAAATTCCCCTCAGAAAGCGTATTCATACCGGCGTCACGCTTTCTTGGTGCTCCAATTATGACCGGCACATTGCCTTTGTACCCTTTGGCCCGCCATCCCGGAATTTTGCACTGCGCATATGGGCTCGTGTACACTTTGTTACAACAATTTTTGAAGGTGCAGCTTTGACAGCCTTTGCATACAGTACCCACACCGTTGTTGGCCGTATCTTTGCACACTCCGTAAAGGCCACAGGTGACCCCGGCCTCTGACAAGCCATAAAAGATCCTGTCTTCGTGCACCACCTTTCATGCGTCTTTTGGCTGGGAGTCCGTTACGATTGAGTGTCGTTATGGTGACCGTGAAGGGTCCACCCCACAAAGTTTATTTTTCTGTTGTTTACTCTGCGCCACTTTGTTGAACAGATTCAAAATCGTGTTGAGCGTGTTGTCCGTGATTTGGCGCAATGGAATTGGGATGTCTCCTCCTGTCAGCAGTGGACTTGTCTCATGCAGCCAAGATGAGTAGGCTCAATACCCGCTCTCGGCTGTCAGCCATCGCTTCATCGATGCAATGTTGAAAATACCAGCTAGCAAGGCTTCCGGCTATTTTGGCACATCACACATGCTGAATTTCGACTTTATTTGGCGTAGTGGAACTTGGCCACATGTTCAATGCTGCTCCCAGTTTTTTCACGTATTCTTTTGGCTCTATGGGTTGATGATGTTTCTCCTTCTCCCTGCTGAACGACGCCAGCAGCTGGTTGATGAGAAAGCCTTGACGAGGCTTTTTGGGTGGGTTAGAGAAATAAGTCATGGAAAATTAGAGGGATTGTTTTGGGGGACGGTTTTCCATTTTTTTTTAATCTGTCAAGAGAAGCAAAAAATGAATGATGTTAATCGAAATTGGCCAATTTATAGAAAAATTACGGTCAAAGGGGAAATATGAAGGTAATAGAAGGGCATGGGAACGTACGAAATAAATTCAAAAAAATGCATTTTTATATAATATTGAGCAAGGAAATTTTATAATTTTTTAAAATATTTAAATTTTCTAATCTAAACCAAGCTTGGCCTGAGAGCTGCGCACCGCCACCCATGAAGCACAAGACGACAGGCACCTAAACGGCTCGGAAATTAGTACACTTAAAACAGAACAACCTCAGTTCTAAAGACACCTGCCGGAAAACGGACTATTTAAATTTAGCAACCGCCCTGGTTACAGCAAAATATTTTTAATGAGATGGTCCCCATATGTATTTTATATAATACGGTCTCCAATTATTACATTAGCGGTCTATGGTAACGCAGAAGGAAAGACAAAAAGGGCGAAATCTGACAAAATTGAAATAATAGCCGAAATGGACGGGTGTACGAAATTCTTTATGCCACGCCCATCTCGAACATTCTATAAGACACGCCCATGGGCGACAATTTGGCGCCAAATTTTAGGTTGGCGTCATTCCATTAAATTCATTTTCATATTTCTCAATTTTCATTCGTCATCTGGCAGACTAAGAATTTTTATTTTATGAATAACGACCACTTCAGTCTTTTTAATACTAAAAGTCCAGAAAATGCCGCAAAAACGTCGTTCAAACATTGGTAGACAAAAATCAAAACGTACTAAGTACGGACGTCAACCTTCCGAACTGTGCTATGAGATATCAAATTCATAACCCATTCTTTTTTTGTTTGAAGGTTATGAGCCGAAATAATAATAATAATAACAACAATAGTTTAGAAAGAAGCGTATTGCGCCTGTCAACGTGGATTTGAAATTTTTCGTCAAGAACAACGAAAATACTTCAATGAGATGGTCCCTAAATTTTTTGATTCTTTAATTTTTTAATTTAATTAGATGAGTTTCGTCAGACATTTCCAAGCTACAACAGTGAAACAAAAAGGTGTATATGGCGCTCTCATACCAATTCGGAACAGCGCTGAGCTAATAGAAGGAAATTACGTACTCCACGAGTTGGCACGCTATATGTGTAACGGAAAAGCCGAAGGGTGCGATTTGAAATGTCAATTGCTTCACATTCTTCCAAAATCCAAGTATTTTCTTTCTCCAGTTTCAATTTAAAGCAAAATTTTTAAGTCCATTTCAATTTCGAGACTTTTCGAATGAGTTCTTTATTTTTTGCTGAATACTGGTTGTTGGGTGACGTAAAGAATCGCTTTTTATGTTTTGGAATTGTTCACCGTGATCCTTGCCTGTTTTTTGAAAATGACCGCCAGAAAAATGGTAGCGATAGGAATTTTCCCCGTCTTTCGTTCCTTCAACGATGAGGAGTACCATATTGTAATTTTATGAAGAAAAAGTGGGTATTTTAACTCTTACACCTTGTATCAATAATCAAGACCGTTTGTATATTGTTTTGAAAGTGAATGCATAAACGATTCATTTTTATTCAGCACAATATATACATATCTGGACTTGAGGAATTTTCAAGCATTTTAAGAAAATGTCAAATGAGTTACCAAGCTGTCATGTGATATATAAATACAATACAATGGGCAGCACATGTAGAGACAAGGGGGGATTGGTATGATTGTATATTCTTCCTATACCCTTGGGGAATTTGTTGAGAAATATACCATAATACTGATGGTATTTTGAGCAAGACTGCAAAATAATTACGGCCCTTCCATTTCTTTTGCGTATACAGCACACCAATGGGACCCATCTTTATAGTGGGGGTCTCTGTTCACACAAGCGCTGCTGGATACTGTAACTTTGTTGGTGAAGGTAGCTGATCACTGGCGAAGCAGCCCCGAAAGACTCGCTCGGTCCGTGGTTTTCTCTCAATATTTTGTGGTAATTTGTACGCTGTCCATTCTTCGCCAGCAAATTGAGCAAGTTGATGTAGCACCAGACTGACAATTAGCATCAATACAACGAAAAAAGGGCCCAGCAGATGGCTTGTTGGAAGGAATTGTCTTCGTCCGGTCTGTCTTTACACAATTGAATTAGCGGTGGAAGGGCGGCTGAGATTTGCTCATCAATTATAAAGAGAATAATGCCAACTTTTTTGGGGTACATATTATTAAAATGAAAATGAAAAAAAAATACAGAGTGCTTAATAGTGATGTCAGTGCTAATTGATCGATTCTTATCCACATCACCAGAGAGTCACATTCCGCCATCACAACCAACATTTTCCTCCTATTGGTACTGACTGGTTCATTGAATTTTATACACACTGCTGTTGTCCCATTTTTGATAAGGTCAAACAATGCCGCTTGGTCATCCCCACTATTGGTCAAATTGAACACGTAAATGCAATGTTTTCCCATATTGTTTGAATGTTATTCCGTTGCTTTCCGAAGAGTTTGCGAACCCGACCGCCTCATTATGTCGTTGAAAGGTCTAACATATTTTCTGTTTGGGTAGTCCAGATCATAGGGAGCCTGGGGGTATGACCGACCGTTGGCAATAATCGAAATTTCGCGCACATTAAAAGGCTGAAGTTGAATGGACTACGAGCATGGTTTCCAACATAATCATTATTTGACACCAGTTCCCATTGTGATACGGCGGGAAATTTGATCCATGAACAAATTGGATGTAAATTCGAACAGCCCTGGCTGATGAACATTGATTTCATCAATGTCTTCTCACTGCATACGTGCAGGTTTCACCTCTAATTTTCGCGCAATATCCAAAGCTAAGCCATCCATTAGAAACTTCTTCACATACATTTTCAATCCGACGACCTCAAAGCGGAAGCGAGTCCCAGATGCGAGAAGGGGTGCAATTACATAAAGTCATTGTCATTGGGCAAAATTTCAATGTCCAATTCGCAAAAATTAATTAATAAAGTGGTTGATTAAATAAATCGGTGTCAATTTTGGCAATGAATTGTGCTGTTTTGCTGCCCGCAAACAGTCTCGGCGAGCACATCCTGACCCTGCTTCTAGTGTGTCTCCGTATCACGTAATAGCCAGCAGCATTCAAATGGGAGTCCTTCGCTGTGGTTGAATAGAGAGTTCATGCGAAAAGTATGATTTAGGCCATCAAAGCGTTGCCATTGAATTTTCACGCCCATTATGCTCATTCGGATTTTTTTTATAAAAGTTTGTCCATCATTTGTATGGGTGATACCGTATCCGCATCATTAAGGTTATCCACTAAACGACCGTTCGCGTCTTCCTTTCGAATACGAAATTCATAAGCAAATAACACTTTGATAGGTCATTAAATTTTTGGCTTGAGTGAAGTTTGAAATGGTAAGGGTGTCTGAAGGGGTTGCTTGTAAAACTTCGAACACCTTTGAGGAAGAGACACTCACATTAGTTGGGGAATTCGGAAGAAATCCAAGGCATTGGTGATTGAGTTAACACTGTCGTTGTCTATTTTGTGGAAAGCCATTTTTAGTAAGTCCAAATGCGTCCAACCGTAAGCGCTTCCTTGATGGCTTTTGTTAGTCTTGCAATAATTGTATGGTGTCTCGGCACAAGTTTTCTCTTTCTTTTTATACCCATTCTTCCGCTACCAACCTGTTTGGGTAAGCCTCCTTTCTCCAGTACGGTATCAACTCCTTTCTTTCCCTCTGTCACCAGTGCTTCCTTCAGTGGCATTCCCTCATTTCCGACTCGTTCCAGCACTCGTTGTCCAGTACTCAACGCCTCCGATCCTACCGTTGTCCCTACTCGGCGAAGAATTGGTAGGAAAAAACGCCAAAGTCCACGAAAGACGTCCCAAACCCCAGCTCCCCGTTGAATACATCGCTGGAAGGGGCTGACCCTCTAAAGTAGTCGAATTCTTCCTTTTCGAGACCACTACCAAATTGTACATACTCATCAACCCCGCACTGCTTGGGTCAAACACAATATGAACCATTTTTATTTAAGAATACAAATGAAAACAAAAAATGAAAGCGATCAAAATTTATCACTTTCTTAATATTAACACACCGAGGGTGGTACCATAGGCGAATGGGACAAGCCGACCGTTATGCATGTTGCGCAACTCTATCTCAATTTCGTTTATTTCCCTTGGTAACACTCGTGCAAATATTGGTGTGTCGTATATCTTCTCATTGTATTCTCCTGGAATCGCACCACTGACGGACACAACGCGAAGCAAGGAGCTCAATGAATTGCCAATGATCATGTTCTCAGTCAGTCCTTTCGAGTAAACAGCAAAACTTGAAATTCCACCTCTCAAATCGACACCATATTTTGCGACTTCACGATTTCGAACATTCTGAGGATTTTCGAATCCGAGCATATAACCGAGTTGTGGAGAAAATGACAATGAGTGATAAACGCCTCATTAAACAAACATTAAATTTTTCAATGGTATCGTCGTATTGAAGCATCACAAGATTTGGTATGTACTTGAGAGGGTTGCTGTGTGCTGGAGGAGTTCGAAAATATACTTTCGGTGGATCTAACGTATGAATTTCCGCCGCTCGCTAAGACTAGTAGCAGGCTCACTGACTAATGCGGAAGCAACTGTTTCTGAAGGTTTTTAAATTCTTCTTTGGTAACGTTCACTAACTCTCCTTTTCTGTTGTCTTATTCGTTTCATTGTACCGTGGCCGTGATGGAGACTCGTGTAAAGGAAAGTTGGTGCTTAGTTATGATGTAGGTATGTGACAATTTTACAGAGGGTGGATCGGAGTAGACTTAACGGAGGGGAACTGCGGTTTCGGTTTTACAACTTTTGGCTTAGTAGGCAGAGGAGATGGTGTACGAGGAGGAGTTGTTGTTTTTGGCTTTGTTGGCGGAAGAGTTGGTCTGATGGGAGAGATGGTGTACGAGGAGGAGAGGTGGCGTTTTTGGTTTTGTAAGCGTAGGAGTTGGTCTAATTGGAGGAGGCGGTGGTATAGTTGGCTTTGTTGGCAGAGGAAATGTTTAATTGATTTTGTAGGCAGAGGAGACGTATAGACGGAGGAGGCGGGGTTTTTGGCTTGGTAGGCTGAGGAGTTGTTAAAGGAGGAGAGGGGTTGGGATTTTGGGCTTAATGGGTGAGGATTGGGCTCGATGGAAGGGTGGAACTGAAGGTTTGGGCGGAGACGGTGGACTTTGAGGAGAGGGTGGAGTGGAAGGAGAGGAGAGCGGAGTGATGGCATGCTTAGTTGGTGATATTGGAGAGGAGTCACTGGTTTTGGTTGTTGCTTCTTTGGCGGAGACGGTAGATGTTGGGTTCCCGTTTTATTAAGCTTTGGTGGAGAAGAAGTAACTCAGTAGACCTTTTCATACGTTTAGCTGGCGGAGAAGTGCAGAGGTCTTGTCCTATTACGGTCTGCTTCCAGCTCACGCTCTAGGGGCAGTAATTTGGCACCGGAATGAGCTGCCAAGGCAGCGACTAAAAAGTCTCTCAATTGTTCCACTTTCTCAGTGTAGCCTTTGGGACAGGTACTCGAATAATTCGCTGTTGGTCTTCTTCGGGAGCTTCTTTGTCAGTGAGTGAATGTCTATCCATTGGTCGTCTAATGTTCCAATAGTGGACCATGAATATGGATACCTAATGCTATGCAGTCCGCACACCCAGACCCATTAAATGTAAAGGCTTAGGAAGCCGAACGCGAAATTTATTCGGTTGATTTTCTGTAATCCGTAACGTTGCTAGGTAAAAACACAAAGAAACTGTTTGACGACATTATTATACCAATTTATTCAAAATAGAAAATTAAAAGGCTTTTATACAATTTGGGCTCAGAATCCATTCCCTTTCGGGATATCCAATATTTTACAAGCATTTCCGTCTTTCCATCCGCTCTCTTCCTTTTACGAATTATCTTTTCAATGCGGTAACTTGTCTCGGCGTCCTTTCTTACGCGCGCCAACTCCTGTTCATAGAAGCTACCCCTGAATTTTTCACCGTGGTCTCACGAAGTTTGTACCGAATTGGGCGCACTGCTTTCAATATTTCATCAATTTCCAGAATTTCATCTCCGTAATTTGGTAAGTATCCCTTCTCAAATTGACCCTTCTCCCGGCTCATGCGTACAAAGTCATTTTATGAAATCGGGGAGGCAATTTACGGCTAGGCAAGAGCTGGTAAATTCGTTCCAAACCTTCTGGGCATTTTTAAAGTTGACGTCTATTGGTCGCATCCCATGGAACCGTGATGCGAATGGTTAATCCCATCAACTATTTCTTGTACAGCATCAACCCAATTCATTGTCGTTTTTCAAGCAAATAGCGGTATAATCGTTGCTTAATATTTCTGATGGCTCGTTCCGCTACCGACGCTTTGAACAACAATGGACAGGCTCGTGCTTTTCAATTTCTTGTTCTTCAAAATATTCTTTCAATAATCTGTTCTTGAATTCGGTTCCTTTGTCGGAGAATATACGGTGCGGTACCATGGGCATTTGTTCTATAAGCTGTTTGAATGCTTCAGCATTTCTTCGGCTTTTTATTTTTCAATGGTACAACGAACAGACGTTTGGAAAGAACATCCACTGCAACAAGCAGTAACGATGGCCTCGATTGTGGCGAGAAGAGCTTGGAAATCAGCCAAATCCACTTGTACGTCGTCATAAAACCACAGCGATGGTTTTTGCCCGCGGAAAGTGAACGCGTCGAGGGCGCATCAACGTGTACTTCCGATGGCCTTCCAAGTAATTCTGTACATCCTTTCGTCGTAAATTTTTATTTTCTTTCTTGCTTCTTTCCATAGTGGGTTAACGCCTGCAAATGCAGCCGGCGAATGGGTCGTTGTACAGACGCTCTAGGGTTGTTTTGATTAATTCCATTTTTCGGGACGAAACACCCTTTTCACTATCGTTGGCTTCACCGTTGTTTTGGATGGTGTTGTCTTTGGGCTTTCAACGTGCCGTCCATGAGTACAAAATTGGATCAGTTTTAAGTTTGGCTTCCAATTGATTTGTTCCGGTGGTTTAATACCCGTTTTCCCGCCTCTTTTATCCATTATATACTTTATTGATTGGCGTACATTGCTGTTCGAAGGGACGACCGGTGTTAACGTTAATAATTTTATTGCCTTTTATGTTACATCCGTTTAGCATACCGATTGGCCTTGATGAATACGCGCTCTATACGTTCGCCCATTGTTAACTCATTTGTAGGAATAAATAAATTTGGATCGTACCGAATGTCAGCAGATGTAGTGGATATCCGCAGAAGTTGAGGGGACTTCTGCAGCGGGCACAGTCTGACGACTGCTTCGCTTCGAACGCTTTTCTCCCGGTTCCAGTGGATGATGGGTAGCATTCCATCGCCGCTTAATTCCTTGGGTGCGCCTGCGTTTTTCTTCCGGTTCTAGTGGCTGTGTGTAGTAGTCCATCGCCGCTTACGGCTCACCCGTACGGGTACTTGTGGAGGTACTGGTGGAGGAGGGAGGGAGGAGGAGGAGGAGGAGCGCGACGACTTCTGCTTCCTTAACATCTTGCTTTGATGTGATGGTTTTGGTTCCCATTTGGGCTCTATTTTGGGGACTGGGCGACGTGGGGGAGGTGGAGGACGAATTTCGATTTTTAGTTTACGACAAGATGGAGGAGGAGGAGGAGGAAAGTATGGACTGAATTTTTTAATTTTGTGGTCGTCCTTTTCGTCCTTCATTTACGTTTTGTAACATCTCTTGGCCGGTATGTATCCATTGATTCAATTTTGCGTGCATTGTCAGGCAGATCTCCATAATTTTGGGTGGAGCTTGTAGCTATAACCATTCTCCAACATATAATCATCACTGCCTCATCGGGTAGGAGCAGCAGCCGCCTCTGCAAGTAAGTTTCTGACAATCGGTTGTTTGGCTGTGGTAGATCAATTGAGGTCTTTGAATCTCATGGCGCTTTCTTTCGGCAAAACTATGGAAGAAACTCCCAATGCGCTTTGGGGCTCGCCGTGGTCTCGGCGGGCGAGGTGGGCGGGTGGACGAGGAGGTGGAGGCGAGTTAGGGACGCGGCGGACGACGCGGACGGTTATCAACGGAGGAGGGGAGGAGGAGGATGGGAGGTGGACTGGGGGGAGGGGAGCGCGAGGAGGACGACGGGGACGCCTCCTAGGCGGAGGAGGTGGAGGGGGTGGAGGGGGAGGACGGGATTGGGTATCCACTACTTCAGGCTCTTCCTGGTCATCAGCTGCTCGTTTAATAGAACACTTATTCCTTTCGTCAATTCAACTTTTGTTGGTCTATCGGCTTGCTCCTTTCTCAGGTGTAATAACGCCGAAGCTGCTGATTGTAATGGACATTCTTTGTTGATGGGTTGGCTCTCTCACCCCGCGCACGGTCCAAATCATGTCTTACTGCATCCATTTAATATCACCCGTATCCGAAGCGGAAGTGAGTCCCCGATAAATTTCTTGAGGTACAAGTACAAATTTATTCGCCATTTTACAAAAAGATGAATGAACAATATTTTTGAGTATTTATGTGTTTTTGGTCCACAAGTTTTGGCTAAATCAATTAGTACGGTGTTAGAAGAGCTGCAAAAAGTCCACCAAATCCCGATCCTTTCTGAACAAACACACGTTTAGCGCCGCGCTCACTTCTCGCTCTACTCATACATCGCACAAATCAGCATAAGGCATCAAACGTTTTTTCTGTCGGGCAGTTAGACAAAAGCGAGCGGCCACAATATTTAGACAAATTTCCACCAGCGCTAATAATTGTTCAGTGTTAGCTTTTCGTTCAATTTCCGGCTCTTGTTCGCGGATCTCGTCCTCGCTAGCGCACACAACCAATTGGCATTGTCTCGTACTAATTGGCCAATTTTTTGACTATATGGCTCCATTTTTAGGGATATCACTTATGCCCTGATCACTTCTTGTTCATCCTTAAATATTTTTGTACGAGGCGTAAAGCGGGGTCCGAGGAGGCATGCATATCAATCACCAAATCCCTAGGGGCGGTCGGTTGCTTTGCGGTACGCATCAAGGAAAAAGTCGAGCTTACGCGGGAAGAGTTGGACCCCTATATTCCGAATTGACAGCAACGAGTTGGGTGCTCGCATTAGTACCAAGTACTGAGCTGACAGGCGGGCTACTTTTATTTTCCGTTCGAACAATTTTGAGTAACAAATACAACAGCAAATTGGATGATGTGATTTTTTGGTGAACAAATCGACGTACCGCTCATCAATTGAAAGCATTAGGTCATCGAGAATGAGCAACAAGGGTTTTGCAAGCGTTTCAGTAGCTCTTCCGGCGAACACCACATATACATCAACCCCCGACTTTTGAAGAATTGGCACAGCGGGATTCATTTCACCGAAGCAATAAACGGAGACGGGTTTCGGGGTAATTAATTGGTCAGATTCGCAATAATTTTAACAAGAATTGCGTTTTCCCGATGAGGAGGGACCGGAAATAATTAGCCCAAACGGCAATTTGAAACACAAGTCTTTATTGGAGAATGAATTGAACATTTTACAAAAGTGATCATTATACAAAATAACATGAAGAATTTATTGATTTTCAAAATTACAAATTAGTCGTCGCTGCCTGAACACTCTGATAGAATTCCTCCGCTATCATGTCACTGTTCTTGTTTTTAGACGATCGATGCGACTTTCTTTTAGGCATTGGCTTGGTGTCCATCATTGTTGTAGCAGCGGAAATGCTGTCGTAGAATTCTTGTAACACTTGGTCATCGTTCTCCTCTTTGGCTGGCGGAGGAGGAGGTGGTGGTAGAACTTCAATTGACCGGTGGCGAATGCAACTCCACAGGTGTGTGGAGGTGTTGGTGAACGGAGGTGGCAGGTTTCCGTTCTTTTGCCCTTCTTTTTCTCATCAGCTGGAGGGTAAAGTGAATCAGTAAGCAACAAATTTCCAAGAACACTAATGGCAGTTTGGGCTTTCTTCACCGCTTCTCGTCCTGCTTGCATCCGCAAACATACCTGCCTCTACCAGGTCAAGCGCCACTTTTGCCTTTCTTTTCAGCCAGTCGCCTGCGCCTCTTCTTGCATTGCGTCACCCATCAGTCCCATCTCCATCAGTCCATGGCCATGTTTGCTTTACGTTTGACATTCAACTTTTCGGTTTGGCTCTCGTGGTTGGGCATGTGACGGGTGGTACATCCCCTAGGGGATGTTGAAGACGCGCGCCTTGTTCTTACCCGAAGAAACAATGGGCCGGCAAATCTAGACAATATCGAAGGGGACAAATTGCACTTTGCTCATACGCGTACACCAAATGGTGATGCCCTCCTTCGTGCATGGTGTCCACCTCCACCTCGGTTCCTTACCCGACGCATCGACCGCTTTCATCAAAAGGAATGAAGCGGGGCGTCGAGAGACGAATTCCGCTGATCGCGATCCCACTGGTGGTTACAGTGATGTCCGCTTCGCCAAGAATTTGCTGCAAAAGTCCCTTTTTGTCTTGGGTGTTGATAGCCATATTTGTATAGTAAATTTTTAACGAATGAGATTGAGAGTTCGACCGTTGAAATCCCGAGCTATTTAATAAAAATTCTGTGAGAGAGCACTAAAGTAAGCGTTGACAGTGTGAGGTAGGAAAGAGAATTTAAAATAGCATTAGGACAGAAAAGGTCAGAGAAAAGGGATTAGGGAATAGAACGGACAGACGAGAGGTTAGGGATAGGAGTAAATTTTTTTACAATTTTACCATAGTTATTTGTTTAATTTCACTCCCCCCCCCCTCCTTATCATAATTTGTTCTTTCAATTAGTCAGGGCATTTTTTTTATTAACCAACACCAAATTAATTAGTCAATTCACATCATTTTTGATCGTGTTATTCCGTTTTTTTGGTTTTTATCGTTCGCTTCTTCATCTCATCACCCTCTCGGTCATTTTGGCGGTCTTATGGCGCGCATCGAACTGCTGTTGAGCCATTTGTCGCAGGGCATTGACCAGCTCGGCTCGAGTGTTGAACATGCCGACCTACAAATTTAACACATTTCAATTTGTTATTGAAAGAAAACAAATTACTTACTTGTACCCCATGTTGTTGTACAATATTGAGATGGCTCGGAGTTCGGCATCATTCTCCAACAGT
>JBDPZO010000006.1:344426-421432 GCA_039877585.1 Heterodera filipjevi | reverse complement strand
TCCAACAGTTGCTCTAGACGCTGTTGTTCATTGTTCGGCTGATTGTTGCTGGTGTCGCGCACATTTTCTTGACGAGGGGCCATTTCTGAAACAGAAATATTTTAACAATACAATAATAGCAATGGAGAAAAGAACCTTACTTTTTCGGGATAGGAAATGGTTTTGAGAGAGTGGGCTGGGCGGTCATTTGGCTTGCTTTAAATATTCTCAATTTGACCTCATTTCAGCTGTTCAAATGTGCCAAAACAAATTCAAACTGACAAACAAATTGGTCAAAACAATTTCAGTCAATGCTTCGTCCGCTGCGCAATTTGCATAATCCCCAACCCTTCCAATCCTTTTCATGGGTATGGGCTTTTGGCGCCAGCGGGAAATTTGAATTTTTCAATTAGGAAAACTGTCACTCAACCGCTTGACCATCAAAACATTCGTTGGCGCAAAATAAGTGACCAATTTCAAATTAAAATTCATTCATGCAATTTTACCGCATAACCAAAACATAATTTTTATTTGTATTATAGATGAGTAATTAATTGACACAATTTTTGGTACCGAACACCTAATTATGCATACATTTTTTACCGCAAATTTTAGGGGAGGGGGGTCTAATTAGTAATTAATTAGGCATTGGTCGACCCCCAAAAGTAGCCTATAGGTACGGGCTGACCAAGCAGACCCCCCCCCCCCCGTACCCATCACCCCAATTAGTGGCCCCCCTCCCCCAGCTGTCACTTTTAATTAGGTAAGCTGTCAATCATCTGCAAAGGTGGCGTATGGTATACTACTAATATTATTTCCACCCTGGCGCCGAATTGAGTTGTCGCCGAGTTCGTGCATGGAGGATAAAATGAAAAAAAAGCGGCAATAAACCATTTATTAGCAAAAAGTTTGGCATTCTGTTGCTGCTTTTAAACTTTTTTTCTCTAACATTTATCTCATGTTTGCCCACTGTCTCTCTATTTCTATTTTGAGAAAAATATCCCACACTTCTATACTCACTAGCCCAACGCGCGCCTCGGCGCGCTTTGGGGCTTTCTTCCCTCTCCCCTCTTTCCTACACTCCCTTTCCCTCTCTTTCCTCCCCTCTCCTCTACCCTCTTTTCCATCCCCTCTTACCAATCCTCATTTTCTATCTTTCCTCTTTTCCTCCCCTCTCACCTAACCTCCCTTACCCTCTCTTTTCTCCCCTCTTCCCTTCCATCCCTTTCCCTCTCTTTCATCCCCTCTCCCCTTTCATCCCTTTCCCTCTCTTTCCTCCCCTCTCCCTTTCCCTCTCTTTCCTCCCCTCTCCCCTCCATACCTTTCCCTCTCTTTCCTCCCCTCTCCCCTTCCATCCCTTTCCCTCTCTTTCCTCCTTTCTTCCTCTCTCCCCTACCCTCTCTTACCCTCTTTTTCCTCCCCTCTCCCTTTCCCTCTCTGCCCTCCCCTCTCTCGTTCCATCCCTTTCCCTTTCTTTCCTCCCCTCTCCATTTCATCCCTTTCCCTCTCTTTCCCCCCCCCTCCCCCTTTCCCTCTCTTTCCTCCCTTCTCCCCTCCATACCTTTCTGTTCGGGTGATGACCCCGAGAGAGACATTTCAGTATTATTTTCATTATTCGTTGTAATACATTTCTCTTTCCCCCTCCCACATTGTTTTGTTAATTTAAGTGTGTCTGCACTCTCTAATATAGTGTTAGACACATCCTCCCCTCGCACATTGTGACCCCTGCCCATTTGGTCAATTCATTCTATTATTGTCCGAGTAATCCTCCGACCTCATATATATTTGTATTTGTCTTCCAATAAATATTAATTAAATTGGACTCTTTTCTGATTCGGCTGAGAGACCGAACAATTGGCGACGCCCGTGCAGCAATTAATTGATTGTTAAACCAAATTGGTTTACAAATCAAAAGCACGATTCATCAAAGCCGGGTTGGCATTCTCCGAAATCGGGAAGCATCAAAACAGTTAAAGAAACTGTTCGTTGACACCGAGTTGGTGCAACTTCGTCATAAACAGTCAAAGAAACTGTTCGTTGACACCGATTGGTGCAACTCTTCACCGATTATTGAATTCGGGTCGAATCAATAATCGTGTCATCTTCTCGTCGCGTCTGTTGAATAAGTAAAGAAAGATGCCTGCTCAGCAGGGCCCGGAAATTGACAGTTGGTGAAACTGCTGGCGGAACAGCAAACACTGATGCAGCAACAATCGCAACAAATCGCGCAGTAGCTTGCACAGCAAAATCCACTGAATGCTTGGGATGACAAAATGCAAAATAAATTCATTTTCACTGCTCAAAATTGAAATCCGCCTCAACCAAGAGCCAGTCCAAGTCTACCTCGACACCGGTTCGGATGTAAATATCATCGACGAACGGACTTATGCCTAGGTTGGTAAACCATCCATCAAAAAATGTGATGAAGTCGGGACGACCTTTGATGGAACAAAGATTTCATTCATTGGAAAAGGTATTGGCACATTCAAATTCGACACGATTGAAGTGAAGCAGTCATTTTATGTGGCGAAATCAGGCTCGCTTAATCTGTTAAGTTGCCAGACCATGGACAAATTTGGCCTGTTGGAGGGGTTGAAGCAGAAAATTGAAAATGTCGCAGTAAATCTGTGCAATTCCGGCCGCCCAAAGGAAGAGAAGATAACCCCAAGTGGCACAAAGCAAATCGTCGGAAGTGAAGCAAGAATTGAGGCATTGATAAGAGCCTTTCCCGATGTCATAAATGACGGGTTAGGACTCTGCACAAAGGAGAAGGCTCATCTGTCCCTAAAAGAGGACGCAAGGCCAATATTCCGAAAGGCACGGCCGGTGCCGTACAACTCGTTGGAAGTTATTGAAAAGGAATTGGGCCGATTGCTGAAAATGAACGTCATCAGCAAAGTTGATCATTTGAACTGGGCAGCGCCTATTCTAATTGTGAAGAAAGCGGATGGCTCAGCGAGACTTTGCATCGACTATTCGACGGGGCTGAATGACGCGCTTCTCGATTCTCAGCACCCACTACCAATTCCAGAGGATATTTTTGCAACTCTGAATGGTGGAAAGATCTTTTCGCAAATTGATCTAAGGGATGCGTATTTACAAATTGAATTGGACGAAGATTCCAAAGATTTGTGCGGTTTGGCAACACATAAGGGAAACTATCGCATGGAACGTTTGCCCTTCGGTATTAAGTCGGCATCAGGCATTTTCCAATCAATTATGGATAAGATGCTCGCCGGACTGAACTTCGTCGCCGCTTATTTGGACGACATAATTGTTGTCAGCAAAACGGTCGAACAACACACTCAACATTTGGAGGAAATATTTTCCCGAATCCAAACGTATGGACTCCGAGTGAAATTGGAAAAGTCGTCATTTTTCCGAGACCAAATCAAATATTTGGGTCAAATCATCGATCGGAACGGATGTCGACCGGATTCAGCAAAAATTCACGCAATTGAGCAAATGACGGCACCGAAAGACATTCCATCTCTTCGTTCTTTCCTCGGCATGGTAAATCATTACCAACAGTTCGTCAAGAATATGCGCTTCATACGGAAGCCGCTGGATGACATGCTGAAAGAAGGCTTTGAATGGAAATGGACAAGTGAGAGTCAGAGTGCTTTTCAAAAACTGAAGGAAGTACTGACATCCGAACTACTGCTTACACATTACGATCCTAAAATGGAGATCATTGTAGCAGCGGATGCTTCTGAACTCGGAATTGGAGCCGTCATTTCGCATAAATTTCCGAACGGACAAATCAAGGCAATAGCACATGCTTCAAGGTCACTCACCCCAGCGGAGAAAAACTACTCCCAAATTGAAAAAGAGGGCCTGGCATTGATCTATGCCGTCCAAAAGTTCCACAAAATGATCTACGGTAGACATTTCACTTTACAGACCGACCATAAGCCATTGCTCAGCATCTTTGGAAGC
Organism: Heterodera filipjevi; assembly: GCA_039877585.1. Taxonomy (NCBI): domain Eukaryota; kingdom Metazoa; phylum Nematoda; class Chromadorea; order Rhabditida; family Heteroderidae; genus Heterodera; species Heterodera filipjevi. The sequence continues at coordinate 417,514 of JBDPZO010000006.1, read as the reverse complement.
AAAAAGGGCATTCGGCAGTGCAGCGCAAATCGACTGCTTCGTTGGTCACTAACTTTGTTGGCATACGACTTCGACATCGAGTACGTCAATACCAAAGATTTTGGTCAAGCGGACGCATTATCGCGACTGATCGCCAATATTTTGGACAAAACCATGGAAATTTTGCCGATCAAATTTGAAGATTTGGTTTCAGAATCGAAAAAGGATTCAACCATTCAAACCTCTGAAATTCGTCAGAGCTGGTTGGCCTGATGAACATCGACTGAAATTGAAAACGCAGCAAATTCAGCTTTTAAGCAGAAGAAAAGCTGACCTCTCAATTTTGAAAGATTGTCTGATCTACGGCGAACGAATTGTGATCCCACAAATTTTTAAGGCTAAGATTTTGACGTTACTTCACAAGTGCCATCCAGGAATTAAGAGGATGAAGCAATTAGCCCGTCAGTACGTTTTCTGGCCAATGTTGGATCAACAAATTGAAGAATTCGTAAAAAATTGTGCACCGTGTCAACCGGCCTCTAAATCGCCAAACAAAACGGATTTGCATTTGCAGGATTTGCACTCTTGGCCAAAATCAACACGGCCTTGGCAACGAATTCATGTGGATTATGCAGGCCCTTTCTATGGAAAAGAATTGTTGATTGTTGTTGACTCATTTTCGAAATACCCAGAAATATTCGAAATGACAACAACACCAGTAGCGAATTCGCCAAATTCACAAAGGCAAATGGAATTGCGCATCTGTTTTCCGCTCCATACAACCCGATGTCCAATGGACAAGTTGAACTTTTTGTGGACACGTTTAAGAGGGCGTTCAGAGAGATAAAAGGGAAGGAAGTACCAAATAAGGAAGTCATTGATACTTTCTTGGTCACATACCGCACGACACCGAATGACTCGCTGCCGGAAATGAAATGCCCCGCTGAAATGCTACTCGGACGTAAGCCGCGCACGACGATCGACCTTCTCAGACCACCACCACCAAAACCATCCGAAAGTGATGATAAAATGGAAAATAGGTTCAATCGCCGGTTTGGCACCCGTCCGCACATTTTTAAGTCGCAAGACCCAGTTTGGGCCCGACACCGACTCTCACAGAATTGGAGAGCGGGCACCATTTGTGGATGCACAGGAGTCATCTACACGGTAAAATTTGCCGATGGTTCGACGAATCGCTTTCACGCAAACCAAATGAGGAAAAGGGAAATGCCAGAACCTGGCCAGGATTATTTAAACATTTTAAATGATTCATTCTATTATTGTCCGAGTAATCCTCCGACCGCATATATATTTGTATTTGTCTTCCAATAAATATTAAAATTTTGTTTTTTCTCCTAAACTGTCTAACTCTCTCCCAAAAGCCTCTCCACTGTTGCCATTCACTTTCGAGTCTCGATTGCCCTGACCATTATTAGCTATCTCACTCTCTCGCTCTTCCTCCCTCTCTCTCTTTCACTCGATGTTTCACTCTCTCTCGATTCTCACAAAACGATTGTCTTTCGACTCCCGCCGGGTTAGCCCTTCCCCTTCCCATCGATCATTAAACTGTTTCATTCTCTCTCTCTCTCTCTCTCCTCTCTCTTTCTCTCTGCGTCTCTCCATTGTTTTCCATTCACTCTCGACGCCCTTTCTCAACCGCTCTCCTGATCAAAACACCTTGCCACTGCTGAACCCGCTATTTTACCTCCAAACATCCCCCGGGGGTGGGTGTTTCGGTGGTCCGTCGTAACCATCACTACCAGCACACCCTATACCACCCACCCATCAGTGGGAACGTTTTTATGACAGTAAAAAAGGGACGAAACCACTCAAAAACCACTTGAAGAAAGAACATCCGGACAAGTTCAAGGAGAAAGAAGAAGCCGAACAAACCAAAAAGGAGGCAGAAAACAATCGGAAGAGAGCGAGAGAACAACAACCAAGCCTACTCCAGCACGGCTTTTCATCATCGTGCCCAGAACAGCAATCATTGAGCAAACGTCGGCCCGATTCACCATCTATAAATTCCAATTTTCAGTAAGACACCAGAATTTTTTGCCAAAATTTCAAATTTTTAGAAAAATGGAACACTGGCAGTGAAAACAAATTGATGCTTGAACAAAAAATTGCCGAATTCATTGCATTAGATTTTCAACCTTTTTCAGTGGTCGAGGACGAAGGTTTTACTAGGCTTTTGAATTTTCTTGCCCCTGGATACAAACAAAGGTAGGGAATCAAGCAAAACGAATTTTTTTGTTTATTTCTAGGGCTCGAATCCATTTCTCTGAGGCAATAATCCCAAAAATTTATCAAAGTCTATTTACTAAACTCAAGTCAAACTTGACAAAAACCAAACACATTTCATTTACAATTGATGGATGGGCATCAAGAAATGAAACTCATTCCTTGGTTTCTCTTACGGCACATTTCATAAATGAAGAATTTGATCCAAAATTTTACATTTGGAGGCAAGGCCAATCCTTGGGCGACATACGGCGCAAAACTATGTCGAAATTTTGAGGGTAATGATTATTTTATTGTATTATATGTAAATTGTATTTTTAGGACTCATTAGAATTGTTCGGCATTGATCAACAGAAAATTCACATATTTTTGCACGATGCGCAGAGCACAATGCAAGCAACTACACGCCTGTTAAATGTTGACAGTTTTGATTGCTTAGCTCACAAACTACAATTGGTTTTCGAATTTTTTTATTATTTTATTTATATTTCTTTTAGTCTGTCAATGATGGTTTAAAGACTATTGATGGCTTCCGTACAATAAGAGAAAGCGCCAAAAAAATTACCCGCAAAATCAGAAAAAGCCAAATTGCCAAGGACAGGCTGAAAGACCTTCAAAAAGTACACGAAATCCCGCAACGAATGCTAATTAAAGTGAATAATCGGTACTCTTATTATTATAGCCGCTTCATTTAGGACGTCGAAGTTAGGTGGAACAGCACGTATTTGATGCTAAAAAGTCTGTTGGAAAACCGCAGGGCTCTGTCAATTTTAAGTCAAGAAGAAAATCTGCCAAAATTTAGCGAAATGGATTGGGATTTGATATCAGCAATTGTTGAAATTTTAGAGCCGGTAAAAAGAAGACTTTAGGGTTATTTCCCTTTTGAATCATTTCTATTTTTCAGGTGTATTTAGCGACAAAGGAAATAGAAAACAGGCGTTGTTCTATTTCGTCTTATGTACCAATTGTCACTACAATCATTCGCCATTTGGAATGCCATAGTGGTAGAAGAAAAAGGCAATTTGTGATGGACTTAAATTCCGAATGGCTAAAGCCGGGTGGGAGCAATGGAGTTGTGTCAATTCTGCATTTCCGGGATTGAGTCACAATAAGTGAAATATCTATTTTTATCTTTTCAAATTGAAATTCAGGTGTCTGGGAGTCGCTACAATGATCGACCCGCGTTATAAAATGAAATTTTTTGAATCATTTTCCCTTAATAGCCATCGCAGTTATTTCGAAAAGACAGCTGCTGAAATGGCAATCCCCTCACCGGAAGTCAATCAAGACTTCCATCAAGAAGAATCTCCAGTTCATTTAGGAGGAATATTTGCACTTATGGCAGCGCAAGAAAGTCACTGGATAAATTAAAATATCTTATATTCTCATTTCTTTTTTAGACGTTGAACATACACTAAACCAGCCAAATCTCGACCTTGGTCCAACTACATCATTTCAAATGGACCAAAAAACTCAAGCGATCGTTCAAGTTGCCGAATACCTCGCGGAAAAACCGATGCCATTCTGTGCGGACCCATTTCACTATTGGAAATTGAAGGAAGAACAAGGAAAATGGCCTCTTCTTTGTCATGTTGCACGAAAATTTTTAAGCGCCCCCTGTGGATCAGTTGAAAGCGAAAGACTTTTCTCAAAAGCAGGACTTATATGTACTGACTTGCGAAACCGAATTAAAGGGAAAATATTAGAAAGCTTATTTTTATGCAATGTAATTTACCAATTGTTGATTTTGATTATTAAAATTTTTCATATTTTTATTAGAAAAAAAAAAAATTTAAATTTCCGATTTCCGAATTCCGAATTCTGACGTTTTTGGGGGTCGGAATTCCGTTTTCCGATTTCCGAAATTTTTTGGAGCCTCGGAATTCCGTTTTCCGATTTCCGAAATTTTTTTTGGTCGTCGTTTGACATCCCTGATGTGCACCATCATTTGTTGTTAATGATGATGGTTGGTGGTGATGGTGTGGTGGTGATTACGATGAATGTGTCCTTTCTCCCCCCCCCCCCCTTTTTCCATCACTTCCTTTTTTTGACTATGATTGTCCTTATTTGTAAAGACCCCCTTTCCAATTTTCTTCCACTTGCCTAGGGATGTGCGGGAAATGATTTTTACCGGGCAACGGGAATCGGGAACCGGGACGGGAAATGCACCCGGGAACCGGGACTAGGGGACCGGGATACGAAAAAGCCGGGAAATTTCCCGAGTCGGGAACTGGGAATCCCGCACATCACTACACTTGCCCTTATTTTTAAGACTGCCTTTTAGCATGGTCTTCCATTTCTCCTTATATGTAAGGACTGCCTTTTTTTATTTTATTTTCTTTTTGTATTTAAATCTAAGGATTGTCCTTTTCCATGTTCCTAAATTTGCCTTTAATTATCAAGTCTTTCCTATTCAATTTTCCATTTGTCCTTAAATAATAAGAATTGCCCTTTCTATTTTATTCAATTTGTCATTTTCATTTGTCCTTCAATATAAGGACAGTCTTTCTTCGTGGCTCCCCCCCCCTTTGTTTCTAATGGACACACACTGTTTTTTTTTCGAACCGAAACTGAATTTTCTAGGTTTTTGGTTCGGTTTGGTATGATTTCAAATCGACAACCCTATTTGGGAGTCTTGACTTTTACTAAGCCTTAATGACATATACAGGGCGTGATTTTGTTTTTCCCTCTGGGCCCCCAATTAGTGTAGTAGTGGTAGTGGTAGAGGAGGATCGAGAAAAAAAAAATTTCCCCGACTAATGGCATAAAAAAAAGCCTAAGAGATTCTTAAGATCGGACGACTTAATTTGGCTCGGAAAATTCTGAAAATTCATATTTTTGAACCGCACATATTCTTTACAAAGTGTGCTGCCACAAAAAAATGGGCAATTATAAACTTCGCATTTTCGCGAATTGCGATTGATTCCAAACCAAATTTAGTTGATTAATGACCAAAAATATTTTTAGCCCTCCCAAAAAAAAAATTTTTGGTGTCCAACTACCGATGGCTATATTGAACCGGAATCCATAAAAAAAATGGGATTTACACCATATTTACAATGAAAATACCGTATCCAACCCACCCACCTTCCATTTGATCGTCAAAAAACCATTGAAAACATTTTTCGCTAGTTTGATCATTTCTAATACCGTACACTTTCACTTCAATACAGTAATTTCAATTGCAAAACAACAGTATACCTTACCTTTACTGATTAGGTCATTAACGTTTTGATACCGTAAATTTTTGTTTTTCGGGTCCCCCTTTAATAATGCCTTATTTTTCCCCCACTCAGAATTGTCCAAAGTCGAGGAGCACATGCGTGTGTTTGCCGATGCCAGACGAATGTTTTGCGCTTCGAAGTGAGACTGAGACGGAAACGTCCGACTGGTACTCCAGCCTTTTGTTCGCCGTCATCTCAGCGCGGGCACTGCGTCTTGGCCGACCCGTATTTGCCAACGAATTTTTTGGTGAAATTTTCGCTATTTGTAAATTTTTTTAATTTGACATTGTATAAATTTAGAATTTTTTTTCCCCAATGAATGCGTTTGGGACGTCACTGTATGGCCAACACAGCCAAAGTTGAAAATTCCGCCACAAAACACGGACAATTCGCCAAACATTTGTGCCAAACTGCAACACCTGAGGCAGTGGTCTCGGTTTTCTACATACTTAAAAGCAGATATATTTTGTCTCAGTTTTACAGAAACAAATTAAAAAAATGTCTTTCAATTCGATTTTCTGTTTTTTTCTTATTTCTGTTTAATGCCAACGAACTTCTTTTTCCATTCTCTTAAAATTTTACTGTTAATTGACAATTTTTCAGCAATTGCCTATCACTGATCGTTGGATTCTGGTTTTTATTTGTTTATACTTTTTCATAAATTCTGCTTTTTGTTTTCAATCCAACTCCAATTTGTTTTTGCGATTTTTTCTTTAATTTCCCGAGTAATTTTTAAATAAAAAATTTTTTCGAATTCGCCTTTCACTTGTTCAAATTGTTTTATTATATCTAATTTTTGTTGGCCCGAATATTTATTAAAAATGACTCCTAAAGTTTGAAATATATAATATATTTAAAATTTATAGCAATTTTATTTGAATTTTTATTTTTATTTCAATTCTTTGTTTAACATATTTTTACCCAATTCCTTTTTCCATCTATAAATTTCATTTCGACTTTCCCCCAAATTTTGAGCAATTTCCCTTTCAATTTTTATACTTTGTCTGCGTTCATATTGCAAAACATAAATTTTTTCTTTTTTGTTTTTATCAAATTTTTGATTATCTCTATTTTTGCTTGTTTATTTTCTTCATCCATCAATCTTTGATTTTGTATATGTATATCATTTCCTAATTCAACCTTCTGATCAGTAAGTGCTTTATTACTCAATTCCTCTGTTTTTGGCGCTTTTCTTTTGGCATTTTGATCAACATCACATTGACCATCAAAGTTTTTTTTTGTTTGGTTTGTGTTCTCCATTTCTTCTGAATGGCAATTTTCTGTTTTGATTACTGTTTTATTGGCATTTTGTTGATCAGAATATTTATATTTCAAATCAGTTATTTCGTTTTTTATGATTTTATTTTCAATTTTTGGTTTATCGTTATTTTTTGAAGCTTGTAGGTTTATATTTTTCCATACATTTTCAAATAAATCATCGATTCCCTCAGTTCCAATGAAAATGGTGAAGAAAACGATAAAACTTTTTATATAATATAGCATTTTATAAATCTTGGCTTAGTAAAATAAACTATTATTTGAATTCGCAACTTAAATAATATACATATAAACTCTAATTTTTTCTTTTTGATTTTTATTGTTTTGAAAAATAAAAAATTTTTGCTCATTTTAATATTTCCTTTAAAATTTGTTGCAGCATAATGCAATTTAAAAAAGCACAAAAAATTTTTGCATGTTTCTGAGTTTTTCACCGTAAATTTCATTCAATCTTTCAAACTTTTCCACGAATTGGCGCCCATCTGATCCGTCGGATATTTTTTTCTAAAAAATTCTCCAATTAACCATTTTTTGAAATTTCCCCCATCGGCGCCTCTCGGCTCCGCCTGACACTCCCCTCATGTTTACTATAAAATTTAGTTCTATGTATATAAATTCTGTCAAAAAAAAGGATGAATTCTTACAAAAATTGCACCCAATAATTTGAAGGCCGTCACAAAAATTTTTCATAAGAGTTAAAATATTTTGATTAAAATTTTAATATAAAATTTAAATACTCCCAAACCAAAATTCTTATTTATTAATATGCACAAATAAAGAAAAGGAAAAACAAATAGGAAAAATGGTTATCAATGCAAACAAGTGAAAAACTATTGGCTGAGCCAAGAAAAAAAAGCAAAAAGCTATTTATTTAATTTTAATTTTTTTCCGAATAATCTTTTTTCTTGCTTTGCGTTCGCTTTATTTCCGTTTAATTCCACGGATCTTCTTCCTCCATCCTCGCAAGGTGCTTTCATCTATTGCCAATTGTTTGGCAATTTTATTTATTCATTTATTTATGCGGACAAACCACAAGGTACATTTGTACACTTATTGTGGTGAAATGAAGTCATTACAAAAAAACAAATGTAAATTAAACCATCATAAAATTACAGAATACATAAAATGAAGAACAACGAAAAAAAAATTGGATGTCAAAAAGTGTCAGCCCTAAGCCATTAAGGATTGGTTTCGTAAAAGACCCTTAAACTCTTTAATGCCATTTATTTCCATTGCCACTTTGGGTAACTTATTCCATTCATTTATTACCCTAATGAAAAAATTTGGTTTGCTTTTGGCCTTTCTTCTCTTATTTTGTAAAAGCAATGGTTTTCTTTTTGACCGTATTGTCTTAGTAAAAAACACTTCAGGATCAAGGTGGGTTAGTCGGTTTAAGATCTTATATGCCATAATCAAATCTGTAAGATTCCTTCTACACTCTAGCTTTTCTAAACCGCAGATTTTTAATCTTTCTTCATATGGACGCTTGATCAGTCCGGCTCTTTTGAATACAATTCGGGTGAAATATTTTTGAATTTTTTCAATTTTATCAATTTTTCCCCGCTTTTGAGGATTCCATATTTCTGTTGCATATTCAAGGCAAGGCCTGACATATATTTTATATGCGTTAATTAGTAGTAGTTCAAGCAAAACAACGGATTTGCCTTTTTTATTTTGTTAAACCGTTTCACAATTTCCATTATCTCAATATTCGATTTGCATTTTCCTAAAATATAATCTTAATATATATATAAAATTAAATAAATCTTACGTTTAATTCTCATGCCAAATTGTCTCTTCCATTGATAAATTGTTTTTACATTATCGCCAATCTTCTTCGCTATTTTGGTGTTCATTTCCCAAGATGTATTTAAATTAAAAGCTTTTGTAAATTCTTTTTGCTTTTTCAAATTGTCCAATTATTTCTCTTTTTTGATGGTCTCAATACTACTTTTTTAAAACAACTAAAATAGAAAATTCATATAAAAATTTCTGGAATATTCTTATGGCAGTGTTTTTTGTCACCCAATTCCTTTTTCCACTCATAAATTTTGTATCGAATTGTCCCCAAATTTTGCAATTTCCTTTTATATTTTGAAATACTGTCTTTTATCACATTTGAAACCATAAATTTTTTCTTTTCTTATTTTATCAAATTGTCTAATCAATTCCATTTTTGTGTGATTAATATCATCATCTATGAATGTTCGCTTTTGCACTTGTTTATTTTTTCTTTTTCGTTTCTAAATAAATATAATCTTAATTAAATTTCTAATGGACCCATAAGAGAAAAAATAAAAAACAAAAATGACAGATAATTTGTTATATACAATAGAATTTCTTTGCTTATGTTACCGTATCAAAATTATCGGAGTCATCATCAAAAGAAGGAAAAAAAAACTCCACTTAAGAGAAACTGTCAAAAAATGTGTTTATTGTAAAAATTCACATGTTGGGATCACTGTTTTTCATAATTTTTGAATTTAACCGTACTGATTTTTGGGAAACAATTTAAAAAATATTTAAAATGCCTGTTATGAGTATGGCAAATGGGGTTTTCGGTAAAACGGTAACGGTAAACCGGTAATTACCGCTTTACCGAAAATTTACCGAAATTTGCCCAAAATCCTTTTCGGTAAAACGGTAACGGTAAACCGGTAATTACCGGCTCGGTAAATCGGTAATTTACCGTTTTACCGTTACCGTGCCGAACACTAGTTATGAGAGGGATGGGGAATGAATGTAATCCAAGCAAAAATATTGAGAAATAATGCTTTTGCCGCCACACCAAATTACCATTGGGATGATTACTTAAAAAATATAAATTTATAGCGAATTTTCCCTCAAAATTCCCTTTTTCTCTAGTTTTTCTCAACAATTTCTTACTCAGGAGTCCATTCTTACTACTGCTTATTTGGTACCGGTTAGTACCGGTAACGCCGGTAGTGAAATGCCGGTTCCGGCACTTCACTTTTTTTAAAACGGTACCGGTACCAGTACCGGTACCGGCCTACCCTACTTTTTCTGATAGAAGGTCTGGGTCTTTTATTGTTCAGCTCCTAAAAGATGTCAGGTAATGAAGGGAAGACTTCTATTTTCAACCCTCCTAAAAAGGGGTGTTCAAAATTTTTAAATGAAAAAGGTGTAGAAAATTTAACTAAATACATATGTATAAACAAATGAGAATGTTTTAAATTTATGCCATTATTCGATTTGTTATTTTATAATCAATTATTGATTGTCACAAAAAATAAAAAATTTTGTGTATATTATTGCTAATATTCTTATCTAAAGAAAGTTATTTTCCGCATTTCCTTATTATTTTAATCGTTTAGAATGATTATCATTCCCATCATGCTTTTATTTTTCATTGGAATTGACGGAATTGACGAAGAATTATTTGAAAATTTATTAAAAAATCTAAATCAACCGGATTCAAAAAATTGCCAGGATTCAAAAATTGGAAAAACTTTCATAAAAAAGGAAAAAAATTATATTAAAAATGCAAATTATGATCTACAAAATGGCAATAAGATGGTAATAAAAACAGAAAATTGTCATTATGAAGAAATGGAGGACATAAAGCCAAAAATATTAAAAGACTCTAAAATGAAATCAATAGCGGAGGAAAACAATGAGTTTACTGCAAAAATAATTGTGCCAAAATCAGAGGCCGAAATAATGAAGAATGAAATAATTGGGCCTACTTCTGATCAGAAATCTGCTAGCCAAAAAGTCAGTTTTTTGGTTAAAAATTAAAAAAAGAAATAAATTTTAGAACACGAAACGAAAACTTGGACAAAAAAAGAATCGGAAATTGATGGATGAAGACAAGCACTCAAAAATGGTGATAATCAAACAATTTGACAAAATAAAAAAAGAAAGAATTTATGGTTTAAAATATGATAAGAAAACATATTTGAAAATTGAAACGGAAATTGCTCAAAATTTGGGGGAAAGTCGGAAGCAAATTTATTTGTGGAAAAAGGAATTTGGTAACTAAAATTAATTATCAAAATTTTATTAATTTGGTAAATAAAATTAATTATCAAAATTTTATTAAGTTGGTAACTAAAATTGATTATCAAAATTTTATTACATAAGAGTATTACTGCTGTTTGTTTTTTATTATCCATTTAGGGGGTGTAAAAAAGCATTCGGTTGAGCAAAAAAGAGAAATAATTGATCAATTTGAAAAGGTCAAAACTGCATTTTCAAAAAAATTCAATTTAAAAATTACGACGGAAATTAATACAAAAATTGCGAAGAAAATTGGTGTTAATGTGAGCACCATTTATATATGGAAGAGTGAATTTGGCATAGTCAAAAGTAAGAATAGTAAGTCATTTAAAATTTATTTATGTTTTAAGGACAAACGAAAACGTATAATGATAGTGAGAAAATGGAATTTGTGAAAAAATTTGACAAAATTAAAAAGGGAAATCCATCATTTACTGATAAGAATATTGCCAATCAATTGGCAATAGCGGAAAGCAACTTGAGAACGTGGAGGAAGAAATTCAGCGGCGTTAAATAAAACTAAATTATCTAAATTAATTTTATGAAAATTTTAACAGAATATGAAACAACCAACTATTTTATGGGGCAACGTTTAAAAAACGATGATAGTTTTAGTAAATATTAAATTTAAAATTTTTCTTTTTAATAAACTAAGTTCTTCAGCCTCTGATTTAGGCAAAATATTCTTGCATAAATCCATTGTTTTGGCCCATAATGGTTCTACTTTCGGCTCCATGGAGCAATAATATACATACTTGTTTCGCCTCAAAGTTAGGCTAACAGAAATTTTGAATTTTTTTCGCCTAAATGAAATTATTGAAAATCCCCATATATTTGAAAAGAATAATGCATACCATTATTTGAAAAGCTACGTAGTAATGTTTTAATGAATTGGTAAACAAATAATAACCGTGAAAAAAGTAAAATTAAATTCGAAAACGGATTTTAAATTAATTTTGCAAGCTTATAAACATATTTCTTTGGTAAAATTTTGCTGCAAATAAAACTAAAATTAATTTTTAAAAATTTACACCCCCTAGAACCAACTTTAGCAAAATTTTAAAAATAAGTATCCCAAAAAAGGAAAAATTGGAATTTTTATAGAAAATTTTTGTCAAAATTTTGAAAAAATAAAAAGTTTATCCAAAATATATATTAAAAAAATTTAAGATTTTTAAAAATATTAAAAAATAATAACATTTCTGCAATTTACTTTAAAAATAGCCAGTAAGTCTTTAATTGTAATTTTTCTCGTTAATTTGTTTTTTTTAGTATATTTTTTCACATTTTAAGGCCATATTTCGGCCGTTTTTTGTGCATATTTTGTCCTTTTGGTGCATATTTTACGACTTTTATGCATATTTTGTACATATTTTAGTATTTTTCGAGCATATTTGGCTTTTTTTGTGCATATAAAAGCTACAAATCAATATACGAAAATCTATTTGAAAACAATTTAAAATTGTATCTAGGTTCAAACAAAAAAGCAAAAATTTATTCTAATAGCATTATTTGTTATAAAAATAAAGACATATTTCTTGCTTTCAGCAATAATTTGCCCTGAATATGAGCCAACCATTCTCCTGCAAAGCTATCAACGGAATATAATTTGGAAATTTAAACAAAATTTATTCTTTTATAGCATTAACGAAAAGAAATTTGTTATTAACAAAATTTTCAAAAATAAATTTATGCATAATGCCAATGTTAAGCCATCGGATGAACAGGCATTTTTCCTGGGCTTTTTTGCAAGAAATTTCGTCAAAAATTGTTGACATTTTCACAATTGGTGGCACATTGACGAAAAATGAAGAGAACATCTTGTGTAAATATGGGCAAACCATGCAAAAATGGAATAATGCTGGCATATTGGTGAACAAATTAGCACAAATTGACGGAATGCCAAACTTGGTGAATAATTTGTGCCATTTTTTGATGGGAGAATTCCGACATGATATCAATGTTTTGAACAAATGTTATATTTGGCACACATTTTGCACTGATTTTCTTGGTCAAGCAAACGCATCAAACAAAAAACCAAGCCTTTTGGAACGTCTGAATATTTCCAAATTGGAGGAGAATTGAGAATTTCAATGACAAATAAAAATGGGTGTGATAAAAAAAAACAGTTGAATTTACTAGTTTTTTCTTATTTCATGGGCTCATACCGAAATTATCTTCGATAAAAGTGATAAATTTTTTTTTAAATTAAACTATTTTTTGGTATAAAACCTATTCTATGGATTATGAATAATGGATTATTTGGTGAAAAGAAGGTATTTTAAATTTGAACTCGCTTAGTGGTTCTTATTTCGATTAATATAAATATGAAGTTGAGAAAAAATCTTTTAACCATTTTTGTTAGGGAAATTTGAATTTTAGATAGAAAATTTAAAGGCCTAAAAGCAATTACAAATATTAACGAGATTTAAGATGATAAAAGTTTATTTGATTTTCGAATTATCGATGAAATGATATGCGCCTAATACAAAATGTTATTCAAAAATATTCATTTATTCTTAATGGTTCCAAATATATTTGTCTTAAATAATGGGCGCCCCTAATTTAACTTTGTAAGACATTTGCGGACGGAATCTAAGTTAAATGTTATTGTTACAAAATAAAAAGGAAAGGTGAACCATCACACCAGTATACGGGAAATTAACAAGAAATGAGCACAATTTTCAGATTAATTTTGGTTCTGAACGAGGAAGAACGAGTTGCACAAGACTAATTATGCTTTTTTAAACCGGAAGAGAACGTACTAATGATGTTCCACTCTTCGTTTTATTGATAACCAAATAACAAAAAGTTTATTAGATTCTGTCCGCAAATATCGATCCGCAAGCGTCGATCCGCAAATGTCGATCCGCAAATGTCGATCCGCAAATGTCGATCCGCAAATGTCGGTCCGCAAATGTCGATCCGCAAATGTCGATCCGCAAATGTCGATCAGCAAATGTCGATCCGCAAGCGTCGATCCGCAAATGTCGATCCGCAAATGTCGATCCGCAAATATCGATCCGCAATTTGAAAATTGACTACATTTTTTGAATAAAAGATAAAAAGTAATTTGAATCATTTTTTATTTTTAATAGTTTTATAATATTAAATAATAAAATAAGGAACAATCTTCAAATTAAAATAAGAACAAAATGTTTAATTTATTTTTTTTTATTTGTTAAATGCGTCAGATACAAATAGTTCATAAGCTCTTTTGAGCAGCAGAGATATTTTTTCTTCTTTTTGTCATTCACCTCCGTGTCTGAATTTGGCAATTAATTAATGCGGTTTTTCCTTATTGAATAATATATTTATAAAAATTCATAAGCAGGAACGACTTTTATTTTATTTTTTTGAACAATAAAATATTTAATTACGATGGTTAGCTCAAGCAAAAGCGTTTAAATTTTTTGGCGTTAAAAAGGTGCTTAAAAGGCGTTAAAAAAGAAGAAAGCTTATATTATTTGCATTTTCTTTTTTAATTTAAAAAGTGTTAATTTATAACTTTTATATTTTTTTTAAATTGCTCTTCAAAAATTATTTAATCAAAATAATTTTAAAATAATTATCTTAAAATGAATTTTAATGCATTTATTTTTTTAGACTAAAAATGGTGCTAAAATCATTTGTGGTTTTATTCGTGTTGTATGCCTATTGCACGGCCCAACCCGGGCCGCAACCCGGGCCGCAACCCGTGCCCCAACCCCTGCTCTACCGCGCGCCCGTATTTTGTCCTAGCTACACCAATCCAGGCGAGTGTGGCTCACTCAAAATCGATTATGGTCATCCGTACGCATTATTGAATTGGTAAAAATTGGAACCATTATTTACGTAATAAAATTTGTTTATTTCTTTAAATATTTATTCACCTTATTTTTAATAAAAAAAAAATGTGAAATTTTATTAATTGCCATTGGTATTAAAATTACATAATAATTATCTTTCTAAATCACTTTAAATTTAATCGAAATTTCAATGTTTAAAGGTGCAATTGGTCAATGACAGACAACAGTTGCCAATGGAATATGCCGAACATAAATATGCGCTATTGCCATGGGTCTAATATATGCAGGGTAACCAAAATTTTTATTTGCAAAAATTTTAATTTTAAAATAATTAATTGACTTTTCAGAGGCCCTTTTGCATGATAGACAGAGTATGTTTTTTTAATTAATCATAGACTGCTCAATGCTAGACATAATTAGGATAAAATACTGATAGCAATCGTTATAAAAGGTATTAATGATAATGGTAGATTCCTAATGAATTTTAATGATTTTCGGCATCTGGCTAAGGGTTTGAAATTTTTTTGCCCCAGTTTTACCACTATACTGAACGGATGGAGACAAAATCTCCTGTAGCGACTGAATTTGAATTGTACAATAACTAAAAAAATTTTAGAAAAGGTGTTTTTTGAGAAAATACCGTTCTTTAGAATCTCCCGGTAACAATTAACGTATCCTTTTAAGTACAGTATAATATCGTAGTTACGGTTTTGCATACAAATTTTAAGTTACGTCCCAATGTGTGTGTTAGTGCGCTACAACTCTGTGTTAACATAAAGGATAAAGCTTATTGTGAACGTGCAAAATTTTTGAATAATCAACCATGCCAATGGCATCCGGTAAGGATGGCACTATTAATCTCTCAAATAAAAATAATTAACATGAAATTGATAAAAATATTAAAATTTTATACTTTAATTTTATCTTCAATTATTTATGTCCTTCACTTTTAAGGCTGGCACAACTGTTGAAAACATATTTTTCCCAATTTGTGGTGCGCCATAAAAGAAACTAAATGGATTTAAGCCGCTGTTATTAATGCGAAAGAGATGTCTTCTTATCCAACGCTTCCAAAGGAACATAATTTGTGATTAAAAAATGAAGAAAAAGTATAAACTTTTCTGAAGAAAAAGTATAAAATTTTCATACATGTAACAAAAATGCAAAATTTATCTTAAAAGAGTATAATTGATTTTGATAGAAAATGGCTTTTTGAGAATTAAAAGATTGCTGTATCCGCAGCTTCAAGTTTTACATTATTTTTCATTCATAATGTAAAGTTGTCCCGACCAATCAGTGCCATTTCCCCATAAACTTGTCTTGCCCCAACCCAAGCCAATCCTTCTGTTCATCTCCAAATGTTATCGTGCCATCCATATCCTTTCCCATTCCCTTCTGTTGCCTAAGATGTTCTTCCCCATCATTCCCTTTGTGTTGCCGTCCGTCATTCTCCTCATCCTACCCAAAGTCTGCCGCCGCCCAACTATTTAAGTCCAGCCCATTCCCCCTCCGGGGACTGCGTTATGTCTGCAGTAGGGTTGAATACCCGCATGCGGGTAGTGCTCTATGCGGGTAACGGGTTTTTTAATTTAGGGCGGACGGGTAAACCCGCACCCGCATGCGGGTTTCGAGGATGTGCGGGCGGGTACCCGGTACCCGCTTTGTTATAACGCTTGGCTCTTGAATTTCAAAAAAAAAAAAAAAAATTCAAAATTTGTTTTTTTAAATCAAAAAAAGCGGTAAAAATCAATAATTTAATCAGATTTTTTATTATTCTCAAAAAATTTTACGGGTAATGCCCGCATGCGGGTTTTTTCCTTAAAATAAGCGGGTAAACCCGTACCGGTACGGGTAATGCGGATGCGGGTATTCAACCCTAGTCTGCAGTGGGGCATTCTGCTCTGTTGTTTTTATGCCATTGACAATGCTTTTTCCAATGTTGCTGGACCCACCCAAATTGCTCTGCCAATGTTTGACCCATAGTTATTCCCGGTTTAATTGCTTAATTGGTTTTATTAATGCTTTTCCTTTTCATAAATTCCTCTCCTAATAACTGGTAACTCTAAATGGCTTAAAGCCTAACCCCCGGGGACACAACAAAGATAATTTAGTCGCTTTTTTGGAATATTAAATTTGATTCCGAAAGAACGACAATTATGGTCACTGCTGCTAAAAGGACGACCGATAAGCACACTTGAAAAATTTCATTGTTTTTCGTTAGCAAGAGATCCAAAATATTGTCCCCTCGGGGTGGTGATGTTATCAATTGCTGAACTGTGTGCTCCAGGATTCTGAAAAAAAAAACCCTTTTTCAGTAACGGTGGTAAGCATTAACCACATAGAATTGAGCTTTCGTCATAAAACATTTTAAAATGTGCATTAAGCATCTAATTGAAAACCCCGAAATTATTTACAAAAATTGACACAACCAGAAATGTTTTTTTTGTGAAAAATCATTATTAAGCAATGATTAGAACACGAAAAAATAAGGCATTATCCTTCTAATAATAATACATAACTAAAACAATAATATAATCAAATCTCTTTCAAGTCACAGAACGGTCTTTTTTGTAGTAGTTCAGCAGCTTGTGGCCGCTGATTAGGCTCACCGTTCAGCATCCATTCAATTGCTGCACGCATTGGGGTTGACAAATTATCAGACAACAGACTGAGATCAGGTCGAGCCAACGCGATGCGAAGATGAACCTGCCTCAAGAACTAAAAATCAATTACTTAGGATTAATACGTTTTGATCTCGGGCAACAAACAGACAATCTCCAATCCCAACCATATTTTTCAGTCGGCTTAAACTTTGGTATCAAGAAAAAACTTATAACCAAGCCCTATTATGCATCTAAAAAATTTTTTCTAGAAGGGAGGGTGCATCGAACTTCCCCCTCCACTCAGTCCGGGGTGTTTTTCTTAATATGTTCCTTTGGTCATGGATACGTCCCTGCCCGACCGCGGTTCGAACTGTCGACATTGGTCAGCACACATAATTTCTGGTGCCGTATAATGTGGGGTAACCCTAAAAAGTAGTGCACTTTACAAATATATGAAAAGTGATTGATTGATTTAATGATAAACCCGATCCGTTTTCCAAGTGTTAAAACCTTTTTTTCTTCACTACTCACTTAGAAAATGAGCATTATTTTTTTCAATTTAATTTTACTATACAAAAAACAATTCGAACGATACGTCTTACAAGAGACACCGCGGACTGTAATTGTTCAAATCGTGTTGCGACTTTTGCGGCCAAGACATTTGCAGCCCCAGCAGAAATCAGACATTTGCGGCCCGACTTATGCGGCCAGACTTTTGCGGCCCAGACATTTGCGGCCCAAATTTATGAGAAATTTTGCGGCCCAAGCCAAAATCGGACATTTGCGGCCCGTTATTAATACCCAATTATTTTTGGTCAAAATATTTGTAGATCTAATTATAAATTGTTATTACGATGTTCCAAGTCCTTTTTGTTTGTATATTGAATTACTAATAAAATAATTATTTTCTAATTATTATTAATTGGACAATAAATAAATCCCAAACATATAATCAGAAAAATCTTCGTTATGATTATCCAATATTTTATACTGAGCTTGCTGAATGCTTCAACCAGCAAAAATTAATTCCATATTAAAAAATTGAATCTTATTTTTCATTTTCTTCTGAATTTCTTATGAAAAATTTTTCTAAGGAAGCAAACACCCTGCGTCCTTCGGCGCGCAATCGGGCAAGTTATAAAAATAAAATTGCCTCAAAAAAACTATTACCAAAAAAAATATTCAAAATTTTATTTTATTTTGATTTTTGTTCAAAAGTCATGGTTTAAAATCTTCTAAAATAAAATAAATTTGGAATCAAGATTCTCAAAATTTAAAACCTGTTTTACAATAGAAATTCTGGGCTCTAGTTCAAGCTTAGTTTAATTTTATTTTCGGGTTCACTCTCTTCCTCTCTCTTTTTCTCTTTTTTGTTTGTATTTCAATTTTAAATTGCTTTAGTTTTAGCTTCGTCATTAAGCTTACTAACGATACCCGCGTCTATCAAAGGGGGCTTCCGTGATTGTTAAAAGGCACAATTGCCTGCCCCACTACACGCTACACCACCCCCAATAATGTAGCGATTAACTTACTTGATATATGATATATACAGTGTTCGGACCTCATACTCATACTTCATACTCATACTCATACTCATACTCATACCAGTGCTGTTCGGGACCAAGAATTTTTCGGGACTCGGGATCGGGACCGGGACCGGGACTAGACATCGGGACTCGGGACCATTTCGGGACCGGAACCGGGACTTCATAAGCCAATTTTTGGGGGTGTGTTTTTGAAAAATTTTGAAGAAAAAAATTTGTTATGTGAATAATAATTTATTTCTCATTCTTCGTCATCAAAATTATGATGCAAAAAAGTTGCATTTCAGCATGTTCCTTTGAAATTGTTGCTTGAATTTTCGTTTTGAGTACTTAAAATCCAGACCCTTCCATTTAATCTGATTACTAAACATTTAAGAATAGTTAAGTGAAGCATGATTTGAAAATATCGAAATTAGACATTTAGCCAGGGCTTTCATATGTTCTTATTTCTAAGAAATGTTCTGATTTATGAGGTCCAAATCTTAGGAATCATAAATGTTCAAAAATTTTCCGGCGGCGCCTGTCGGCACCGTCGGACACTCATTTCTTTTCAAATTTTTCAAAAAAAAACCCCAAAAAATTATCTGTTTTTAGGGAAAATCTGTTAACAAATCTTCCATAAATTTTCCCCCGGTGGCGCCTATCGGCACCACCGGACCACCATTCGTTAAAGTTTTTGTCAAAATTGCTCTCAAAGATTCGTCTCTTTGTCAGAATTTGTTATCAATATACACTCATTTCGAAAATGTTCTTATTTGTGACCTCAAAATCTTATTTTTTGGTCGTAAAGTTTTATTTTGAAAGTTTTCATCTGAAAGCCCTGCATTTAACATAATTAGAATAATATGATCAAACATAAAATTTGAAGAATTCTTGTCAGTAATCCAGTACTGAAAATTTTCTTGATTCCCTTAACACTTTCTGGTCCATAAGTCAATCTTTAGGTGTGTAAAAAAGTCCCGAAAACCGGGACTAAAACACCGGGACTCGGGACCGGGACCAAAAAAACCGGGAAAATCCCGGTTTTCGGGACCGGGACCGGGACTCCCGAACAGCACTGACTCATACTACGAGTATGAGTATGAAGTATGAGGGGAAAAAAAGTCGGTATGATTGTATGAGTATGAGTATGAGAAAAACGCCCAAGTCCGAACCTCATACCTTTATTTTCACAAAAAAGATAGAGAATTAACCATTTTTGGTGAAAATCTGTTAACAAATAGGCTACAAATTTTTAAAATTTTCCCCGCTGCGCCTATCGGCACCAGCGACCCTTTCTTTTTCAAAATTATATTCAAAGCCCAACAGCTAAAATTCCAGCAGTACTAAGTTGCTCAAAAAGATTATGGGTAATGAAAATATGGTTTTTGATTCTCATTTACATGGATAACTGATGTACCATTGCTGCGCAACCATTTTTAAATATGTCCTTTTTTGACCCCAAAAACTTTTTTTGGATGCCCTTTTTTTGAAATTTTTCAGATCGAACCCTTGGTTTACTGCGAATAAGAGATTTTATGTGAAATTATGCCAAGCATTATTCGACTATTTTTATTGTTAAAAAATTGAATTTTTGTGCCTCCGATTTTGCTTGGCGAAGTATGCAAAAAGTATGAGGTATGAGCTATTTTTGTAGTATGAGTATGATGTATGAGGGAAAAAATAGTCGGTATGATTGTATGAGTATGAGTATGAGTATGAGAAAAACGCCCAAGTCCGAACACTGGATATAAATAGGATTCTTAGAACAATACAAAAAACAAATTGATCAAATATTTAAAAAATGGTTACCAAAAATTCAAGCTTAATTCAGTAAAAAAGTATTTTTGTGATTTAAGTATTTGCTAAGATTTCAGACATTGACTTCAATATATTCACATGTCATAGATTATTAACGTATAATTCTATTTTCTTGGTTAAAATTTCTTTAAAACAAATATTTTTTAATTATGATCTCTCTTTTTTTGGATGCAATCTAACTTTTAACCTATCCCATGATCTCGTTCTTGAAAAACCAAAGTATAACTATCCATGTTGAAATACATTATTTCGCAAATCTATGCCAATCTTATTACATGTTTGTCCCTGTGACTTGTTCATAGTTAAAGAAAACGCTAATTTTAACGGAAATTGGTGGCGTGATATTGAAAAAGGAAGTTTCATCATCTGTTAAAGTAATCCTTGGTAAAAGCACCTTAGTGCCAGCTTTATCTCCTGTTAAAATCTCGCAGTGAAGAACTTTATCTAACATTTTTAAAATTCTGAGCCTAGTACCATTACAAAGACCTTCTTTAATATTTAAATTTCTAACTAACATAACAATGACATGGTTCTTCAATCTCAATTCATGCCTTGGCAAGCTGGTCGTATATAATGTATTAAGATATTCTGGTACACAATAAAAGAGCTGTCATTTCCTGCAGTCATCAACATTCAAAGGAGACAAAATTGCTTTATCAGCCATTTGCTTTAAATTCTTGCCAACAGAAAATTCCCCAAAAATTTCATCAACTAAATCAGTATAGCAAATTAAGTGACCAGCAGTTAACTCAAGCATATCATTTTCGCCATTTAATTTTCCATCACCCATTTTAAGCAAAAAGGAAGAATTTTTTTTCTCGCTTTCTAAAGCGCGTAAATTTTTTGATAAAATAAACTTTTGAAAATGTCTCCAAAAATGTGATTTTTTGATTGAAAGATTGATGAATTGAGATTTTGTTACAAATTTTTGAATCGGTAAGGTTTGACGAAAATCACCACCAAGTATTATAATTTTATTAGCAAAAAGTTCATTTATACTTGTCGTTTTTTAATTTTCCATTAATTTAATTTCAAATGATAAAAAACAACAAATTTAGTTAAAAAGTATGGATTAATTGTCGCTAAATCGTTGGTTTAAAATAACAAATTTTAAATATTAAAATGTAAGCATACATTTGTCGTGTTGGGATGTAAAAAGATAAATAAAAACAACTACATATTTCATCATAAAGTTAGCTATCGAACAGATTTGCCTTTCTATGTTTCTCACTCTTTGCCTCCTTTCCCTCTCACTCTCTCTCATTTTTCTCTTTTTATCACTCTCTTTATTTTCATTTTTCCCAAAAAACAAAATTGGCATACCGTCTATAAGCGCAAATTCAAATGGTGTAAACATTAGGGCTAGGAAAATTTGATTTCCCAGAACCGGATTTTTATTTTTAAAAATTTACCGGTGGGATTTTTCCGGATTACGTTTTTTTGAAAAATTTTCCGGAGTCCGGTTTTCAAAAAGCCGGATCCGGATCCGGTTCCGGATTTTTAAAAAATTTCACTTAATTCATAAAAAAAAATTATTTGAAGAGCAAAAAATCAGCAAAAATGACCAATTTGATAGAAAATTTGCGCAAAAAATGCCTAATTTTTTGTGATCGATTTTAAGAAAAATCTAATAAATAAAGCAAATGGGTTACGGCGGTGCCGATAGGCGCCGCCGGGGGAAATTTTTGAAAATCTGGGTGTGCTTTAGTAACAGATTTTGACCAAAGGCTGGTCAATTAAGAGATTTTTAATGTTGATAGACTTCGCCTGAAAAAATTTCGAAAATCTTAGTGTTTTTTCGTGAAACTCTTTGCACTTAAAATAACCAATTTTAAGGGAACTTTAAGATAAAAAATCTACGCGAATGGGAGGCGGGTGGTGCCGATAGGCGCCACAGGGTTTAGGCGCCACAGGGGGAAATTTTTGAAAATTAATAGCCCATTAGTTAACAGATTTTCGCCAAAATTGGTCAAGGTTTAAGTTATTTGGAATACAAAATTTCGAGTAAATAATTTTTCTCAGATGACCCCATTTGTTTAAATTTTGTTTAGAAAAAGGCTTATTGACAAGGTTTTTCGAATAATACCAAGAGTATGTGATTTGGTTCGCAAACAAAAATTATTAAAGTTTTGAATTGAATTGCTTTCTGGTGGTATCGAAACAAAACAAATTTTTTTGTTTTTGGACAGGAGTCAACCAACTAAAGAACTAAGCCACGAATAATCCATAAATAATTCAAAAAAATAATTTATTTTGGTGCAATTTCCCACTAAAATTCTTATCTCAGTATCTTTCTTCAAATTACCATCGTTAGCCGGATTAGGAAAAATCCGGAAATCCGGTTTTGAAAACGCCGGATCCGGATTTTGATTTTCAAAAAATTGCCGGTGGGATTTTTCCGGATAATCCGGAAAAATCCGGAATCCGGAAAAATCCGGTGAGGCCCAAAAAACCCGGATTCCGGACCCGGACCCGGAAAAATCCGGCAGGAGTCCGGTCCGGTTCCTAGCACTAGTAAACATCACGGACACACAGACACACAGAAATTCAAATTTATATATAGACTAGCCCGAAAGCGCGCCTTCGTGGCGCAATCGGGCCAGTTATAAAAATGAAATTGTCTCAATAAAACTATTACAAAAAAAGGTATTAAAAATTATTTCTAAGATTCGTCCTTATTTGAGTTTATGATCCTTATTTTGTCCTTATTTCTTACTCTGAGGTAAAAAATCCTTCTTCCAGTTATTGATTGTGCTCTGACTAACACCAATTTTCGTCGCTATTTTCCTGTTAACTTCCCGCGTTATTTTTAAATTGAACCTTTTTGAGAATTCTTCTCGCACTTTTTCAAATTGTTTAATTAATTCTCTTTTTTGCTCTTCTGTATAATATTTTTTTAAAAGCCCTAAATTAAGAAATTCGTAAACCTTATGTTATTATAATTCTTTGTTGTTTAAAATGTCTTTTATTATTTGATACCGAATTTCTTTTTCCACCGCCATATTTCACTTCGATTTTTTCCCAATTTTCGCGCAATTTCCGTTTCAATTTTAGAAGTTGTTTTCTTATCATATTTGAACCCATATGTTTTTTCTTTTTTTATTTTCTCAAAATGTCTTATCAGCTCCATTTTGGCTTTATCATCAATTCTCTTTGAAATCTCACCTTAAAAATGGAATACAATGAAGCTAAAAAAAATAAGTTTTTCAGAAAAATAGAAGCTTCATCAACATACGATGATTCATATAATTATATAATATTTTATTTTATATTTTTACTGAATTCTTTTCTCCATTGGTAAATCTTATTGCGACTTTCCCCCAAATTTTGTGCAATTTCCGTTTCAATTTTTGAACTTATTTTCCTGTCATATTTAAAACCGAAAATTTTTTCTTTTCTTATTTTATCAAATTGTTTGATCAGTTCCATTTTTTTGTGCTTATCATTATCATCGATAAGTTTTTGATTTTGTTTTTGTCTTAATTTTCTTTTCGAATTCTAAATAAAATATGAATAAAATATTATTAAAATGTATGAATAAAAAAATTAAACAAAATTCGTCAGATAAATTGTTGCAATATCTCTATTCATTTGTTACCGTATCAAAATTATCGGAGTCATCACCGGAAGAATAAAATTTTCTTTTCTCAGCATATTTGTGCTTAGGATTATGCTCCAGTGTTTCGTTGCTTAATTGTTCAACCTCTTTTTTGGGCACAACTAATTTTTCCTGAAATTCTTTATTTTGATCTACAAATATTTCTTTTTTGAATTCTTTGAGTGTTTTTGGCTTTGTGTATTCCACTTGATCATCATCTTGATATTTGACACATTGTTGGTCATATTTTTCAATATTGCCATAAATTTGTTCCTTTTTTATATGTTTTCGACCAAATTTTGGGTTCTTAATATTTTTTGAAGTTGACGGGTCCATATTTTTCCATAACTTATCCAAAAAATCTTCCTCTATTCCGTCAATTCGAATAACTACTACAATTACCAAGAAAAAGTTAATCAGTAAAAAATTAACTTTCAGCATTTTTAAGGTAAATTTATTTTGTAAATGAATTAAAGCCTTAATGAAAAATTCTTTAAATAAAAAATTTCTGATGTCAATTCATTTTGCCACATATTATTTAGTCGATATTTAGTTCGAGAAACATCCTTTCTCCACAGTTTTTCAAAAAATATTCTTATTTATTTTTTTAATTCGAAAGCAATAATAAAATAGGTTTAACATTTATTATAATAGAACAAATAATGTAAGGTTAACAGATTTATTCAACATATGTAAAACTTTGGTTCAAATCCATTTTATGGGTCTAATTAACTGACGACCATCCTTGGTTTCATGGACCATAATTTTCTTCTTGATTAACCCAATCCTTAGATTTGGTATCATTCTAAAGCTTAACTCCCAAGTAGGTATTTAGTACATAAAAATTACTAATAGTTTCGCCAAAAAAAAGTTAACGGAGATTCGCGTAGGTCTTCTCAGAATTGATCTCAAAATCCACAAGAATTGGCCTTTTTATTTTCCATCCATATTTAGGATTTTTGTCTTTATTTTTATCCATATTTCGGCCTATTAAAAACTAATATTTTTTGTCTTTGCCTTAACTAGCCGTTTACCATTATCTTTTAAAAGTTTGAATAAAACTCAAAAAAGAATTTATTGCGTATAAATCCGCGCCTTATATCCGTATCAACGTCATCAGTACCCATATGCATAAAGATTGGATCATTGGATCACAATCCATTTTATAAGGGAAATATGGATCCGAGAATCCGATCCACAGATCATGTTTACGATCCGTATGCATAAAGATCACAATCCGCGATCCGCAGTTTTTTTTTGCGATCCGTGGATCAGAATCTCTATCTACCTCCGGAGTAGGATTGGTAGTCGGATCCGACAAGAAAAATTAAAAAAAATCAAAGATAAATATAGAAAATAATAATTTTTTATTCTTTCAATTCTTAAGATAAGAAATCTTAAACAAAGAACTAAATCTAGAAATACAAAACTGTGCCAAAAAAAGTTTCGGCGATATTATTGCGCAAAGTGAAGCTGTCAAGATTGCGAATTTCTGCATATGAATTAATTTGAACAGGGGATGGCTGATTGTCAAAAAAAACTTTGTCATCAAAATCTGACAATTTAAGATCAATGGCAATATTTCGTTTATAAGGATCAGAGCCAGACATTTCTTCCAGAAACTCTGCTCTTTTGCGATAGAGTTTCCCTGGGTTACTTTCAACTGACAAGAACTCGGCACACATTGCTATTTAATTTAAAATAATTTATTTTACATAAATGGAAATATGCAAGGCATAATAAATTAGCAATTTCATAGGAACGAAAATGGTTTACTAATCTTTCTTATCGGCAATTTTTTCAAAGTTGTTGGCAAAATTCGGCACTTTTCTCTTGCTCTTTGCTCTCAAAAAAATGGTGTCTCCGATGTTCAGACCAGTTTGTGTTCCCCGGGAACGCCTTTAGAAAATTATACACTTTATGTAGTATTCGACATTATACAGGGCTCTCATATGTTCTCTTATTTTTGACTCCAAAATGTGATTTTTTGGGCCGGATGTTTTGATTTTGAAAATTTTCATCTGAGAACCCTGCATTATACCCTCAAATGCTGGGGAATCGGCAAACAATTGTGAAACATTTCGAGTTATGTCGAAGACATCTCAAATTTTTTTCAACCGCCGATGCCTTAAAAATAGGACCGGCATAAATAAGCTACAACACTCAATTAACTTTTTTTCTGTCTGCCTTTCGTCCTGGGCTCTCTGTTTCAGATTTTTAAATTTCGTTTGAATTTGTGCCACACTTAAGCCTCCCTATGGAACTTCCTGCGGAAACTCACAATTCATTAAATCTGTGATAAATTTCCAGGCCTCTTTTTGCTTTTCATTAGCTTTGGCTGTCCAAGTTGGCGGATTTATATCATCTTGGCGTGACTGAACAAGTTCAATCAGCCGAGCGACCATGGCTTCATTAAATCGAGCCGCCATAATAAATATAGCTTTTGGGGGTTAATTGATTAGGAAATAAAAGAAAGAGCCTAGCAGGAAAAAGAAGTCTATTGCCCAAATAAATGTAAATATTTTGCATTTATCTACCGGCACTCTTCTCAAAATATCTACCCAATTTCTTTTGCATCAAAACAAATAAATATTTAGGGAAAATAAATGATCAATAAAAGAAAACAATCTATGGATCGCGATGAGTCAGAGGAAAAAAAATAGAGTGTAAAAATATGAGAAATACAAAGGAAAAGAAAGGGAATAGAATCCGCGGATCGTGATCTAAGGATCACCCAATCCGATCTTTATGCATACAGATTTCAAGCCGCGGATTTTTCGATCCTAGGATCAGTGATCATTGGATCAAAATCTGAGGATCAAATCTTGATCTTTATGCATATGGGTACAGAGTCATCCGCAAAAGAATAAGTTTTCTTTTCTCGGCATATTTCTGGTTAAGCTTTGCTTCAATGCTTCGTTGTTTATTTCTTTGATCTCCTTTTTGGCACAATTATTTTTTCTTTAAAATCATCTTTTTTAGTGGACAATTTATTTTTTTTTTGATTTCTTCCAATATTTTTGACTTTATGTCTTCCATTTCTTCTTCGTGATAATTTTTTCAGATTATTACTCTATTGGCATTTTGTTTGCCATAATTTATATAAGTTGATTCCTTTTTTATATATTTCGATCAATTTTTTGTGTGTTGACATTTTGTGATGTTGATGGGCTCATATTTTTTTCCCCGATAGGCGCTGCCGGGGAAATTTTTCAAAATTTGAGTGTATATATTTATAACAGATTTAGCACAAAATGCCAATTCTTGTGGATATTGAGATATATTTTAACCAAAATGAGTAAATTTTGGGGAATTTGTGATAAGTTTGGAAAAAGTTAAGGTAACAAAGGTGCTGTAGGATAGACACCAGGGGTGTCAAACGACTCCCAAAAAAAAATTTCGGAAATCGGAATTCCCATGCTCCAAAAAATTTCGGAAGTCGGAATCCGAGCCCTCAAAAAATTTCGGAATTACGACCCCCAAAAATGTCGAAAATCGGTATTAATGAATATTTAAAACTGCGATATATTCTAAGTAATTAGCCCTCCTATTTCATCGTCAGGTGTGAAAACGATTAATCATTTTCACACCTGTCGGCTCCTTTGATGTGGGGGGGGCGGCATCCTTTGAAGTGCCTACGGTAGGTGAGGGGGGGGGGGATTTTTTAGTGCATTTTTTCGGGTAAAATTTCGCGCATTTTTTTTTTTGGTAAAATTCTTTCGCAAATTTTTTTTTTCGGCTATAAAAGTTGGAGGTAGTTTAAAAATGTACCAATATTTTTTTTTATCTTGTTAAGTCGAAGCAAAAACATTGTGCCGAAAATGTTCCGACAGCAACTAAGTTCCCGAAATTCCCCAAATGCGCGGTCCGGGTTAAAAATGTTAAAATTAATTTTTAAAAATTTTTTTCATTCATTTCTTTTTAGTTGACAAAAACAGAAATTGGTGCGATTATTGCACGTTGTGGTTGCCAACAGTTTATAAGTCCGTTTGGTCACATCGGTTTCGGTTTTTGTTATTTACCTTTTATTTAGATGCAACTCCAAAGTGATCACTTGCGAGTCGTGCAAGGCATTCTTTCGACGTAATAGCAAGAAAGCAAAGGTCTGGTTCATTTTGTCAATTTTAAAATTTTTTTTTCTGCTAATTTTTTTTTGAAACTTCCTCAACAGGAAATTAGATGCCGATTCAACGAACAGTGCGACATTAACTTTTTGTCGAGGCGCGTCTGCCAATGGTGTCGACTGCAAAAGTGTTTCAATGTTGGTATGGAACACAGCGAAAAAACGCAACTGGATAAGAAACAGCGTGCCACGGCCGATCAAAGTGGAACAGCGGAAGGTGGAAGAATGGTATAAGGAAATTAAAAAAAAGGGGGGGGGGGTGGGAACGGGTCGGTATTAAGAACCTAAACAGTGGTACGTTTTTCTCATTTCTAATTGTATTTCGTTCCTCTGTTTTCAACAGGACAATCAAATTTCTGAGGTGATTGAGCCGATACCCGAATTGTTTTCTCAACAGCAGCGTTTCGAATGTGATTTTGCGCCGCCTCCGTCCGTGTTGGGCATTATTCAGTCTTTGTCTTTGGTCGTGCCAATCATCGACAATGCGCTCCCCGGCTCAGTGTTCACTTCCCCACCTTCATTGGTTGCATCGGATCCCGTCATACCAAATCAATCGTTGCCGCTTTCCAACCTGGCGTCTGCAACTGTCGCCGCCGAGCCCCTTTTGGAGGAGAGAACCAATGACACTCTGTCCGCCATCACCACCCGCAAAAACAACATTCAAGCGCGCCGCAATTTCAGCATGTCTTGCGCGAAATTTCGATCAATGAGGACGACGGGGGCGAATGGGTCATTACCAAAAATAGGAAAAAGGTAAGTTAATTCATTATTTTTTTTCAGTGCTTCGGTACTCACCACTAAAAAAAAATTTTTTTTGTGTAAACGGTTAGATTTTTTTTGGAAGGTCATTTATTTATTTGATCCTAAACATTCAAATTCACTGAAACTTTCCAAACAAATGTGGCATTTTGGGTCCTCACCGACCATTATAGGGATGGTACATTGGGGACAACAGAAGACATGCCCACACTTCCTAACCCCATATAATACATATCGCTTTCCTAGACACCATTTACATCGATCACTCACGATCAACTTTTTCCCCTCCCCGCCCACTTCCTCATTTTCTTTCCCTTCTCTCCCGTTTGCGTCATCTTTTTCCATCACAAGACGGATTACCTCCGCACTTTGACTTGACATCCTTTGCATTTTTGTTGTTGTTTGTCGATGATGCTTGTCCATTTTTCATCTAGGCGTTGTTCAGCCTCCATCAGCTTATGGCGCAAATGCTTGCCCATTTCAATCCGCAATTTTTCATTTTGCAGCATTGTTTCTGTCGTTGCGCCCTGCTCCAACATTCGAACACGCGCTTCAATGTCTTCCGTCTTCGCCTCAACCCGCCGTCTCAGTTCGGCTAAGGCAGCAAGAGCGAGGGATGCTGCCACTAAAAATGTATTGTATTTTAGAATATAAGAAAAAAAATTGTAATACCTTTGTCCTCATCCGACATTGGTGCTTGTGTATCCAAGGACATTTTTTGTTTTTTAACTGGTGGTGATGTTGGCGCATCTGTGGGCATTGAAGATGACGATGATGATGATGATGAAACCACCGTTCCCAATGGGCGATGGAGTGCCGAGAATGCTGTCTGAAGGACAGAAAATGATTAAGAAAATGTCCTAAAAAATCAGAAAATCTCTTACCTTATTGGTTGCCCATTTCTCTATCATTTCCATTCTTGATGCGTAATTCAAAGTCATTTGCTTGAGGTCACTGACGTGGGCCCGAAGAAAGCGGTACCGATCCGAGAAAAGCTTCATTTTAGAAAAAAGTTCGGGATCCATTTCGAATTGGGAAAATAAATAAACTAAACTAATGTATTCAAGTGAAAGGAAATTACAAGGATTGGTTGTATTGATTGTTCTCCTTCCTAACAATTATTATGGCATTCCACAACCACCCGCCGCCCCTCTCCACCCTCGTCACGATGCCGTTGCCGCGACCAATGATAGATTCAAATAAGGGAAGACAAGCTAATTAATCATTATGAACAGTCCCCACCCCTTCCGCCAGCAAATATTGGCACTTGGAAAGAGCGAGTGCAATATTTCAAGGGATGTTCTCATTTAATTTATTTAAATAAAAAAAAATCAATTAAAACGGGGTTTTCAATTTAAATTTTATAATCGTTTTGCTTTTTCTTCATCGGAGCCAATAAGTCCGTCGCACGGCAATTGATCAAAACGCATTCTTGTATAACTCAAAGTTGACTGAATAGCGATCATCCTCCAAGCGCGTGACTTTCTGTTGGTTGTGAAACAGACGGTTCCAATCATCTAAAACAGAAAATATAAAAATAACTTTAAGTTTTATTTTTTTACCAGGGCAGAGATAAGTTGTGAGCATGAATTTTCCCTTTGCCAACTTCCACAAATCACGGTCCTCCACTTTGCGCTTTTTATTTGGCACCTTAGCTTGTTCACCTTCTATTTTGAGCGGCTCTTGCGGTTTTTAATTTCGATCTCTTTTGCTTCTTCATTTGGTGTCTGATGGTCTTGCTTGGGCTGAGCACGGATTTTCATAATTATTTAAATTCTAAGATGAAAAATTATAAAAAAAAATTAACTCAATATGGAAAAAAATGAATGAATGAATGAATGAATTTGAGTTTTTGCTTCGGTCAATCCTTTTCCTCTGATTGGGAGGAGCCAAACAAAGGTCACGGATGAAACTTGATGGGCGGTGCTTAACAATTTCGGCTATAAAAGTCGCACCTTTTATTCATATTCATCCATTCGTCTGAAATGGTGCTTGTTAGCGTTTTTTGCTCTCAATTGCTTGACTGTTAGCCGAAATCTCTTCGTGATAAACTCAATCATCCGGAGGACCGAATGCATGTTTTTGATCATCTGATCGGAAAAATACCCAAACAACGTACAAGGACCGTAATGGGATGCGAAAAACATTTTTATTTGGAGGAATTACTGAACAGGGAGCAGCTTTTGTCCAAGCTTATGGTCGACTTCGACAACCTTTCAACATTAACGTAGCGTAGCTGCGCACTTTTACGCACGCCATTGTATTAAGCTGCACCTTCCCTACTTACCGTGTATCACCGAGCACTTTACCAGTGGATGGGACCGGTACTATCCTATGGAGCTCCTCGAATAAGACAACTTATTCGTGAGGCTTTTCAAAGAAATTGTGGTAACAAAAAACAACGACAACTCGTCATTGTCTAACAACACATCACCATCTTATCTGTGTTATGCTGATAAAGACGATGACGACGAAATTTTAGAAGAAGAAACATGCGGACCCTACCGTAATGAGTCATCAAAAAATTATTGGGATAATGTATTTAATTAAGTAATAAATTGCATTTTTATTAAAAATCCAATTGTTCATTATGCAACATTTTTATACTAATAATAAAATTACATATGGCGAAAATTTAAAATTTTAAAATCGCGACCCACAATTCCCTTCCCAATATATGGACGATAACATTTCTGCATTGGCATTGAGAGGACCCGACCACCCTCCCGAATGTTTGGGCGGTGAAAATTCGGATAAGTGACGTGCATGTCTAACTAAAAGTAAAAAAATACTTTACTTTGTGCGTTCAATTCAATTACCACCCACCCATTCGCAAATCGGCGATCAAATTTTAGCAAAAAACAATGATTATTTGTCTGATAAATGGGACTTTGTTAGTGCATTATGGCTTTTGCATATTTGTGGCTTTCAAGTGATAATATGTATATTCCTTTTACCTTGAGAAAAAACCGATTTTACATGGGTGGGGCTGATTGGCAGGGATTGGCATAGGGAATAATTCATCATTTTAGTGAATGAATTCTATAGTAATTTATTTATAACTTACTGATACCTTGTGGAAATTCCCATTCATACAGTCGAGACAGTCGGAGCTGACCCGCCACCCCCGTTGAGTGAGTTCCACGCAGTAACTCTCATCTGATCAAAACAAAAAAATTTAATCAGGTGATCCTGATAACTGATAAATTACTTTCCAAAGTGACAAGGTTGAGGAAGATGAGCTCCGGAGTGCGGGAAAGAATTTCGGAAATGGCGATGGTCTTGACGTATGGGTCCATCTCGCGGACTGCGGCAAGTTTTCGCCATGGTCGCCTGAAGACTCGCCATTCTCGTCCACTGAATTATTTTCGTTTCATCCGTTTTTCGTTGTCATTGTCAGCCAAAAGGCACGTCAAAAAAATAATTTACTGAAATACAACCGAAATGGTGTATTTCACACAAGCATTTCTAATAAAATTCTCAAGTGTTATATAATATAACTTATAATAGAATAATAGTGAGTTTTAACATATGACATGAATTACGGATGATCTAAAAAATTGGGTAATAGTAGTATATTCGGTAAAAGTAAGGTTTGTCCCCCCCCCCCATTTTTGAAAAAAATTTTTATTTTTTAAGTCGTTAATTAACACACTTCTAGGCGTTTTCGGGGTGATCACGAATCCGGTATCCATTTAGACCAATTCCGAATCCCTGTCCCGAATAATTTTATTTATTATTGTCAATAAAGAAAAGTCCACAAAAGGGAAAGTCCGCTTACTTTGTGGACATGCACATAAATAATTTGTCAAAAATAACAGATAATACAAAGGAAATACGATCGCCACAAAAATAGGTACAAATAAAATTTTTCAAAACGAAAAACAAGTAGACAATAAAAAGAATTTAGATAATAAAAATGAGTTCAGCCAAAAACAAGTAGGCGAAAAATGACAGTCACAACAAAAAGGAACTTCAAGTTTTGAATGGGCTCTGAACGTGAGCGCCCAGTCACAAGGAATGAATGTGCCTCGCCCTGGAATGTGGCCTCAGGGGTCTTAGGCTGCCTTCAGGATTGGTTACCTCCGTCGGCTCGACTTTTCAGTGGCTGGGAATTTCCGCCACCTACTTCCTCCCCTTTTGTTCGGTTCCCATTGTGAAGGGTAATGCCGTGGCGGGGATGTGAATAGAATCCGCTGCGCCAGGAGGAGTCGAACTTGAAGTTCCTTTTTGTTGTGACTGGGATGTAGACCATTTGGCCAAATGGTCTACATCCCAGTCACAACAACCTCTATGCTTAGGCTTAATAGCCACAGTACGTCTGGGTATGTATCTTTTCCAGGGCGCAATGTTCGCCATCTTAAACGCTTTTCACCCGGTTCTAAAGGATGATATGTTGCTGCACATCCGCGCTTTCTGTTGGCACGCGCGGGTAATGGTGGCTGTTGTTGAAGTGGAGGAGGGGGAGGAGAAAGAGGGATTTCTTCTACAGCCATATCCTCTTGTTTTGATGTGGACGGTTTTGGTTCCCATTTGGACTCTCTTTTCGGCTCTCTTTTAGGCTCTCCTTTCGGCTCTCTTTTGGGGACAAGACGATGCGGTGTAGGTGGAGGGAGACTTTCTATTTGATTTAGAGGTGGACGAATATATGGGCTATATTTTTTGACTGAAGATTTACCCCTTTCTTGCTTTATTTTTCGTTTTATCACAATCCTTGGTTCTAAAATGTCCATTGACTCAATTTCACGAGAATTATCGGGTAGCAAAGGCTCTTCGCCATAATATGTGAAGGAGTTGACAACGTGAAGTCGATTTCCGACATGTTATCATCACTGTAATCATCGGGTAGAGGGACAGCAGCTGCTTCAGCAAGAAGATCCCTTCCTAATTCTTTTTGTTGTTGTTGCTGGGCTGGGGTTGGAAGTGTCACTTGTTCGCCAATTAGTTGTACTTTGTTGTCTATTTTTTACTTGTTGGAAAAGACCAACCAATCTGCGGTTCCCAATACGCCTTGGACCTGTTGGTGGTCTTCGCTTACGAGGCTGCCGGGGGGGCGATTCTCGGGCGGAGGAGGAAGTGGAGGTGGCGGCGCAGGAGGAGGGCTTGGAGGCGTATATGGACGAGTAGGGCGATGAGGGCGTCGCCCATACGGTGGGCTTGGAGGAGAATAAGGGCGTGTTGAGCGGCGAGGGCGTCGCCCATACGGGGGTAGAGGAGGAGGAGGTGGGGGAGGAGGACCAGAAGAAGGAGGAGGGCGAGGGCGACGACGTGGGCGTCGCCCAGATGGAGGAGGAGAAGGGGGGTGTTGCTGAGTGTCCACTACTTCTCCTTCGTCATCACTTCCATCACGTTTAAGCAGCACACTAAGGCCTTTTGTCAATTCAACCTTTGTTGGTCTGCCCGCGTGTTCCTTGAGCATATGTAAATGCGCCTTAGTTGTTGGTTGTAGTGAACATTTTTTGTGGATGGGTTGGTTCGTTCGGCCTTGGCACCTTCCAACTCTTTTCTAACGGTATCCAAATTAATCTCACCTGAATTCATCGCAGAGGTAAGACCACGGTAAATTTCTTGTGGTACAAGTAAAAATTAATTTGCCATTCTAATAAATGAATGCACGATAAACAATATTTTAGGGTATTTATGTGTTTTTGGTTACAACTGGTTTGGCCAATTCTATCAAAACTGGGGTTAAAAGAGCGGAAAATAAACCACCAAATCCTGATCCTCTCTGCAGAAGCACACGTCTCGCGCCCCGTTCACTTCTCGCTCGACTCATACGTCGGACAACATCCGCATAGGGTAAAAACCGTTTTTTCTGTCGAATTGTCAATTGAAATCGGGAGGCGACTAAGTTCAAATAAATTTCCACCAAAGTCAGCAGTTGTTCAGTGCGAGCTTTTCGAATAAACCTCTTACATTTGTGCACGACAGAACAGGTGTGTCCCCATAGGGAATGTTGAACACGCGTGACTTATTTATGACACGAAAGAAGCAGTGGCCAGGGAGACCGTAAACCATATAAAAAGGGACAAATTGTGCCTTGTCCATGCGGGTGCACCAAATAGAGACTCCCTCCTTTGATAAAAGAGTGTCGATCTCAACCTCCGTGCCTTTACAGGCACGACATCTGCCGCTGTCATCAAAAGGGATAAACCGGGGCGTGCAGAGACGTGCCCGCTAATCGTAATCCCGCTCGTTGACACAGTAATGTCAGCGTCGCCGATGATTTGACTCATTAATCCCTTTTTGTCCGACATGTTAATAGCCATTTATATTGGAAAGGGGAGATGGGATTGAGGAATTGTTGTTTTAAAAGATATGTGGATCAAAATGAAATGCAAAAATTTTTTTGGAGTTTATATACGCCTACATCCGCCATTTTTCAGGGCACGCCTATTTTTTAAATTTTTATTATTATTTTAAAGAAATTAATTTTATTTTCAAATTAAATGCCATCACCATTATTGAAAAAAACGAACAAACATCACTTGTCCCCTCCCTGCCCCCACCCCGTTTTCATTCCGTCCTCGAGTTTATTTTTCATTATTATCCATTTCGGCAAGCATCTTCTTCACGTGCTTACATCCCAGACCATTGAACTCGGCGTAGTTGCGAATTAAAACGTTTACTTCATAGTCACCCTTCTCAAAAAATGCCAAGTGTAACCCGCGCTCATCAGGCATTTGAGGTCCATCGACGAAGCTTGTCTGCGTGGAAGCTTAATAAGTGTATTAATTAATAGTGATAATAGGGTGCTTTACCATTCGTTTGGTTGTGGTTCGACATTTAAAGTTCAAAGAAGGTTGCAAATAACAGGGAGAAAGGAAATGGAACGGATAACGGATTGACTTAAAATAATATTATTTGATTTTAAGAATATTTAGAACAAGAAAATTTTAATTGAAATTATTTGATTTTGTACCCAAGCTCCGATTACCAAATGAACCGGGAGACTATCACAGAACAAATCTCGTTAGTGCCCCCCCCCCCTTTTCTCCTCAGATCAGACTCAATCGTGCATAACATACACTTCATTAGTAATAAATTATGTATTTAGGTCAATTTTAGACGCCAAATCGAGTGAGTAAAATTTGAATGTTCAAATATGAATCTTTATAACTCCAATAAATAAGCTGTAAATAAATTTTATATTCAAGAAATTTATCATTTTTTACCTATTTTGAATTCTTACCATCTTTCATCCCCCCGCCCGGTTTTTTTTTGTTCATATTTAATAAGGCAACGATTAATTATGTCATTTATATAGAGAAATGATCAATGAAACTAAATATTAAAAAGGAGAAAAATCCGATCAGTCAATCTTAACCTTTTCATTCATCAAATACGTCAAATTCTTCCTCCGCCTCATGAATGACGTTCAAAACCCGGGCATGCTTCAATGTTTTTGTCAATGGCACATTGTACACTCGTTCGAAATGGTGGTCGGCCTATTTAAAAAAAAGTGTGAAATTTGAAATAGTATGATTGGAAAAGAAAAAAAATACCTGATCCGGGAATGCTACGCGCGAACCGCCAACGTCCGACGGCAATGGCGGCACAAATAATGGCAAAGACTGGAAATATAAAATTATATTTAAAAAAAGTGAATCGACTACAAAAAAATACCTGAAGCGGGAATGCTACGCGCGAACTGCGCAAGAATAGAAACACAAGGAAAAAGGTGGTGATGAAAAGCCAAGAGGAAGGCAAAGTCAATGAGGGACAAATGTGGTTGGCCGTAGTGGTCGCCGTTGTAACATCAATTGTCGTTTTCCATGACTCCAAAATTTAGTCAAATTTGTGATGGTGGGGTGAAGGCATAAGACAGGCTTGGCGTAAAGCAGTAGGCGATAACATTGCAGCCCTGCATCACAAACGGTGAAATCAAAACGGACCCAGTCCATAACAAAAAAAATTTTAAATGGTCCATTGCCATGCAAAGACGATCATTCCCCCTCCCCTCCCCCTCACCACCAACCTTTTCCAACAATATGTTTTTAACATACAAATTTTATTTGTGTATAATTTTCATCCCTCCTCCCCTTCATTTGTGCAACAATAACACATAAACAAACTTTTAATAAGACTTTATTTTTAGAATAGATTTGTTCAAAAAAATTAGCATTTTGCGTGTTCTCGGCTAAACCAAATTTTATTAACAGATTTTCCTTACAAAATGGACAGTTTCTCTATTAGAGACATCAATCCCTCCTTTTTAGTCTTAATTAAAAGGGCCCCACAGTGGTCTTCAAAGTGAGTATTCTAAGTTATAAAAGTGCCCGTTCTTATTTCGCGTTTATCCACTTGGCGAGTTTCGCTATACGCCATGATTGAACTGCTCTAAGTTCTGGTCCTCCTTTACTTCTTTTACTCCCTAACCCCTGTCATTCGTATTTTTCCTTCATTTGCCCATGTTGTTGGCGCTACTTGCAAAAGAAACTCTTTTTGAAAACCAAAGGGTGACCTTTTTTTGACACTTTCTTATTTCTTTCCGGGGTGCCGACTCTAATTCTGTGCCGTCCTCTCTTTAATTTCACTATTTAAGGCATTCTCTCGGCTTGGCTTCGTCGGCGTTATTGTGATGGCGTTTCTCTCCAGTTTC
This sequence comes from Heterodera filipjevi, assembly GCA_039877585.1. Taxonomy (NCBI): domain Eukaryota; kingdom Metazoa; phylum Nematoda; class Chromadorea; order Rhabditida; family Heteroderidae; genus Heterodera; species Heterodera filipjevi. The sequence continues at coordinate 379,952 of JBDPZO010000006.1, read as the reverse complement.
AATACAGTAAATGCCACATACACTTGCAAGACCATTTTACGGCAGTAAAAATTATTAGAATTACAATGCCATTTAAATAATGCCCCTTTTTCTTAAGCGATCCTTCACTTACGAAGACATCGTCCAATGGGAGGAACTAGCGTTACAAAGAAGCGCATACTGTGCCTGAAACAACTGGAGATGAACCGTCATTTGACGAGTGAATTAGTTACACCGCGCGATAGAAATTTTTGGAGGGAAATTTTAATGATTGATTTATTTTGGTGATATATTTTGTTATTTGACTAAATTTTCTTTCAATTCGGAATATAATAAAGACTGTAAAAGCGATTTTTAAAAATTTGGTGACGAATCGACAGGCGACCAATTGACAGCGCGCCCTTATTGATGTCCGAATAGGCAAATACATTGTCATACTACAAAAATGAAATTTCCTACAATTTGTGTCTGACACACTAAAATTGTAGTTTCCTAAGATCAAATTGTACGTACCTCAAAAAACCCACGATCGTTAATAATATAGGGCTCGTTTTCAAAAAAAAAACATGCTTAGTTTAAAAATTTAAAAAAATTCGAAGGCTGGTCCGCATATGACCCTTTTCCATTGGTCCGCAACTGGCCGGTGCGCAAACGGTCGTCCGCAAAAGGCGGTCCGCAATCGTAACACACCGACGAAATCAATGCAAAAATTGCGAAAAAAATTGAGGTTGATCAGAGCACTATTTATCGGGGAAAAAGAAAATTTGGCATAATCAAATGTAAAATCAAGACCCCTTCTTTCAGTTTTTTTTTTTTCGGTTAATGAGACACTCGGTTTATTCATCACCCTTTTTTTCTTTAATTACACATTAAAAATTGAATTTTTTATATTATCTTTTTTCAACAATTCATTCAGCGTCTATTTTTTTTTTTTGCATATTTGCTTTTTTACAAAATTTTTTTAACCAAAAGAATTGGAAAAATTGATTATATTATTTAGCTATTGTTGCAAAATAGGAAAGATATTATATTTTCATTTTTTGATTTTTCTGTTTCATTATAAATTTATTTTTAAAAATGATTGCCTTTTTCCTCCTCACAATTTTGAATTTTGTTGCAACCGAATATATTATCACCAAAATGGCGATAAAATTGAAATTAAAACAGAAAATTGTTATGATGAAGAAATGGATAACAAAAAGCCAAAAATATTCAAAGACTCCAAAATGGAACCAACTGCGGAGGAAAACAAAGAACACACGCCAAAAACTGTTGTGCCAAAAATTATTGCCGACGGATTGCACAACGAAGTATTTGAAACATGGGTTTAGCTTGGTTTAAAGCTTATAGGACTAAATTTATAACATATGACCGCCCCAAAATAGGGGTAAGGTACAATTTGCCTGATCGCATATCCGCCATAAGAAATGAAATTACACTTATTTGGTATCATTTGAAAACCCATTGAATAGTCTATCGATTGATGATATGCACTTAAGTTTGCTCCTCTTTGTTAAGATTTTTGGGGCAACTTTTAAAATTTTAAAAGATTATTAGCACAGTTTCTAAACCTTGGTATGTTCGGATAGCAATTGGTTAGCTCAATTAGCACACCAAATTTCAAAAAGTTGATCCAGATTTAAAAAGTTGTAGATATCTCTGCAGTTTTATGGCTACAACTTTCTTAAATCTGAATCAAATTTTTGGAATTTGGTAGGCTAATTGAGCTAACTAATAGCTATCGGACCATACCAAGATTATTTCATTTGGTTGCGTTTGAGCAAAATTATAATCAGTTTTTGACAAAAAACCTGCAAATTGGCGGAATTTACGAAACGACCTAGCACCTTCTTAACATAAGACCATGACTAAAGAAAAACATTTTTTAGGAAAAATTTCTTATATATTTAAATAAGAAATAATATACATACTATACATTATTTAGAATCCGAACAAAATATTAAGACCAATACAAAATCGAACATTGATAGTTGAAGATGCTAAGTACACAAAAATGGAACTGATCAAACAATTTGATAAAATAAGAAAAGAAAAAACAAACGGATTTAAATATGGCAGGAAAATAAGTTCAAAAATTGAAAGGGAAATTGCGCAAAATTTGGGGACCAATCGAAAAAAAATTTTACAATTGAAAAGGGAATTGGGTATAAAAATAATTTCACCATATTTTTATACAACAAAAAATATGACTTAAGGTTAATGAATTCTTATTTTAGGTGTTTTTAAAAAATATTCGGTCGAGCAAAAAAGGCAAATAATAGAACAATTTGAAAATGTGCAAAAAGAATTCTCAAAAAATTTTAATTTGAAAGCAACGCGAGAAATTAACAGAAAAATTGCAAAGAAAATTGGTGTCTGTGAGAGAATAATTTGTCGATGGAAGAGGGAATTTGGCACAATCAGTAAGTAACAATTTTAATTCGTTATTATTTTTTATTTATTAAATTCATTTAAAGGGAGATTTAAATCGGATGCTGAGAAAATGGAAATTGTGAAAGAGTTTGACAAAATTAAAAAAACAAACCCATTGTTTAGTGTTAATAAAATTGCCAAGCAATTGTCTATATCGGAAAGCAACTTGAGAAGATGGAGGAAGAAATTTTGCGGTATTTAACGAAACAAAAAAAAACATAAGGATTTCGCATTAAATGAATTTGCAGATTGGTTAATAGGTTTTTGTTTTCGAGTCTGTAAAAGCGTGAAATCTGCTTTTAGTTTTCGATTCAATATAATTATGACTGAACCGTTTATTTTGTTGCCCCTCATCACTTTTTTGTTCAATTGCGCATAAAAAATGATTGGAAAGTTTCACTTTCTTAGTAGCTCTTTTGTATTATTGGATTATATACATTGGGACTGTGCGAAAAATGATTTTCGCTATTCTTCTGTTATATTTTGGATTGTTAACAGTGAAAAGAACAATTGTTTGGCAATTCAAAATAAATCTATTTAAATTTATAAAAGCTGTAGCGACAGCCGTTCTGTCTTATTTAGGGATGACAGATTTACTAAATGGTTGGGCGGATAAACGAAATGCCCCTTTTAGCAGTTTTACGAAACGCCCAATGTGGCGCAATAACTTATTTAAATTGTCAAAGGTGGCTTACACCGAACCGGGTCAGTTTAGCGTGGCCGGTTTAGCGTGTAGCGTGGGTTTTTTAGCGTGGCCAGTTTAGCGTGGTTGGATATCATGGATATAACTTTTCTCAGAGACAACTAAACTAGACATTTTTTCAAAAAAGTTAAAAATTTGAGAATTTTTAAGATTTTCGAGTTTTTTTTGAATCTAACTTTTTATTAAGTGGACCAATTTTTTTTGAAATTTAGTAGGCTTATAAAACATAGCAAGAGCTGTCGAATGATACTAAAAATGCCTAGTTTGGTTGCTTCTTCTGAGAAAAGTTATATCCATTATATCCAACCACGCTAAACTGGCCACGCTAAAAACCCGCGCTAAACCGGCCACGCTAAACCGACCCCTACCGGGCTTACACATGTCATTGTTAATTTATTTTTTCCAACTAAAACTATTTCAAATTTCATTAAATAAAACTAGGAAACGATTTTTTCATCGTAAACGACGTAACAATGTTTTATTAATTTTATGGAAAATATGTTGACCCGGACCCGGAGTCCGGAAAAAACAGGAATTTTAATCCCGGAATCTTGTCCGGTCCAATTTCCAAATCCGGATTAGGATCCGAAGAAATTTGACCACGGTCAACCGGATTTTGTTTTTTTTTCATAATTTTGAATAATTTTTACATTTTTTCTACAAAAGCTGTTACCAAAATACAAATAAATCTTCAAAAATTTCCCCGGTGGTGCCTATCGGCACCACCGTCCCTGTGGACTTTTAAAAAGCAAGACGAAAAAATATGGGAATCCATACAAACCCGCTCCCTAATTATTGCCATAAATTTGATTCTAATTTTGTGTTTATGTTATTTTGTGAAGATGCCGGGCTTATATTTTTCCATAAATTAAAAAAAAATCATCTTCAATTCCGTCAATCCGAATAACTAATACAATTGCCAATAAAAAAAATATTTATGATTTTCAATTTGCCATTGCCACATATGTTAATATTTTGATTTGTAAATCATTCTTATTATGTATAATGGTTTGAATTAGAGTTAATGAAAGAATAATTGAGATTTTTTTTTGTTAGAAAAAAAGCTTTGCTTACAAATGCAAAATTCTATGTTTATTTTTCTATTTTCATGCTTATTTTGCCATTTATATGCTTTTTTTTATTGTTTTTCTGATTTCTACAGATTTTGTTCATTCAAGTCGCGAACCTCCCTTTTTTTTTCTATTTGAGTAAACCACCAGCAGACAACATTAAGTTGCTTTTATGGCGGGAAATACACTAATAAAAACACAGTTAAAATGCGTAACTTTTGTCAATAAAATTTCTATTTTAAACAGAGTAAAAGGTTGATGGTAACCAGTAAAATTCATTTATATAATTGTGATGCGAGGATAACGTAAAAACACACCTCAACGAACCAAACGAAATCAAAAAGCAAGGAGCAAATTGATAATAATTTTACTTATTTTAAAGTTAATATTTATATATTAGAAATTTATAACCTCTAGGAGTGCGCTGTACAGCGCCTAGAGCTATAGGCTTTTTCAAAAAATATACTCCTACGAATGGAGATTTCTCAAAAAATATCCACCCAAAATTTATAATCTTTATCGGAAATTTAATTTTCAAAAATTTTTTTTTATATATACAATTTTTGAAAGATTGAAATTTATTTCCCTTGCCTTTGTGATAGGAAGAATCTCCTTTTACATGTGATTTTGAATAAAAAAATCGCTCAAATTTGTTTTTGTTTCATTATTTATATATTTTTTTTCGTAAGAAACATGTTTAGCACATTTACGGTGTTTGAGTTGAAATATTAAAATTGTCAAACAATCGGAATGTTCTCAAGCATCATATAAGGGGCATTCTGTTGAAAATATTGTTTCAACAGTTAGGTATGGCCATGAAATTGACTTGAATGAATTTAGACAAATTAGTTTCAATCATCTTTTTATGAACCTGAAATTTTTTGTGGTCTGAATTTTTTCAGTTGTCAGTAAATTTAGCCATAAAAATCGGCGCCGGGCAGGATGGGGAGTGGGCGAAAATCAAATTGCAACGCTTTTTTTTTTACCATTATAATAAAAGCGCGCGAAATATAAATATTCTTTATTTAACTATTCGTTCGACTTATGGAAAAACCGAAATGCGGTAAAACCCTCAACAGGGGCGGCATGATCAAAGGAGCATAAGTGTTGCGGTAAAAACATGAAATACAGAGAAGATTAGCATAGTCCCTGCGTGATGACACGAATTTTCTAAACGAGACCGACGCAGGAATAGAACAGTTTATAATTTGAAAATTGTAATAATGGATAAACAAAACAAAAATTAACTTTCAATGAGTTTGTAACGGAGGAATCCTCAAGTCTTGGCTTCCAACTATTTGGGATAATTGTAAACCATAGTGTTTTCGTTTTCGAAATCGAAAAAACTCCCAGGTTCGGAAAATATTTAATTGTTACCAAATTCTCTCTTCCAACAATTAAGTGTTGTCCTTCCAACCCCAATTTTTTTCGCTATTTTTATTTCAATTCTCCAATTCGTTTTTAAATTGAATTTTCTTGAAAATTCTTCTTTCACTTTTTCAAATTGTTCAATTATTTGTTTTTTTTTCTGGTCAGAATGTTCTTGTATTGATTCTAAAAAAGAAAATCATAAAACTTCTTGAATTCATATCGATTTTAATATTAAACAATTTTATGAATTCAAACTGTTACTTTTCATAATGCCAAGTTTTTTCTTCCATCGCCAAATTGTTTTCACACTTACGCCAATTTTCTTCGCAATTTTTTTACTAATTTCCAAAGTTATTCGTGAATTATTATTTTTTGAATATTCTTCTTTCACTTTTTCAAATAGTTCAATTATTTCTCTTTTCTGCTGTTCCGAATATTCTTGTAATGATTCTAAAAAAGAAATTCATATAAAAAATTGGTGCTAGTGCGTTTTATAAATCCGTCACCATGCTAGAAAATAAATTGTATTTTTTCAAATTTATGCCTAATTTTCTTAAAACCCCTTTACCACCCCCTAGTTTTTCTATTCTAAAACCAAACCCAAACTTTTTTTTGAAAACTCACGAATTTTTTCAGAAACCCAAGCCTAATTTTTTTTTGAAAACTATTTCCAAAAAAAACTAGGCCTGGGTTTCTGAAAAAACTAGGGATCGTTTTTTAAAATAAAATTTGTTAGTTTTTAAAAAAGTTAGTTTTAGGTTTTCAAAAAAAATAGGGTGTGGTTTAGTTTTTTAAATGGCGGATTTATAAAACGCGCAAACCCATTTTGGTGGATTTATAAAACGCGCCAGAACGTAAAAAATTCTGGGACATTCTTATAATATAAAAATTATTTTCTTCATTTTTTGTTAGCTAATTTTTTACCCAATTCTCTCTTCCATCCATAAATTTTCTTCCGACTTTCTCCCAAATTTTGCGCAATTTCCCTTTCAATTTGATTACGTTTTCGACTATCATATTTGAAACCATACGTTCTTTCTTTTCTTATTTGTTCAAATTTTTCGATCAGCTTTCTTTTTGAGTGCTCATCAGCATCCATTAATGTTCCATTGTTTTTGTTTCTCTTTTTTAGCCGTTTCTAAATATAAAAAATATTTCTGATTAAAAATATTTATCCAAATTGTTGACTTTTTGGTTAGCAGATTTCGGACTAGAAATAGGCCCAATTATGTCCTTATTTATTTTATCTGCCTCTGTTTTTGGTACAATTTTGCTTCTTCGATTATCACCATCTTGTTCGACAGCTTCTTCCTTTTTGACCTCTTTAAGTGTTTTTGGCTTTATGTCATCCATTTCTTTATCATGACAATTTTCTGTTTTTATTTCTATTTTATTGGCATTTTGTTGTTCAATTTTTTCTTCTTTCAAATCATTTATTTCCTTTTTTATGAAAGGTTGATTCGAGCTATTTTGTAGAGTAGGTAGATTTAAATTTTTCCATAAATTTTCGGTAAAATCTTCGTCATATCCTTCAATTACAACAAAGGATAAAATTGTTATGAAAATAATTATATTTTTTAGATAATATAGCATTTCCTGCGTCAGTAAATTTGAAAATAAAATGTCTTTATTCTATCAAATAATTGTAATAATAATAAGTTAAACTTAAATTTTCTATTTTTGGTCAATAATTGATTTAACAAAAAAATATAAACCAATCTAACCAAGCTACACCACTAATATTATATTATAAATAAAATGCAAATTATTTATAAAATATTATTAAATTTTTTATATGAAAAAGCTTTTTAATTAGTAGTATTGCCTATAAGCACTGTAGTGACTTATGTATCGGTAAGTTAATAATATTTTTGGTATCCGAACTCGGGGATCCAAAACTGGCGTAACTGCTGAGGTTTGACGGTTCTAAAAATATCTAAATTTGATTTAATCACGACATGAGGCAAATGTTGTGTTTTCCTTTTATATTTTTCCAATAACCAATTTTATTGTTTTAATTTTTTTTCAAAAAATTCAAAAAAAAACCCAAAAACAGGCAATAATGTCTTGAAGCTGGCGTGGCACTTTCTTCAATACAATGGACATTTATATTCAGCAGTGCTTGTAGATCTGCTGATCAACATGCTGATTTTTGATGCTTAAGTTATGTTTTTTGAGGAAAAATCTTCAAAATGACCCTTTGCCAGGTGGAGTCGAACTTGAAGTTCCTTTTTGTAGTGTCTGGGCTGGTGTAGATCATTAGCTAAATGTCTACATACACCAGGGTTGAAGCCGATTTCCGATCTTTCGCGAAGGAGTGACCGGTGGTGTCAATAGGCGCCGCAGGGAAAAATTTTGAAAAATCTAGTGGGATTTATTAACAAATTTTGACCCAAATTATCTGAATTTTGAAGAATTTCTTAGATAAGTTTTGAAAAAGCTTAAAAAAAGGTGTCCCGCAGTGTTGATAAACGCCGCAGGAAAACAATTTCTGAAATTTGGTTAGAATGAGGTTTGAGTCAAAAAATAATTTTTTTAGTAGATTTGTCGAACAGATTAATTCAGTGTGGTGATATTGCTACTGTTTGCCGTGTTTTGCTTGGGTTCGAGTCACCTCACGGCTCAGAAATATTTTTTAATTATTTTTTCAGAAAAATTCAGTCCACGAAATAATCTAAGTTGCCTATCGGTCGGAGATTCTGGTCGTATTCGTTACTCGTGATTACTCGTGTTTTTGAGTCTCAGAAAACCGTGTTCGTCTAATTCGTCACTGCCCGTTTCGTCTCTGCCTGTTTCGTCCTGAATTATTTTTTTGACAAAAATGGGTTTTAGGAGTTTTAGAGGTCGTTGATCATAAATCTGGTATGCATTTCCATTTCCGAACCGCGGGCCTAAATTCGAACAAAAAGTCTAAAAATCAAATTCTTTAAATCGATTTTAGAATTTATAAGGACTTTACCAACAAATCACCTTTATCCCAGGTGATATTTTACCTTAAAAGTTCATAGGGGGATGTGTTTTTGAATAGGGGTGAACAATGCCTAAAAAAGTTAACGAATTATCACCTTTCCCTCTCTCTTCCTTTTCCCTTATCCCCTCTCTTCTTTTCTCCCTTTGCATTACTTTTTTCTGCCAGCCGTTGCTGCATTACCCTTCCCTCCGTCCATTCCCTTCCCTCCCTCTCTCCTTTCCCACCATTTCCTTACTTCCCTCCCTCCCTTCCAATACTCTCGCGTTCTTCTCCACACGCAACACTTCCCTCCCTTCCCTTTTTCTCCTTTCTCTCCTCTTTCGGGTATCTTAACCACTTTTGCAAATTCAAACAGAAATTTTCCCGCTGTTCAGGAATTTTTTATTGCTTTGACTTGTCAGTCATTAAAGCAGCGAATGGCGTCAATCTTTTTTATGACAGTTTTTCACCAATCAAAAACTATTTTCGAAGGCGGCGAATGGTTTTTTATAAAGTGAAGCCAATTTTGTGCACAGCATTGCGCAACATTCGTCAAGGACGCGACGTTTTTTATGCACGCGACAGTCAGTCATAAAAGACGACCCATTCAGGGGAAGGGGGTTCATTTTCACCGCACAAGGTCCGAAGAGAGGGGGCGCAAGGTGCCCCCTCTGGGCACTGCCCGGTATGCAAATTTCCTATCAATCATTTTTCCGACCACAAATGCCACGGCAGAAGGAGGAGCCAAATGGGCGGACGCCATGACCAAGTCCGCTTTCATCATTTTTCCCATTTTTGCGTTTCAATTTTCCTTTTAGAAATGTCCTTCATCCCTCCCGGCACATTTGCATTTTTGTCTCGAGAATATGGGGATTATTCGGATCCCGGTGCAGTGTACAACCCCAACACCCCCTACGACCCGGATTCTCTGGTCGAACTCGCGTAATTTTTCACTACCAATTACTTTTTCAATCCTTTTTTCTTGTTTCATGTAATGTTTCTCAAATTTAGCAAGTGGAGAAAAGAATTTCTGGAGGCAAAATATGGACCCAAACAACCAACACCGCCATCATCACCACCATCATCGCCACCATCATCACCACCGCCATTTCATGAGAACAACGCTTTCCCAGTCATCATTGGTGAATTTATTTCACATCCTTTTTCCACAATAATAGTAAATTTTAAAGGAAATCAACCAGACGAAAATTGTTGGGTTTTGAAAATTTTCGTTTCTGATTTTTTTTTTCAGGGCGAAACCTTCACAACGACGAAAATGCCGAGGGTTACGAATCCGATGAGAACGACGAGCCGCTGATCCCTCCGCCGCCTGTTCCGCCGAATCTTCCAATTCTCAGGGTACCACATGAAAATCCTGGGGGTTAAAAGTTATTCTTTTTTTCATCCAGGAAATTCTCGCACAACTTCCACAACCTCTTGCCCAGTTTCAACCACATCATCGGATTAACCCCAATCATCAGGCAAGAATTCGTCCACAGCCTGCGCGCGTACAGCACCCAATTCCATTGCGCGCCGTGCCACAGATTTGGGAGGTATAGTTTGGCATGACTTTAATGTGAAATAATTTTTTCCACGAATCCACTTTTTCATGATTTCCAGCACATGCTACTGCCGCCAGCTGCCCATGGTCCAGTTCGTGTCGTCCAAATGCCGCCGGGTGTCCATGGTCCAGTTCATGTCGTCGAAATGCCGCCGGGTGTCCATGGCCCAGTTCGTGTCGTCCAAATGCCGCCGGGTGTCCATGGCCCAGTTCGTGTCGTTCAAATGCCGCAGGGGGTCCAAGACCATGCTCCTTTTGTCCAAATGCCGCGTGCGGTTCACGATCATCTTCGCATGGTGCAAATGCCCCATGTTGCCAATGAACCATTGGGCCGCCCCGATCTTCCTGTACCAGCACAAATGGTCGCCCAGCAATTTTTTCCACCACCAAATCCCGTAATTTTCAGCTCTTTTAACGAAAAAAATTTGAATATGAGTTTTGGCTTTAAGGCTGGCCATGGGATTGGGCCTTTTCGGGTTGTTCAGCCAGCCCAATACGCTTTCGCTGACGAGCAATTTGGTCGCGCCCCACCTCAAGCGGCTGCCCAGCAATTTCCTCCGCAACATTATCCGGTATTTTTCCTAAATAATTTCAAATCTATTAATATTTTGTTTTATCTTTCAGGCGGGCCATGTGAACCGAGCGTTTCGTGGTGCTGAACAGGTCCCGCCAGCTTTCGCAAATGCACCACCTCCTCAACGAGCTCATGCCCCGCCGATGCCACGCAACCGCCCGATGGTGCTCGAACTGTTAAGAAGACTGAGGCAATGGCGAGGACCGCCAAAAGATCCAAGACGTCCTCCTCAATGAATGAAAATCAATTTGTTAATGATGAAATTTGTTGATTTTAATATTGGTTCGATGCCATTACTTGGACAAAAACAATTTGAAAATCCTAATTATTTTAGAATGAATCTTACTTTAGACCGGGACCATGAGGAAATGAAAAGAAATGAAGTAACACTCGGATTTATCCTGTTCATTCTATTTTTACTGTTTCACTCTTTTTGTTTTCTAGCATTGATATTGCGGGTATATCGCAGAGGAGATTAAATGAATTGGTTTTTTGAAATCATTTAACAACGGGTTACATTCTTACCTTTTTTTGATGCCGAATACTTGTTTTTCAAATATACCCCCAAGATGCCACTATCACTTCCCCGAGAGTTGTTGTGCGAAATAATCAACGTCATGCCACCCCCAAAAACGCGCCCAATTCTGTACACAAACTCAATTTTGTCCACTTTTGTTCAACGCCGGATTAGTTTCATGGTCAAAAAATTGTTTCGACTGGAATGGTACCAAAACCCAGTGGTCCGTAGAAGTATTATGAATTTGTTTTTTGATGTTTTTGTCCCAATTAATGTTGCAAAAATAATATGGAAATAATTTAATTCATTTTTTCATTTTGTTATCTACCGATCAATACCTTTTATGTACTATAATTCATATATTTATCGTCCCCAAAGAAATTTCACTCATCCCACGATTTAAATGGCGCCCTTCTGTCCTCTTGTCCAAATCAAGGAAACGGGTCGCCTTGCTGTTCCAAAAGGGAAATTTAGTGATGCGAAAAATTTTTTTAAGTTTCCTATTTTAAAATTTAGGTATTTTTTACGCCCTTGAATTCGCTCGTAATTACCAACTGCTCGAGCGTGGAGTTTCTAGAAAAGCATTTCGCTATTTGATGGAAACTGAAAGTAAGCAACACGACTTAGTATTTGAATTGATGGACAAAGCGGGGATAGACGGGAACAAAAAGACGTTTGGACACATATACCTTGAGATTGTCCAAAAATTTTGGGACAGGGAATACCCCGACATGTTTCGAGTTGTGGCCTTTGACATGGTTACTGAAAATTCAAAATTCTGTATATATTTTCATTTTTCAGCGAACCGGACTTAAACCAATTTTCAAAGGGGAAGTAGTCCGAAAGAACGAAGTGTGTGTGATAAGAGATGGTGCCCATTGGGATGGGATCAAATCCATGACCCAATTCTTTTGCGTGAAAAATTACTGTGTGAGCTGTGAGGTAACCTATGATCGTCCTGAGAGACACCGAATGGAATGCAAGGAACGATGCAAAAGATGTTGCCGGATGGGATTTGAGTTTCCTTGTGCGAATGAGTGTGGCGAAATCCACTGCGAAGAATGCAACCGAAGCTTCTACAACACCAATTGCTTCGAGGCGCATAAGAAGGCGGCGTGCAAAGAGTATAAAAAATGTGTAAAATGCGGGGAGGTATACCAAACGCGTTCGAAGCACACTTGCGGGGAAAAGTTCTGCAGGCTTTGCAAAGTTTACCATCCGGGTCGGCAGTGCTCCATCAAAAAGATCAAAGTCCGACCACAGAAGGCCTACCGAATTGTGGCCTACGACCTAGAGACAACGGTGGAGGAGGGGGAACATGTGCCAAATCTTGTCAGCGTTGCCATGACTTGCAGCATATGTGTAGGAGAGGAAAGAGAATGTGAAATATGTGAAGGACAGAAGATGTTCACTTGGTCTGCAGCGGATGGAGTCGAATTTGTCGAATGGATCATGGGTTTCCAACGGTTTGAAACGATAGCATTTGCACACTACGCTGGGCGTTTCGATTCTCATTTCGTCTTTGCCGAGCTATCAAGGAAGGAAATTGCGACGGAGCTGATGATGGCCGATTTGAAAATCTATCAGATGAAGGCGGGCAGGGTCTATTTCCGGGACTTTTGGATGCTCAGTCAGAATAAGTTGGCAGATCTCCCTAAGACCCTGCGATTGAACATCGCGGCCAAGTTGTATTTCCCCCACAAATACAATAAGAATGAGAACTTTGGGAAGCGATTGCCACATCTACCAGCCCTCAATGATTATTGCCCAGAAGACATGAAAGAGGAGGAAAGTCAAAAGCTCGAGAGGTGGTATAATGAGAATATGAGACAGAATTCAAATTAGGTAATTTAAATAAATATTTTTTAATTTTTTGCTTATTTTTAGGGGAACCGCTGAAGGTTTATTGTGAAAATGACGTGGAAATTCTCATGGCGGCGGTTTTAAAGTTCAGACAATTATTTAGGACATTACGGGGGATATGGACGTGATGAAGGATAGTGTGACAATAGCGGGAGTAGTGATGAAGATTTTTCGGTCAAAGTTAGTTTTTGAAGGACAACCACATCCCGATAATTCCGGAGGGAGGGTATGAAAGAGCGGAGAATCAAAGTAAAATAGCTGTGAAGTATTTCGAGTGGCTAGCTCAAAGTTGACCTGTACTGCGATGCCTTTTCCGACCCAATTATAATTCCCGCCCGCTCATTCCAACAGACCAACCCGGACATGGTTTTCAACGAATTTATGCATAGACAACAATCGTTTGGGGAGGTGAAGCTTTTAGATCAACGAATTTCGATAATTATTGCCACATATGCTTTTCCCTCTCAAAAATAAATTTTTTTCTTGGCCCGGGGTTTTTCTTTGACGTTAATCCGTTTTTATATTTTCATCTTTTTATTCGTTAAATTATTTTTAAGAAATGTACTCGATCCGAAAATATTTTGAGACCCATTTTGAAAAGGAGGACTTTTTTTGGAACAGGAACAGACCCGAGGTGGAAGCGCTGTTGACGGACTCGAAATGCTACAAAGTGGCCGTACATAGAGATTACGACAATCCCTTTTCCCAATACATTGAACTCCTCAGGCTTGAGACTCCCCTTTTCTGTTTTTCCATGCTCGAAAGAAATATGCGAGTTTTTTTGACCCGGGAAGGGGTGCTCCTATCGGCCGATACACAATGGTTTCGTATTTTGTTTAAAATTTAAAAATTGTGCACTATGGCATGATTAAGAATTTCCAGCTTTTCAACGGTGGAGAGGTTTTTATAGTGCGAGCAAACAGAATATAGGGTAGGGGAGGATTTTAAGTTTGTCATTTATTTTCTTTTTAGGCTTGTGTTGTTTGCCGAAAGGGGAAGTGCTCATGTGGCATGAAGAGGGTACCGTCTAGTTATTTAAAACTGACGGTATCGGATGATACGGGCGTGTTGGAAGGGGTGGCATTCTTTGGCATCCGAGGGAAAGAGGGTGGAATGGTAATTTTGAAAAAAAAATACAATTCTCATTTTTAATTTAGGAGGAAGTCAAGGGCTTGGCGGGGGCGGTGTGTACTTTGAAAATTGGGGCTAGAGTGAAAGAATATGGCGGAAAGAAGGGGTCTACTACTCGTTGATAGATATTGTTTCCTTTTAATTCTATAAACACGAGTTGTTGTTTTATAAAATAATATTACTAGAAGATCGGTTGAAGAGGTCATTATGGAAATTATTAGGATATCTAATGAAGCCAGAGAGTTTTCTTTTTCAGCCCATAAAACAATGGTCGAAGCACAAAATATTAAAGATAGAAATCCCGAGAACACTGGCTTAAAATTTTGGCATAATTAACTATTAAATGGTGTGAGAAAAATACACTCTCTATTTGAAAAAATGAAGAAAATAATTTAAAAAAAATTAAAAAAGGCATGGATAAATGCCTTGACAGAAAAGATTCAATAATGTGTCAGGAATTAGCTGACGACGCCAAAAATCAATTGAAATAGTCTAAAAATTATAGGCAAGAAATAGGACAAATTTACCGAAATGCTTATTCCCAGCCGGATTTTAAAAATGACTACTCAAAGACTGGAAAAGGCAACAACAATGTTGCTAGAATCTTCTCAAAGGGAAACTGAACGGATGTGGAAAGAAATTGTTAGTTTAACCGAAGAAGTTGAAGATTATACAAAGTCGGCGCGCAGTGCCCTAACTCGAGCAATAAAAACCCGAGAAAAATCGCCCTATGCCAATGGTGTACAGGAATGGTTTCTTAAACTATCTGACTCCATTTGGCGTCTTTACAAAATTTTAGACCAAATTAATTTCGAGTCAGATAAAGCCGAATCGGTATGGCAAGAAAATAAAAGATGCAAAGACAGTGACCAAGCAAAGACACTAAAGGACAAAATGCCCAAATCTTTTGAAGAAATAAGAAATTTACATTTCGAATCAAGAAGAACTCATTTTCAAACCTTAGAATATGAAAGTAAAGTGCAATCAGCAGTTTTATGGCCGGTGGGTAAGGTATAAATAAAAAAATGTCATAGACATATTAAAAAATGGGGACCGAAATAGTTGAAAAAAGTTTCCAAATTAATTCACTATTTGGGTATAAAAAACATAAAATACGTTTTTATTTTAAAAACCCTATGATTATAAATGCTGAAGAACAATTGAAAGAAATTCTTTCAGCAATAATTGAGGAAATATATAAAAAAGAACAAGAAAATTTTAAAAGGATTTTAAAAATTTCTTTTGGCTTTGAATCTTTTTGCCTTCCCTCGAATTCCCCAAGTGAAAACACAGCAGAATCTCTAGTTCAAAAATTTTGGCCAAAGAAGAATTATATTCCCTATTTTATCCTTTGGACGATGCCATAACTCTGGAAGTCACAATTATTTCTCTTCCAAAATGTCAAGAATAAACCAAGAAATCAATTTTATAAAAAAAGAAGTCGAAAAAATGGAAAAATGTAAGAAAGATTCTTAAACGTTCAGAAATTTTGGTAATTTTTTCAAATAGCCTTTTAAAACTGGTAAAAAGAAGCATTTAGCGCCCCAAACATTGGAAAATTATATTTTTCTTTTTTAGTATTGTTTGCAAAAATACAAAAAATGCCAGATAAAATTAGGACAGTTTAGAAAAACATGGCTATAGCTATGCAAAAACTAGAAAGTTGCATAAAAAAACATATCTTGACAGATGTCAAGATGCTGAGAAAATAACGCAAGCAAGTGCTATACGAATTACCGGATACAATAACCAAATTCAAAACTACCGTTTCGATGTAAAGATGCTATACAACAAAATTAGATTTACAGCTATTAAACATTTGCTTTTTGTCCTGTTGGTTTGCGCAAAATAAAAAATGTTTTTGCGCAAAATAAAAATTGAAAGCCAAATAATCTTAAGGCGCTATATTAAAATATGATTATTCGCGATTATAGTTGCGTTTTCTCTCATTTTTTACCCTTATCGACAGGAGTAATGTATCATCATAAGGGGTGTAAAATAAAAAATAAATGCTATAAATACGAAAGATACTGACCAATTATTGCGGCTACTATGGGTTCATTTCATCATTCTGGACATCCTAACGGTTGTTTTTTATGTTTATATGTATAAATGAAATTATATATTTATATAGACGTGTGTTCGTTTACCCTGGCGCCGCTGGTTTATAATGCCCGATTTCCCACAATCCGGTATTTTGAGTCTTCCGTGTTTGACAATTAAATTCAAATAAACAAACCTTAAAAACAGGGGTCGCATTTGTACTTATTTGTAGGTATTGTACTTATTTAAACGGAATGCACTTATTTTAGACTTATTTTTGGGTCTCAAAGAAAAATTAATTTTTATTGTAATATTTGAAAGAAAATTATTTTAGAAGCGATTTTTTGAATAAAATTACCAGATTCACTAAATATTTAAAATTTCGACTAAATTTCTATGTTTCAGATATTTTTTTTAGCTTGGCGCCTATCGGCACCGGACTTTCAATTTTTTTGGATTTTCTAAAATAAGGCACTAAATAAATTATTTTTGGGGAAAAAACCTGTTTGGAAATCGACAATAAATTTTCAAAATTTTCGCCGTCTGCGCCTAATGGCACCCACGACTCTTCCTTTTTCAATTTGATGTCTCATTTCAAACCGAGAATTGTACAAAAAATTGTTGGAGAAGAAAAATATATCGCACATAAGATTTTGATGAATAAAAGGCAAAATCAAACTCCAAAACAACCTTTTCAGAAAGATACTTATTTTGATCCTTAAAACTTATTTTTAGTGTCGATGTATTATTTCGGGAAATTTTTAATGCTACCTCTGTTTTAAAACAAGTTACATCAATAAAATATTTTCAAATTTTATAATTATTTAAAATTAGTTCACAAAGTTCACATGCCACTGAACATTTAAATTTAAGATGTTGTATTATTATTTTTTTCGTATTATCTCGGTCTGTTGTTAACCCTTTTTCGCGTTTTCCGCTGGAAGACGTTGAGCTTCCTGTGCGCTTATGTGATTCTGTAACCGCCTTTCTAGCGTTTTCCGTCTCTATTGGTCGTTCTTTGCAAAGTTTGCTGTACGTTTGGCGTACATGATTCTTAATAATATATTTTTCTCGCGTCGATCCACTTGAACAGGATGATGCTCGAGAAGATGTTGGCACTAACTAAATAAAAAATAGAAAAAGGTTCCGAGATACATTCACCCTTTCTTATGGCCTTATCGTTGCCCGAATTCTGCGGTTTAAACGCACAGACAGTGTTTTAAAAATTTATTAAATAAACATACATCCAGAATTGAATGCATCACTTAGGCACTGACTGCCGTCTCATT
Organism: Heterodera filipjevi; assembly: GCA_039877585.1. Lineage (NCBI taxonomy): Eukaryota > Metazoa > Nematoda > Chromadorea > Rhabditida > Heteroderidae > Heterodera > Heterodera filipjevi. The sequence goes on along the minus strand of JBDPZO010000006.1, from coordinate 362,468 downwards.
ATGTTGCGGTCCTTCATCAATTGCTAACCCAAGCGGTGTTTCTGACAAGTCAGAAAAAGCACTGCTGGTACATTGTAGCTGGTCTTTTTGTTGTTGTTGACCGCCACCGCCACCACCACCACTGCCGTTCCGCTCAATGTAAGGTCGTTGTTGTTGATGCTGCTGATCACCACCGCCACCACCACCACAGATGTTCAGCTCAATGTCAGATCGTTGTTGTTGCTGCTGCGGATCACCACCACCACCACAGATGTTCAGCTCAATGTCAGGTCGTTGTTGTTGCTGCTGCGGGTCACCACCACTACAGATGTTCGGCTCAATGCTGATTATTTGTTGTTGTTGTTGCTGTTGATCACCACCACCACCACCAGCACCACCATCACAACAGCTGTTCGACTCAATGCCGATTATTTGTTGTTGTTGTTGTTGAGGTACAAAGTCATCCTGTATAAAAAATCCCTCATGGATGTTTTGTAGAACAACTTTTCTAAATAGAATTAATTGCAAATCATTAAAACTTAAAATCTATCGGTCGGCATACATTTTTCGAGCGCGGTCGATGTCCAATGTGTTATTCGACCATGCACGAGCATACACGGCATCCATCAGATGCCCAAGGAGAAATCCGCTCTAATAAACAATAGAATTAATATTGATATTTTATTATAAAAATATTACGTGTTCCCACACATCTTCATCGAGCATGTATGTGTCGGGCCCAAGATTCGTTACTATGGAGTTTCCACATTTTTTAAACTTTATTGTATATCACTTTCTTTCTTGCCTACATTTGGCACACTCTCTAATGTCATACAATGACGACCAAACAACTTCGTAATTCTTTTTAGGAGAATCCGAGTGGGCGTCGGGTGTTTGGTCGAGATGTTCATGACACCACTAAACCATGCATAGTAAAATCTTTAATTACAAAATGCAAATGTTCAATTTTTTAAGGTTATGAGATGGATCACGAAAACGAAACTCAAAATGATAGAAAAAAAAGAACAAAACGAAAACAAAACGAGTTTCATGCATCCCTATTTTAATCCATGGTAAGAAAAAAGACTGCTTACTCAACAATACGGTATAATGAAATAACCGCTTACTCAGCGGTATAATGAAAAGAACCGATTATTCCGCGGTATAATGGAAATAACCGCTTACTCAGGGGTTTAATGGAAAGAACCGCTTACTCAGCGGTATAATGGAGAGAACCGCTTACTCAGCGGTATAATGAAAAGAACCGCTTACTCAGCGGTATAATGGAAAGAACCGCTTACTCAGCGGTATAATGAAAAGAACCGCTTACACAGCTGTATAATGGAAAGAACCGCTTACTCAGCGGTATAATGGAAAGAACCGCTTACTCAGCGGTATAATGAAAAGAACCGCTTACTCAGCGGTATAATGGAAAGAACCGCTTACTCAGCGGTATAATGAAAAGAACCGCTTACACAGCGGTATAATGAAAAGAACCGCTTACTCAGCGGTATAATGGAAAGAACCGCTTACTCAGCGGTATAATGGAAAGAACCGCTTACTCAGCGGTATAATGGAAAGAACCGCTTACTCAGCGGTATAATGGAAAGAACCGCTTACTCAGCGGTATAATGGAAAGAACCGCTTACTCAGCGGTACAATGGAAAGAACCGCTTACTCAGCGGTATAATGGAAAGAACCGCTTACTCAGCGGTATAATGAAAAGAACCGCTTACTCAGCGGTATAATGGAAAGAACCGCTTACTCAGCGGTATAATGAAAAGAACCGCTTACACAGCGGTATAATGAAAAGAACCGATTATTCCGCGGTATAATGGAAATAACCGCTTACTCAGGGGTATAATGGAAAGAACCGCTTACTCAGCGGTATAATGGAAAGAACCGCTTACTCAGCGGTATAATGAAAAGAACCGCTTACTCAGCGGTATAATGGAAAGAACCGCTTACTCAGCGGTATAATGGAAAGAACCGCTTACTCAGCGGTATAATGAAAAGAACCGCTTACACAGCGGTATAATGAAAAGAACCGCTTACTCAGCGGTATAATGGAAAGAACCGCTTACTCAGCGGTATAATGGAAAGAACCGCTTACTCAGCGGTATAATGGAAAGAACCGCTTACTCAGCGGTATAATGAAAAGAACCGCTTACTCAGCGGTATAATGGAAAGAACCGCTTACTCAGCGGTATAATGGAAAGAACCGCTTACTCAGCGGTATAATGGAAAGAACCGTTTACTCAGCGGTATAATGGAAAGAATTGCTTACTCAGCGGTATAATGAAAAGAACCGCTTACTCAGCGGTATAATGGAAATATATAATGAAAAGAACCGCTTACTCAGCGGTATAATGAAAAGAACCGATTACTCAGCGGTATAATGAAAGATCAAACCCCTGAAAAACCACACCGTGTCCGGCAAATCTGCCGCGGTTTTTCTTGTTCTAGCTCCTCCGATCAATCGAAAGACGAGGTCAAGAAGAGTCGACTCCTTCTGGATGTTGTAGTCGGCCAAAGCGCATCCGTCATCTAGTTGTTTTCCTGAACAATAAGGATAATTAGGAATAAATGAATTTATCGGTAACGTCATTCACCGGCGAAGATCAGACGCAGTTGATCCGCCAAAATGTCTTCCTTGTCCTGGATCTTGGCTTTGACATTCTCAAAAGTGTCGCTGGCCTCGACCTCGAGAGTAATGGTTTTCCTGGTAGGTGTCTTGACGAAAATTTGAAATTTGTTCGTATGAATCCGATGGGTAATTCGGAATAGAATAGAATAAAAAAGAATTGCCAGTATATTTAATTCGATCATTGCTTAAAAAAGCGTGAAAAAAAAAAATTTACGCGTTATACATCCATAATGTACTTTCAAAAGTTAAAGGGGCAAAAAAATACGACAAAAAAGGACCAAGTTGGCAAAAAAAAAACGGCATGAAAAGGAAACTTTAAATGTATTTTATTTTAATTAATTAAAATGGAAAAATTAACGGTTTTACAAATTTCTTATTCTATTATAAAATAACGAAATTAAAAAAACACACTATTTTAAAAAAATTTTTATTCATTGAAATGGGAAAATAAATGGAGAGGTAGAAAGAAGCATTCGATTTTGTTGCGTTGCGCTCCGGCGATGAGCGATATGTTGCGAAGGACAATGCTGAGGGCTGGTTGCTCACACATTTTTTTATGCGTTGGCGGCTGGCAGGAAGGAAGAAAAAGAGGGGAGGAAAAAATTTGGGGCCAGATTCGTGGCCTTACACTACTTGGATGTCAGTCAGGTTCGTTTAAGATAAGCAACCATTCTTAAAAAAAGTTAGTGCTATTCTAAAGCTTTAAGTGCCTAGAAGCTTTGAACTAAATGTTGGAGGCCCGGCAGTTAAGGGTTTTGCCCCAGAGAATGGCAAAAATATATTTTATTGATCGAACGATTAGTGAAAAAAAAATTTATTTTTATCCTTATTTATTAAAGAAAAAGAATACAATAGAAAGCAATTTTATTTCCTATGTATATTTATTAAATGGTTGTAAATGCTTATTTTAGAATAAGATTTTGGGTAAGAAAATTAAATTTTAAGGGGCCAAAGGAAGAAAACTTTGAGAATGACAAAGAAAAATTTTTAAAGGAAATAAACGAAAAATTGGATAGAGAATTTGATGCAAAAATATTCAAAGAATATGAGATAAAAGTGCTGAAGGGATGGATGTACCAAATGGTCAAGTCGGACACAAAATATGTCAAACGCGAGGAATTGACCGAATTTTTGTGTGTGCCAAAAAATTAAAGAGGAAATTAAATAATAATTTTTAGTAGAATTTCCTAAAGAATTTATAACAAATGTAAAAACGACAACAGAGCATTAAGAAAGAACGAATTGCGTTGTTTATTATTGTTAATGTTTCTTTATTTATTTATGCCTTTTGTTTATTGTGTAAACAATGTTGCAAATTAAGTTAAGCTTTCATTTCAAAGTCTACCGCCAATGGCGGCACTTTTTGTAATTCGGCAGGGCCCTCAAACTCTGAATTTATAATTCTGTTCCTTCTGAGAGAAGTTTTGATAAAATAGCGAAACCTCAAAATTTATTTTAACTCTAAAATTTAATGCTAGAATTGGTAGGAGAAAATGCAACTTTTTGGGTTTTCATACGATATCATAAACGAAAAAAAATATTATATTTCAAAACGTAAAGGTTCGGGCTTTGGTCATGAAAAGGGATGCCATTTTTACGCAAATGCCTAATTCTGCGCACTTAATATGTTGAGAATAAATAAGCACGAAATTTGATGGCATTAGTATGACTGATAGAGCCAACCAAGGGCTATCGTACAATACCAAGATTAAGCAGGAATCTCAGATTTAAAAGAATCAAAAACAGAAGTCAATTAACAAGGAAAATTCTTCCTTTGTTTATTTTTTTTCAATTTCACTGAAATTTTTTCTCCACTTTCTCATGGTGCTTTGGCCAATAGACAATTGTTTGGCAATTTTCGTGTCACTTAACAATGGATTTGCCATTTTAATTTTGTTAAACTCTAACACAATTTTCATTTTCTCAGCATCCGATTTCAATAGTCCTTAAAATAAATTTAATAAATAAACCCGATTAAATAAATTTTAAAAAGTTACTTACTTTTTGTGCCAAATTCCCTCTTCCAATTATAAATTGTACTCAAATCAACACCAATTTTTTGTGCAATTTTTATAATAATTTCTCGCGTTGTTTTTAAATTGAATTTCTTTGAAAATTCTTCTTTCACATTTTCAAACTGTTCTATTATTTTTCTTTTTTGATGTTCTGAATACTTTTTAAAAACCCCTAAAACAAGAATTTCATAAAATATATGTCATATTATTTTCTTTGTTGTTTAAAATGTCTTTTAATTATTCCATACCCAATTCTTTTTTCCATCGCCATATTTCACTTCGATTTTTACCCAATGTTCGCGCAATTTCCGTTTCAATTTTTGAAATTGTTTTCTTATTATATTTGAAACCATAAGTTTTTTCTTTTTTTATTTCATCAAAATGTCTTATCAGCTTCATTTTGGCTTTATCATCTGTTATCTTTGAAATCTCCCCTTAAAAATCTGTCACAATGAATAGAAAAAAAAAATGAATTTTTTAAAAAAAAAAAATAAAAGCTTCAGTAACAACGATGCATTATAAAATTCATAATATTATTTTCTATTTTTACCCAATTCTCTTTTCCACCGATAAATTGTAATCCGACTTTTTCCTAGACTTTGTGCAATTTCCGTTTCAATTTTTGAACTTGTTTTTCTGTCATATTTAAAGCCGTAAATTTTTACTTTTTTTATTTGATCAAATTGTTTGATAATTTCCATTTTTGTATGCTTATCATCTTCATCTATCAATGTTCGAAATTGTTTTTTTATTAATTTTCTTTTATGATTCTAATAAATTTGAAAATTAATAGGTTTAAAAATGGGCACATCACATAAAAAAAGTAAACAAAAATCTGTTTGATTAATTGTTGAGGAATTTTCGATTTTTTGTTACCGTATCAAAGTTTTCGGAGTCATCACCATAAGAATAAAATTTTATTAAGTCAGCATATTTCTCGTTATGCTTATGCTCTAATGCTTCGTTGTTTATTTCTTCAACTTCTTTTTTAGGCACATTTAATTTTTCCATAAATTCTTTGTTTTGGAATTCTTCTTTTTTGGCTTCTTTCAATATTTTTGGCTTTATGTCTTCCACTTCTTCACCATCTTGATTATTATTGGCATTTTGTTGTTCATCATATTCATTATTGCCATAAATTTGTTCCATTTTTATATATTTTCGACCAAATTTTGGATTGTTCATATTCGGTGTAGTTGAATGGCCCGTAGTTTTCCATAAGTTTTCAAAAAATTCTTCCTCAATTCCGTCAATCCGAATATCTACTATAATTACCAAGAAAATAGTAATCAGAAATAAATTAATTTTCAGCATTATTTAAGGTAACAATATTTTGTAAATGAATTAAAAGCTTTGATGAAAAAATTCTTCAAATAAAACATTTCCGTTGTCAACTCATTTGCCACATATTTTTTAACTCGGCATTTGTTTGGTTAGAAAAAACATTTTTTACAAACAACAAAATTTCTTTAAAATAAAAATGGTAAAGGACCGGAATTCAATATTTTCATCGTTTGTGTGAATTTAAATATTCAAATAATTACTTTAATTCATTATATTCAAAAAAATAAAACAAAAAATTCTTGTGATACATTGGGCTTGAACACAATCCAAGTCCAGCCGGAACTGCAAAAGTCAGTACCTGGACACTTTCTATAAATCCCATTAGCAGAAATTTAGGCTTTTTACATAAAAGAAATCAAAATTTGTGGCGAAATAAGCAAATGCTTAAACGATCAATTTATCTTCTTGAAATTTTTGAACTCTTATGTGTCTTTCGGCTTGTTTTACTTTTTTAATTTTTAATAAATTTCATTGGGCAGAAGCCCGCGGTGCAGATGGCGCCGCCGGGGTAATTTTTAAAAATCAGAATCTATTTTATTGACAAATTTTTGACGAAAAAATAGCCAATTTTAGTGCATTTTTAGATAGACTGAGAAAACTTATCCAAAAATAATAATGAAAAACTGTTTTTAATTGGGACTGATGAAGACAATAATTAGAGAAAGTTTATTGTGACAATTAGGGTAAAACAGTACTGGCGGTAATACCGGTTTTTGGCAAATTCCGGTTGGATTATCGGTTTTGGTTCGGTCAACCGAAACGGTCGGTCTCGGTTCGGTTAACTGAAACGGTCGGTTTCGGTTATCGGTTTTCGGTTTCAAAGATTTCCAGAAACCGCCACGCCAACACTTAGGACACCCTAGCTTAGGCTGAGCAGAAATGATCAATCAATCGGTGCTAGGTCGTTTCTTAAAAACCGCCACCATGGGCGTCGGTACAGGATGTCAATCCCAACCCCGAGTCGGGGTTGAGGGTCGGGGCGTGGTCCGGGTCGCAACCCTAATTGAGACAGACACGATGAATTTCAATTTGATAAATTAGGTATGCTGTGGCATTTTGTAATACGTCCGGCATTTAGTCTAGTTTGCTATTTAAACATATTTTGGCGGTTTTATTCCAAATAAATATAAGCTAACATTTTCTTTTTTGAAAATGGTTTGAAAAACAATGAATGAAAAATATTTTTGTTTTGTTTTAAATCAGAATTTATTTTCCTGTTGAAAGCAGATTATATTGGCAGAAGAATGATGGTAAGTAAGACTCTGCCAAGAAGTCAAAGTCATTATCTCGAAAAAGATTCCCCAGAAAAAGGAGTTGCCAATATTCTTGCATTTTTGTATTAATTTAATAAACCGAACACCGTGCGATGGATTTCTAACTCACAGGTCTATCGATTCCCTAGAATAGGTTACGAATTACAGATACTTTTCACACAAATTAATATGTGAGGGGGATGATGGGCATCATTCTTTTGTTGCTGTTGACGAACATTGCTTTTATTATTGCTTTTTTATTTATTTATTTACGTTTCATTGCCCTCTTTCTTTCCATTAAAATGTGCCAAATTCGTTCGGCCCCTCTTCTGTTCATTGTTATCATCGTTTGTGCCATTTTTCCCCCTTATGTTGCGTCTGTGAGTGATGACAATGGCACCAAGGGTGTTCTGTTGGCGGATGAGCTGCAGCAGCCTATCCGACAGCCCATCCGATACTTCCGAGACCACTCATATGGGGTAAAAAAACGATTATGAATTACCAGTAAATGATAATAATTAGGGTGCCCAATTATATTGAAATAAAATCGCGAAATATTGACATAAAATATTGTTCAAAAATCCAAAAATATTGATATAAATTTCAAAAAAATATTAAATAAATTTTTACATTTCAAAAAATTAATATGTTTAGAATGTTCAAACAAAGTGGATTATGTTGACCACGTTTTAATTTTATTAATCGACTTTTTAAACAAAATCCGAAAAATTTCGTTCCTAGACCAGAATGAACAAATAAAATTCAGAGTTTTAAACCCGGGAACGGGGCCCCCGGTAAATCCCCGCCGGGGCCCCGTTCCCGTCCGGGCTCTCGTAATCACTAGAGATTGGGTCGGTCAAAATTCGAGATTTTTTTTTGTTATAAAGAATTTAAAAATATAAACCGTCCTAGACCAAAAAGCGGGATGCCAGTTTAAAACCAGCCGCCGCTATCCCTAATTTTAATTTGATTAATTTTGAGAAAGGCTATTATGTTTATAGTCGTAAATGTAATAATGAAGGATTTTACAAGGCTAAACCTCGACAAGATTTTATTAAAATTGCTTTTAAATTTACTGCCAGAAAAAAATCAACGAAACATTCTAATCATTCCTTTTATTTTATCTTTGTGGAAAATAATTTGTTTATTTCTCGAGAATATTTTGCTTTTTTTCATCAACAGTTTTCGCATTTCCATTCGCGCTGACTTCCATCTCACTCAATTTTTCAGCTCGATTTAACTTTTGACAATGCTATTACCACCAGCAGAAGATTCATCGCACACTCCTGAAATATCATAGGAGACAAATTAGTATTCAAAAAAAGACACAGTTTAATTAAGTTGTATTTTGAAAAATATGAAAATGTTGAAAAAATTAATAACTTATTTATTTTAAATAGCTGTGTCTTTACCTTGCTTGTAATAATAGGCTTCAACCAATTTGAAGGTTGGTTCGTCTCCTTTGCCCTTTATGGCGATACGAATCGGACCTAGAATATTTCCTATGTCTCCACCTGGTCCAATAGTCAAGTCGGACGCCTTGTAAAGGTTGGGAGTGCCATCGACCGCCTCTAAGCCTTCCTTTTTCGCAATGGACGTCTAATTGGGATAGGTATAGGACAATTAGAGATAACAAATTATGTCAGTATAAACACTGTTTGTGACAATTTTCATTGTTTTATAGCCACCGTACCCCGCTTTTTGGCGTTATTGAAAGTTTCACGGCGCACACTGTATCGGGGCTACCATTGTTATGCAACAGCACAGTATATGTGGCATCGGTGGAATGGTCGGCATACATCTTCGGCACTCTCCCGAACTGTGCCGAGACAATGGCCAACACAAATTGTGTATGGAATTGAATGGCCACCAGAATGCCAATCAGAAACAAGAAAGTATTCATAATTTCGAAAATTATTAATTAAATTACGATTTTATAGAAAATATATGGCAATTTTTTGTATGTAATTTTTTGAAAAATATGCGCAAAACAAATTGTTTTACAACAATGATAAGTAAAATAACAATTCTGCCTGTCAATGGCCTCAATTAGCGCTGCCGGAACTGGATGGCTTTCTTCAAATGCTTCGTCCTCTTCCGCCCCTGCAATGTAGTCTGCATCACAAAGCAAATCGCCATGGCGATCCATTTCTAAAAAAATGGGAAAAACAAAAATATTTGCTCTAAATGCAGTTTTCTTTTCTTTTTTACCCTGCAAGTATTCCGTAAGGTTAGTGCTATCGTCAGTGCCTTTGACGATACTGCTCATTTTGCTTATACACTGTGCTCGGAGAGTAATACGCCCCTGCTCTTCCATTGGCAAATCTCTGAAGCCGGGAAATCGATCAGTATGGTAGAGCAGGTTGGCACGTTTGAACCGTTTGATGACTAAAAGTATAACCACCACAAATAAAGAAATAATTAAAAAAAAATAAAAACATTTAAAACATGAAATATTAAATTTCTATAATAAAAAAACAAACCCTCTGGCAAATCGGTCACAGCAGAGCGCCCCTGCTGCACAACGCAAAGCTCGGTCGCCCCTGCAATCGCAAAATATTGAGTTTGCCAAATTCCGAGAGAATGTCGTCAAAGATTGGGTTCCTCATGAAAAAGCTGTTGCGCCCTGCTCAGCTTTGAATTCCGCTCACTTTTGTGGCGTAAAATTTTGAGTAAAGTCCATTGCGTTGATGGTTGTTAAATCTGAAAAAAGAAGGCAAAAAAATTGTATTTGCTTGTTTCGCCTCTGCCCTAATAATAATAAATAAAAAAAAGAATGGATGGCGAACAAAAAAAAAAAAAGAAAAATAAATTGCAAAAAAAATGCATAAGTTAGGAGTATGGAATAAATAAGTTGTAAACAATACTAAAGGACAAAACAAACAAAAAAAGAAACAAAACAATGATTAATAAATAAAAAAAGAGCAAACGATTAAATTTGAATAAATTAAATGAACGATCTACTGTAGAGAAAAAACGGTACTGTTTTATTCCAAAAAATTGATTTATGCAAAATTGCAAAAACCGATATTGATTACTAGAGCCCGGACGGGAACGGGGCCCCGGCGGGGATTTACCGGGGACCCCGTTACCGGGTTTTAAAACTCTGAATTTTATTTGTTCATTCTGGTCTAGGAACGAAATTTTTCAGATTTTGTTTAAAAAGTCGATTAATAAAATTAAAACGTGGTCAACATAATCCAAAACATTCAAAACATATTAAAAATTTATGGCGTTTTGAAGCCAATTATTACAATGACGGTAAAGGCATAACCAATTTAAAAATTAGAAGTGTGCGTTGAATCCTCTGCTGGTGGTAAAGATAAAGGTGCTGAGCCCGCCAAAAATTAAACCGTTCTGAGATGCGACTTCGTCAACAGACCCAGGCCAAAATTTGAAAAATTAGGATGTATCTTGTTAATAGTCCGCATATTTCCGTCCGCAAATTTCGGTCCGCAAATTTCCGTCCGCAAATTTCGGTCCGCATATTTCCGTCCGCATGTTTCCGGCAGCCCTAAGAATCAACTTTTTGTAAAATTTTCGTACCCCAAAATAAAAAAAAAATTAATTTCTTGAGAAGATTTTTGAAAATATTTAGATAATCAAAAATAATTTACCAAAATATTACTTAAAAAATCAATTTTTTATTAATTAAAAAAAGGAAATAATTTTGCCTTGGCTTAAAATAGCCAATTTACCATAGATTTTATTTATTTATCTAATTACCTTCGGTTTTTATTGCATTTTCGTTCCTTATCCATTTATAAATCCACTCTTGCCGACAATTAAATGCGGGTTTCACCCCAAAATTTAAAAAAGCATCACATTTGCACCAATAAAATGGAATTTTTTGAAAATTTTTTTGTTGAATTTGGAAAAATTTATGTAAATATTTTTTGAATTGTAAAAATTTATTTAAATATTTTTTTGAAATTTATATCAATATTTTTGGATTTTTGAACAATATTTTATGTCAATATTTCGCAATTTTATTTCAATATAATTGGGCACCCTAATTATTATCATTTACTGGTAATTCATAATCGTTTTTTTACCCCATATGAGTGGTCTCGGAAGTATCGGATGGGCTGTCGGATAGGCTGCTGCAGCTCATCCGCCAACAGAACACCCTTGGTGCCATTGTCATCACTCACAGACGCAACATAAGGGGGAAAAATGGCACAAACGATGATAACAATGAACAGAAGAGGGGCCGAACGAATTTGGCACATTTTAATGGAAAGAAAGAGGGCAATGAAAAGTAAATAAATAAATAAAAAAGCAATAATAAAAGCAATGTTCGTCAACTGCAAGAAAAGAATGATGCCCATCATCCCCCTCACATATTAATTTGTGTGAAAAGTATCTGTAATTCGTAACCTATTCTAGGGAATCGATAGACCTGTGAGTTAGAAATCCATGGCACGGTGTTCGGTTTATTAAATTAATTCAAAAATGCAGGAATATTGGCAACTCCTTTTTCTGGGGAATCTTTTTCGAGATAATGACTTTGACTTCTTGGCAGAGTCTTACTTACCATCATTCTTCTGCCAATATAATCTGCTTTCAACAGGAAAATAAATTCTGATTTAAAACAAAGCAAAAATATTTTTCATTCATTGTTTTTTCAAACCATTTTCAAAAAAGAAAATGTTAGCTTATATTTATTTGGAATAAAACCGCCAAAATATGTTTAAATAGCAAACTAGACTAAATGCCGGACGTATTACAAAATGCCACAGCATACCTAATTTATCAAATTGAAATTCATCGTGTCTGTCTCAATTAGGGTTACGACCCGGACCCCGCCCCGACCCTCAACCCCGACTCGGGGTCGGGATTGACATCCTGTACCGACGCCCATGGTGGCGGTTTTTAAGAAACGACCTAGCACCGATTGATTGATCATTTCTGCTCAGCCTAAGCTAGGATGTCCTAAGTGTTGGCGTGGCGGTTTCTGGAAATTTTTGAAACCGAAAACCGATAACCGAAACCGACCGTTTGAGTTAACCGAACCGAGACCGACCGTTTCGGTTAACCGAACCAAAACCGATAATCCAACCGGAATTTGCCAAAAACCGGTATTACCGCCAGTACTGTTTTACCCTAATTGTCACAATAAACTTTCTCTAATTATTGTCTTCATCAGTCCCAATTAAAAACAGTTTTTCATTATTATTTTTGGATAAGTTTTCTCAGTCTATCTAAAAATGCACTAAAATTGGCTATTTTTTCGTCAAAAATTTGTCAATAAAATAGATTCTGATTTTTAAAAATTACCCCGGCGGCGCCATCTGCACCGCGGGCTTCTGCCCAATGAAATTTATTAAAAATTAAAAAAGTAAAACAAGCCGAAAGACACATGAGTTCAAAAATTTCAAGAAGATAAATTGATCGTTTAAGCATTCGCTTATTTCGCCACAAATTTTGATTTCTTTTATGTAAAAAGCCTAAATTTCTGCTAATGGGATTTATAGAAAGTGTCCAGGTACTGACTTTTGCAGTTCCGGCTGGACTTGGATTGTGTTCAAGCCCAATGTATCACAAGAATTTTTTGTTTTATTTTTTTGAATATAATGAATTAAAGTAATTATTTGAATATTTAAATTCACACAAACGATGAAAATATTGAATTCCGGTCCTTTACCATTTTTATTTTAAAGAAATTTTGTTGTTTGTAAAAAATGTTTTTTCTAACCAAACAAATGCCGAGTTAAAAAATATGTGGCAAATGAGTTGACAACGGAAATGTTTTATTTGAAGAATTTTTTCATCAAAGCTTTTAATTCATTTACAAAATATTGTTACCTTAAATAATGCTGAAAATTAATTTATTTCTGATTACTATTTTCTTGGTAATTATAGTAGATATTCGGATTGACGGAATTGAGGAAGAATTTTTTGAAAACTTATGGAAAACTACGGGCCATTCAACTACACCGAATATGAACAATCCAAAATTTGGTCGAAAATATATAAAAATGGAACAAATTTATGGCAATAATGAATATTATGAACAACAAAATGCCAATAATAATCAAGATGGTGAAGAAGTGGAAGACATAAAGCCAAAAATATTGAAAGAAGCCAAAAAAGAAGAATTCCAAAACAAAGAATTTATGGAAAAATTAAATGTGCCCAAAAAAGAAGTTGAAGAAATAAACAACGAAGCATTAGAGCATAAGCATAACGAGAATGCTGACTTAATAAAAATTTATTCTTCTGGTGATGACTCCGAAAACTTTGATACGGTAACAAAAAATCGAAAATCCTCAACAATTAATCAAACGAAAGTAGATAATATTACTATCTAATTTATCGATTTTTTCCAATCAAGGCCAACCACCCATCGGCTTCAGAGCCAAAGATGTTGAGCATTTCCCAAAATATTGCAAGGGGGCCAAATAGGTCCGCCAAGCATTGCACCGACAATGCGGGCTGAAAAATCCATTGACCCATTGCCAGTTGCCTTATTTATATTCCATTATCAATTTTGATAAGGAGATAAAAAAGAATAAGATAAAAATTTCTGCACTGTTTATAATTTGTATATTTTCTCTAGTCTCTTCTTAATGGCTTCTATATTTTTGTAAACTTTTTTCATATCACGAAACGCTTAATAGGTGGCGTCATCGGAGCTTAATCAATATAAGTCGGGCATCAATCAATACTTTTATTAAATGCAAAATGACTCTGACGTCATCGATTGTTGATGTGATGTCATTGATTGAATTAGGTCAACGATCACATCTATTGAGTGATATGACGATCGATCAATCGATGCTATTTTAGGATTAGACCAAAAATTAATAGATCCTAGGCAAATAAAAGGCTTGCTTTAATGAAGGAAATTTTGCTTGTTGAAATCATTAAAGAATGCCACCAAGCGAAGATTCCCGACCTCGTCCGCTGAATTTAAATGGTATGGAAATTCGCCGCCGCAACAGCATCTGCAACAACAGCAACGAGAACAGGAGGAGCCGAATTAGTGGCTCAAAAGGAAGACGCGGAGGATATATTGCTGATGAACTGGGAGCGTGATCAGCCCGGAATCGTAAGACATTTTAAATAAATTAAAATTTTGTTTTGCAGATTCGCTTCTTGTTGGGCAATCACAGGGGAGCGCATGTGAAGAAGTGCGTCCGCCTTCGTGCAGTGCGAGAAGCTGAGATGCGCAGATAAAATGAGCAACCTAGGGTCAAAGATTGCGATATACGAATAACGGGATTGATCGATAAGGTCATCGACCAAATTTTGTAATCATTGGTCTATGTAATGGAAAGCTATATAAAGTGGACTTTTGTTATTGCAAATCATTATTTTTCGAAAAATTATTTCATTTTCAATGTCATCAAATGCAATGCTCTAAAACCAATCTGCTCGGCTTTAATGAGACACAACCTCAAGAACAAGCACCGCCAGAAAGACAGGATGATGTGCCCGAAAGTAGGGGATCCGGAGGATGTCTTGCCGCTGAACCGTGAACAGGAAAATGAACCGGAGATGGAGCATGCTGACGACGAATGGTTCGCAACCAGCAGGTGAAGAGCAAGCCGAATGCAGCCCAGATGGAGGAAGCATTGGACGAAGCGGATTTGCTTCTTAACCCGCAGCGGGAGCAGCCAGGAATTGTGAGTATTATTTTTGAAAAATGTAAGACTTTTTTTTCAGATTCGGTATTTGTACGGGGATCAATTAGGAGCACGGGTTGAACAAATGTTTCGAGAACACGGGGAAGTGTCGCCGATCTGATCCGTGAAATACAGCGTCACGAACAATGAAAAACATGATGCTATTGGCGCGATAAGAGAAAATGATCAATGAAAAAAAAGTGATTGTAGCCATTAAATATTGTTTGAAAAAAAATCAATACTACAGCCAAAAAAATCAATATATAGAGTCTCATAAAAAAATGGTGAGAAAAAAGACAATGGTTCCGAGAACAAAGATAAATGGGCGTGGCTTTTTCGTGGCGTTATGTAAAAAAAGAGGTCGTTCGATATTGACCCCGTGTATCTTTTGTTAATATAAACCAGGCATACCTTCCCATGTTCACTCATTCATAATATTCTCAACAAAATTTTCATATTATGCGACAAAAATCTGTGCCCCAAAAATTTGAACCGCCAAGTCATTTGGAACGCTCAAGAAATTTGCAAACGATGAAGTGGAGAAGCGTGTGGCAGAAATAGAAGAGAAAAAAAAAGGAGCAAGCTAAAGCGAAAGCATAAACCCCTTCACACCTAGAAACCAATATTAAAATGATCATTTTAAATTTTTGCTTCACATGTAATTTAATGATTTATAAAATTTATTAGATGGCTAACCGAAATCCATTTTCTATTCAATCTGTTGAAGAAATGCGCAATAGGCCACGAATACCAGGGGGAGGGCGCAAGTACGGTTTGTTTCACTGAGCAAGTGCAACGTCCTGACCGTGTTCTTGAACAAAGGTTGAACAACTTTTTGCTCGAGTGTTGGAGGGCCGTCCACCCCATCGCTGATGGCTTACAATTACATCCACCGACATTTGAGAACCCGTTTACAATTGCGCTTCGTCCTCCTGAGCAAAACAACCGGCGGCAATTGCAGACTACATTCAACGCCTTAATGATCAGTCGCGGCCGGAATTGATTTAACAGCGGAACAACCTTACTAAGGTTTTAGCGGTTTGGCCCCTACCAGAAGACCGAACGGAAGATGGACGCGAAGGTGAAAAATTCGGGGGGGGGGGGGGTTACTATAACCTAAAAATCCCGGCTATAGGAGGATGTCTATGGGATGCTGAACCACGGTGATCATACCGTAACATCATTGGTTCGGATCGAGAATCCGAACGACAGAATGTGTTTGGCAAGATCCGTTTTAATTGGTCTGAAGGACTACCGTTCGCGCATGCACCAAAATGTCCAAACGGGGAAACGATGTTCAATGATTATATTCATCGGCAGCAGTTCCATGGACCAGAGGCGCGTCATCTATTACGGAGAGCCAATATTGGGACGAACAAAAACATGTACACTTTGGATGACGTAAGACGTCTGCAACAATGGATTGAGGACATTACGGAGAGGGGCAAATTCGTCTAACGGTGTTTGAAAGGAACAAACAGTACCGAATCGTTTACAAAGCAGCGACTGGACGGGCGGCGCGGTTCAATCTTTGTTTACTTTTGGAGATGCCCACTTTTATTACATTGGACGCATTGAACAACTCTTTCGCTGTGCATCGTATGTGTCGATTGTGAAAGGCGAGTAACTCGATGGTATCATCCACAAGAATGTAAAGTTGTTTGTCGCCTTTGTTTACGCTACGGTGCCGATTACCCTTGCCAACAACAACAGCTTCCTGGTGGGCGGAGTAGCAGCCGCCTTTGTCTGTGTGCAAATTTGTGTTTCTGAACATGGACTGTTACAATTATCATTTGCTTAACCGTGCACCACCTACTTTGGATGGACGAGGTGGGGCGGGAATTTCGGTCGATCTGTGAATGGAGACGTTTTTGTCAACTCTGCTCCGGTATTGTTACGCCAATTACCAACACGGATGTTTGCAAGGGGTACAACAACAACAACAACAACAACAACAACCACAACAACGATGCGATCAAGGGGGGGGCACATGGTCAGGCGGAGTGAGCATGTTATTCAACCATTGGTTGATTTCCGAGCATCTGGAAGAAGAACACACACAACAACACAACAACAACAACAACAACAACAACAACAACAAAATGATATGATAATAAACTCACATGACAGTGATGACGATGATGATGATGATGAAAACATATTGGGGTCGTGTTGGTGGCCGCCGTCACCGTAAACGGAAGCCAATCAGATTCTGTTTTTTGATGCCGAAAACATCCCAAGATCAGCATTACAACTCCGCGCTAGATTGCTCAAAAACATGTTCCTCTCTTATCATGCTGCTAAGTGATGTGCGAGCTTTGCATTGCAGCCGGCATTACGTTCATGGTGGCGTGGGGCAAAAAGCAAAGGATGTGTTTGTGGTACACCAGCAGGGCCAAGGGGGCGGATGTGGTGCATCCACCCTTTCGTAATGCACCTGGCGATGATACGGAATTGCAAACAAACAACAACAACAACATCACTTACAATCCACGTCGATTATTTTTCACTGCTTTGAAGACCCAACAAAAAACCCTGCGGATCAATTTCTTGACTTTCTCATTAACACGGGCCCTGCACATCAACCAGATCACCGCCCTGACATACAATTCATCACCGCAAACTTGAGTTGACTACGATGCGCTAAAAAAACTCTTCTTCCTTATTTGTCATACGAATCAGAACTTAAACATACGCCTACAAAGGATTGCCTGACGCTGAATTTTATCAGTCAGACCACATGAAGATGGCGAAACGTGAACTCTTTTTGCACTGGTATGGTACTGAAAGCGCAGTTGCCAATCCAGCTCAGGGAGCAATTAATACTCTATTGCGCAAATGATGTGGCAATTTTGCGTGATGGAGTGTATTGAAGTTTCGACAGCTGATCATGGAGAATACGAAAGGGCTGGATCCGTTTGTAATTGCTTCGACGGGCGCTGGTTGGCAATGGCAACATTTCGGCGTTGCTTTCTGGCTCGAGATAAACTGACCAATACACCAGAAGGAGGTTATTTGCGAGGAAGACGGGCATCAGCAGAATCTGCACGATACATTCGTATGTATGAATTGATACTTGGCGTGCAGTCCAATCGGCCCAATGGATGTGGGGTGAAGCGGCAGAGAAGGGATTAAGGGAGGAAAGAGACGCCGATGTGACGACACCGGTTACG